>CM042438.1:33493810-34021310 GCA_023631565.1 Gymnocephalus cernua | reverse complement strand
CAGTTTTCTTAATATGCTGCCCTCCAAACCCCAACAGTAGTTCTATACTTATCTGAGTTTACATCTTCATTACATTGTGCTCCGATTATAAATGCATTGTCTTAATTAGTGATTCTATTTAAGTTAGGGAAAAGCACAGACTTGTTATATCAATAGTCACCTTTTCAAGAAATGTCAGCAAAAGTCTCAGATTTGGCTAAAAGTAAACCTAGAACTTCTCATCAACACAATGATGTGTTGAATAGCCTTCAAAGGTTCATCTCACGTATCCAGCTGGGACAAAGACTAGAACAAGTCAAACTGAAGTCAATGGGTTGAAGCTGTGATTGAAGGCGTTCCACCAAATAGAAATGTCTTCATTTAGAAAACATATTTGCCCTTTTTTTAAGTCAAACAGTAACTTCAAAGAGAGGTTGTGCAAAGTTACAATTAAGATGCAGAGAGGGTCATCTAAATCAATCATTACTGACCTGCTGTCCATATTGTATGCCGCCCATAGCGCCAGGTGTTCGGTTCTGCTGCATCCCCAT
Source organism: Gymnocephalus cernua (assembly GCA_023631565.1). Lineage (NCBI taxonomy): Eukaryota > Metazoa > Chordata > Actinopteri > Perciformes > Percidae > Gymnocephalus > Gymnocephalus cernua. Next base: position 34,020,780 of record CM042438.1, on the reverse strand, counting down.
AGGATACCTCTGAGGGCCCGGAGGTCCGTAGCCCTGCCCTGGGTAAGAGCCTCCCTGCTGGGGTACAGGCCCTGTGGGAGGCCCTTGCTGCTGCTGGGAGTAAGGGTTGGGTCCTACATATGGCTGGCCACGCATCTTCCCTACCTGGTCCATTGGGCTTGGAGGCTGGAGGACACACAGAGGGAATTTGCAATGTTTCAATGAGCTAAAAACAGTGGATGGACGGACTGGCAAGTCTGGCTTTACAACTATATGGAAAAGGTTTGACTTTAGAGGTAATTGTCGGTCATTGGTTTTGGGGTTGATGGTTATGGTGTGTGTCTGTTGCCCTTATTAGACTGTGCAGTCACACCCTAACAAGCCCCCTAATGATGCAACGATTCAGAATCCAGTGATGTGACAGGAAAAGTCAGAGTTATTTTGGAACCCTTTTTAGTGGGTTTTCTTGAAAAAGCATTACTCAGCAATCTCACACAAATGATGACTACCATTGCAGTGTGTCGTGCAAGCATCATGTCATAAACCAGTCACAATATAATCAAGCAAATATAGAACAAAAAGCAGAACGGGAAGGGGAAAAACAGTAGTGGATTTACTTTCCTACTACTAGAAAGGGAAAAATTGGCCATGAATGAATGAATGAGCCCACTATATCCGCCAGGAGCATTTCCCTGCCCAGAAGATCATTGTGCCAGTGGGTGGATACTGTTACGGCGGAGATGTCGGGGAGGGTTTCTTTGAAAATAAGCTTAAGGAAGTGGAAGTGTCTGCGGTGGCTGGAGCCATCAGCTGGAGCCACGTCCGGATAGAGGCCTGGGTGGTGGTGGGGGCAGACTTTGGCCGGCTTGGGAGATCCACATGGCCTGGGCAGGCAAAGTTACTGTGCCAGACGGCCTTTCTGGCTGGAAAGCCGGGGAGGGAAACGGATAGCAGAGATGGGTGGGGGGGGGGGGGGGGGTTGTAATGAGGTAGCCTCCCCTGTCAACAGCTGGAGCCAAGTCCATAAAGTGTCTGATGCTGTGTACATAAGAGATGAGTTTGGTGGAATCCCCCCCCCAAACACAACACCCCTCAGTGTAACAAGAACACATCCCCTGATAATAATAATAAAATGGAAAAAAAATTGTCATCAGATTGTCTGCCTGGTTGGCGCAATTTGATGCCATCATCTCACCACCGCTGGCAGCCCGTGTGTTCCCATCATCTCACCACCGCTGGCAGCCCGTGTGTTCCCATCAAACCCACCGCAGCAGCGGAAAGTCAAAAAGTATGAGCCACAATGGGGGCTTTGAAGTAGCAACACCTCCTGGCCTGCTGACCTCGGGCAGCAGACACAAAGCTTTCATTGCTTCCCACGGTTATTAATCTGTGTGTGTGTGTTTTTTTTTTTTCCTCCCCCAAAAACCTCTTTTCCTTGGTTAAGGGAGACAACCACCAGGGCTATTTATAGCCAGCGAGACGGAGAGGGCAGTCTGCCGAAAATGTAACAGGTCCCAGCTGCACTGCTGTTTGAACCTGGGCCAGGCCTTGCTCTTCCTGGGCTTTAATAAAGCAGCAGGCTTTGGCACTCTATGAATGACAGTGCTGCAATGAGAGAGAGGAGGTCGGGTGGGGGGGTGGGGGGGTGGCTCAGCAGGAGAGTGGGGTGTGTGTGAAGATATATGAGTGTGTGTGTTGGGGGGGAGAGAGAGAGATCAACAGGCTGTCAGGGCGGTCACTCAGCATTATCCATAATAACATATTCCACTCCAGGTTTTCTCTCTAGCCTCCCCCAGGCCACACTCTCCTGAGCTCCTCCAGGTTCAGGAGAATGTGTGTGTGTGTGTGTGTGTGTGTGTGTGTGTGTGTGTGTGTGTGTGTGTGTGTGTGTGTGTGTGTGTGTGTGTAAGGAGGGGAAGAGAGGGGTGGGGTGGGGGGGTGTTTACTACGCTCCCCAGGGTCATTACCGACCACACCGGTAGGTACTCTCCTGTGACCTGTAATGCACTTTTAACCCCAGTCTGCATGGAAGGATCATCATATCCCCCCCCCCAACCTGACATCATGCCATGATGGGAGTCCGCACAACACGCTGCTCAGCCTAAAGATGACTGGTGATGCAGACACCACTTTGAAACTCCATTTCAGACAGGTGCATTTGGCATACAACAGCAACAAAAATCTCCACATTCCCTCACACAAAGCTGGAGTGACTTCTTCCAATGGATAGAAATAGCTCTTTGTTAATGAGCTACTTAAGCAGTTAGACAGAGCCTCCTTTGTCACCTGTAAAGTGTGCCACTGAGGCCTGAATCGCCCGCTAACGTCTTCCAATCCACATGACAAATGACTAGCATGCTAACAAACTACAGAACAGCAACACTAAAAAGGTAAAATCTAGTTCTCATTTTAGACATTTTAGGCCATAAAACAATCAACCTTTTTCCTCGCCAATTTCAGTCGATATTTCGCTGGTGGCGAAAATATTTCGACACCGGCCTGTGTATCCACTTTTCCATTAAGAAGCCCGTCAGCTGAGGCCTCGGCCCAGTGGGGAGAGAGGTGGAAAAGTACAAGTCGACTACAACCAGGACCTTCTCAGCTCCCCGAGCCACATGGAGGACAAAAAACAAACCACTCGTCTCTGTCTCTCATCTTACCAACCACTCTAAAAGAGTGAACTTAGACACTACTATTCAAAATAATAAAACTCTTTTAAATGGGTTGATGCAACCTTGAAGGATTGTTCCAGTTTGAGAACAATCATTTTCACATAAAGCTGCAAACATTTGCAGATGAAATACCAACATGTTCACAACTAATAGGTGTGACCTGCCTAAACCATTCTCAATGTCATGTAAAATAGGGCTGCACGACACGAGAAACATATGCAATTACGATGTTGAATGTTCTCAGCAGCCTTTCTGCCTTCAGTATTCTGCAGAAACATGACAAATTGCTTGTTGAATTTAAAACAAATGAAAGGTAATCATTTCCAGCTTTTTTTTAATTGAACAAATTCAACATTGAAATGAATATAAAGGGCACCGCTAAAAAAGTAATGACAGTTACATTTCAAAGTGCAGCTGTGAAATGTAAAGTGCTAATGATTTTCTTTTAACTGACAAGTAATCTGGAGTGTCTTTCGTGATATGTTGCACCCTTTCGCAATGTGTTTATTGCGGCAGTTATTGCTCGACAGTAACGGTTGCCCTTGGCAACCAGATTGAATCAATTGGCAACCATGGTGTGGCCTCTGGTTGTCCCCTTTGGCAACCACCTGTTTTAATATTTGTGTTTTTTATAAAAACGCAACACAACATTTTAGCTGTTGTGCGACCGCATTTGCCGTGAAAAGATACAGGCAACGCAATTTTCTGTTCACATTACAGGCACATATTAATCCTGTGCTAAAATGGCACCGATGCCCGGAATCTACAGGACAGAATAGCAATGCGGATTTCGGTGCCACCTAAATGTCTGCGCTGCTCTCTGATGCTCCGGAAAAGACCTTAGAGGCAACATAAAACATCGCTGCCTTGCATGCCTACACTAAACACTAATGGTGCGTTCTTTTTGCCTCGCAACTCGTATTTTACGAGGTCAAAGCCGTAAACACGCCCCCTGACCTCGTATTTACGAGTTCGGAACTTGTACATCCACCGAGGTACCCGAGCTGAAAATCCAACATGGCTGCCCCCTGTATCGACAGTTGTGAAAGCTGTAGTAACGTAGTTATAAGCACTTCTGTGTTATTTGTGTCACACTAAATAAGTACACGCAGCGCTGTCTTCTATCTGTGTTGTCACGCGGTTTGTATGCACAAAAAAACAGCGTATACGTTGTTTAAACTGGCGCTGCTAACAATGGCTAACCTGGCTAGAGCTAATGAAAACAATGAAAATCAGATTTGCAAAAAGAACGCATTCAACTCGTGTGTGACGTCATTCCCAGTTGCGACCTCCAACTTCCGAGGCAAAAAGAACGCACCATAATAACACGTTAAACTTGGCAGCAGGTAACGTTAGCCTAGCGTTAGCTACAGTAGTAACTGGATTAAACACGGTTCAAATGCTGACAGTTAAACACTGTAGAGGATTCCAACAGCAGGACGTACAACAGCCTGCCGCTAAAGCTATGAGCTAACAGACACAAACCAGCTATGGTCACTGCTGTTTGAAAAACACAGACTGGACTAATGGCGTTTTTCCATTCCATGGTACCTGCTTCGAATTGCCTCTACTCGCCTTTTTTGGTTTTCCATTATAAAAAAAGTCCCTGGTACCTGCTAACAGGTACTTTTTTTTTAGTATCACCGTCGAGGTTCCAAGCGAGCTGAGCGATACCAAAAGGTGACGTGAAAACCTGCAGACTACTGATTGGTCGGAGATAATCGTCACTAATCACTGTGTCATCATTGCTAGCGACAGGGGGGGGGGTTGTCCTGAACAAACCCGCCATTTTTAAATCGTTTAGCCAGCGGTGTTTTTTTTGCTGCCTCCTTTTGAAACAAAATTTCTCTTCTGGCTGTGGCCACATGCCGAGAGTCAAAAACAACACACCTTCCACGTTCTCTCTGTGTGTGTGTGTGTGTGTGTGTGTGTGTGTGTGTGTGTGTGTGTGTGTGTGTGTGTGTGTGTGTGTGTGTGTGTGTGTGTGTGTGTGTGTGTCGTTAGGTCACGGCAGTTTCCTGCGGCGCCGCTATGACGACCAGCCACGCTCGCCGCGGCCGAGCCGAGTAGAGTCGAGCAGGTACCATGTAATGGAAAAACGCCATAAATGTTGCATTTACTTGAAACTGGTAAACCTCATGGTGCATCCAAAGTTATTGTACAATTTTGGTTTTAACAGCAAGTTACTGGTGAAAGAAGTTATTATTGTTAAAAGTTATGTTATTAGGCTAGATTTTTGTGCTGATCCGATCCGTGACTCAAAACCGTGAGTTTTGTGAGCCGTTGCACCCCCATTTCAGAGAGATGGGAACTTATATTGCAAGCCATTATCTCATTGTTTCCTTATTCATATCATTATTAAATGAATTGCTCCAATATACTCCATATAGGCAGTCTAAAACATGGCAACCTTATCGTCAATTACGGCAACCACTTTAAAAAGTTAGCGTTGAGCCCTGTAACATGTCCCAATGGCTTTTAAAAGTACGTGGTCTGCAGCTCAGTATAAATCCTGGGAATCCAGGATGTTAAAGCAGCTCGGGGGCTCTTGTTTTTTTACTCCTCGCCCTCATTGGACCATGTTAACACGGCTGTGTGCTGCAGGCTGGGATATAGCTGTGGCCGGTCTACAGTACTGCTCAGGACTTCATTGATCCATTTACCGGCACTTTCCTCACATTGCTTTAAGTTGTTGACGTCTGACACAGCGTTCCACATCCTTCAACATCCCGGAGAGCTTTGGGCTGAGGCGTCTGTGATTGGGAGCGTAACGCATCTTGTGTATGGAGGTCAGCGACTGCTAGAGAAGGCTCTGTTCCTCTTTTTGTCCGTTATAAAAACGAGTGGCTCTTTAGGAGGGCCACGCCAAGGCTGGAGCGTGGGTGCTGTTGAGTAAAGACCTTGAGCATCTGATTCCATTTTCCCACCAGTCTGAACATAAGAGTTTAAAGTTCAGAGTTTAATCATAACCAATAAAACTATGATTAAAAAGTAGCACTGCTTTATAGGCCTGCACGATTCAGGGAAAAATATGAATCACAATTCCTTAGCTTAGAATTGATATCACGATTCTCTGCCACAATTTTTTTCTCACGAAGTGTAATGTTTATTGCACACATGAACCACGACAAAACAAAACAAATTGTCAGTACCAAACATAGATTTGTTTTGGCACCTATAGCACATTGCACATCACCACAAGCCTGTAAACATAGAGGCTTCAATGAGTAAAGAAAATAAAAAAACATACTGGCCATATAAGTTAACACATTGAACTAAATATGGCCCTGATACAGGCTCTCTGTGTGAACTCCTTCAACATGTTAATGTCAAATGCTTTCAATAAATTAATTGAAGGAGAAAAAAATAATTGAAGTTATTTACAAATTAAATCGCAAACGGGTGAATCGAGATCGCGAATTTATACCGATTTATCGTGCAGGCCTACTGCTTTAAACATTACAGGTAAAAGGCTGAGAGAAAAAAATGACAGTAGAAGGAACAATGTGTATTGTACTTAGTAGGGGCGTGCAATTAATCAAACTTTGATCACACAAACAATGTAAACGAGAAAACACTATTACAATCATTTCTGCACATTACATTTTGCTTTGTCAACTCATATAATGTCTTGTGTTCTGAATGAGAATATATAGTTCAACGGGAAAAGTATGAAGGGAAATGTCTCAGTTCAAGGTGTTTTCACTGTTGATTTGTTTACCTGTTTCACTGTTTTAAGTTCAATGAATGAAACATCTTTCCAAAAGTCAGTGAGTACTCGTGTTAAATAATCCTGATTTCAACATTGACCAAAATAATGGTGATTAGGATTCTTTTCCATAACCGAGCAGCCCTGCTTATTAGTTGCTGGTCTTTTTTCAATGCAGAACATATTTGAAGGGGAAAATGCTTAACGTTAAATACACAGATTCAGCCAGTTTTCCCCACATTTGTAAAACCTTGAAAAAATGTCAAACTTATTTGTCGGTTTGGAAATCTGCATGGTGGTTCACTGTTCAGGGTCTAGCACAGAGAGTGATTTTGGATGTATCAAAAGGAAAATGTCATGGGCTGGAGGTGGCGAGTGCAAGATAGCCACAGTGGAAAGACGATAACGCATGCAACACGACTAAGTGGAGAGGAAGTCGGAGTCCTCGTGCCTTGAAACAAATGAATACAATCAAGGTCTGGCACGATGACCTGACACGTGCTGGTAAAACCTGGCTCGGTTCGGCTTGGCTCACTTAAATGACAGGTAAAGATTTACAAATACCTTATGGTGGTTGATTATTAGGACTGGGACGATATGCTTTTGTCCTATTGGATTTGTATTGCGATTTTCATTTATTGCGATTCAATAGTATTGAGTATTACGATTCTCTTTTCCTTCTTGAATAATACACTTCTAGAGACAATATATCGCGAGATGTTTCTAAAAAAAAAAAGAAGAAAAAAAAAAGATTGTTCTCTAAGAAGAATTCACATCACGTCAGTCAGTCTGACATTCATTTCATTTGTAAAGCTTTCGCTCGGTTTTCCTGGAAACGGATAGGCTACAATGTAGTCATCGTTGGCGGTACCGTATAAACAGAAACTATTTAGGTCAATCATTGGTTAAAAGAAAAAACTTTGCAAACAATAATGACGACACATACGATTTTATTTCTTTTCCCACCCCTATTTCTTAGAACTCATCATTCCAACTCTTCAATCAGAATACATCATTTCAGCATAGCAACATATTCACAGTGCAAAGCATGTAATGTGTTAAGCCAATGAAGGCCCACCGTGGCACATTATGTTAACTATTATTAACTACTATATGTAACTAGAGAGACAAAGAGAGAGACAAAGAGAGAGACAGAGAGAGAGACAGAGACACACACACACACACATTGCTCAGCTGAAAGGCTGATTTTCATTCCTGTTTTGCGCCTATACTTTCATCCTTTATACTCATAAAAGCATAGTACAAGTACTCAGTGTTTCCTCGAGAAAGTTTAATAATATAACAGATTTCAAGAAGTAGATTGCTAAAACTCTCACTTAGACTGAGGAAAGGAGTATAAACATAATCACCAACATCTAACAACAACCTATCATGAGACCCAATAGGACTTCTGCTAAAGACAGATTTTAACTAGAGGCCCAAAACATTTGTTCCCTACTCGACACAGTTTACAGAATTTATGAGAAAATACTTTCCACATGCAGCGACACAGTCTGATACGCACACTGGCTGGCAACACAACTCAAAACACTCCACTGCACCGGCTCCTTTTTTCTGCTCAGTCATCTAATCAATTTCTGGAGGGAAGACGCTTCCCCTCCCTTTTTTTCTCTCTCTCTCCTCCATAAGAAAAATAAATAAACCACAATTAGCACATGGCTAATCTGCATAGAGGAACGCCAGAGCACTCTTGGCAGAAGAGGTTGCACTGAGTATATTGTGTCATGACTGGGCTGCTGGTGGATACTGCAACTATTCAAAACGGTGTGTGTGTGTGTGCGACATGGGGATAGGGATTTGTAAGAGGTTGGGGAGGGTGGGATGGACAGTGGGAGGGGGGGGTTCTGGAGCAGTGCCTGAGAGCAGAGCGTGAGTCTATGGGGCCAAGCGGAGCAGATGGACTGTAGGGGGGTGGCTCAGGCAATAAACAACTGCTGCTAATTTAATCCGCCACAAGGCCACATGGCCTCAGCTCGGCACACACACTATTGTTCTGTGTTAAAGCCCTTCGACATGCAACACACCGCCGCTAGCACACGCCGGCTACGGCTGCCCTCACATGGCCGGCGGAGTCACACACATCCACATGTCAAAGAGGGACAGGATATCCCACCCCGGGCTGCCAGTGTCAGCTTCAAGGGGTGAGGCTTTTGTGAGGCAAAGTGAATCGGGGCACTTTGCGTTCACGAGCTTCCTTCACATTAATGCGGTTGGTTGCTGTCCACAGCCACAGTCGGAGCTGTCCGGGATGGCCATGTCTTTCACCGTTTAAGCACTGAACACTTCCACTGCAAGAGTGAAGGGTTAAGCACTTTGCTCCGGGGACAAGCGACAGTGTTACCCCGGCCACTTTCTCCGCTGACATTTTCCCAGCTGTGCGAGGAGTCATGCTGAAAACACATTTTTATATGTAGACTAACTATAAAAGTGAACACTGAGGTAGATAGTCTTCAGAGATAACAAGCTGTAGGGCTGAGGAGCAACCCGTAATGTCTGGGGAGACATACAGTACAAATTGTCCATTCGACAGTCCAAAAAACCCAAATATTTCTGTTCATGGTACTTTAAGACAAGAAAACGCTCATTAAGTTCTCACAATTGAGGACAGGGTTCGACATTAAGGCTTGTCCGGGACAAGTGGAATTTTTGTAGGGCAAGTGGAAGAGAAATTGACTTGCCCCACTGGACAAGTTAAAACTCAAACAAAATAAAATGCCATGTTACTTCACATTATGTGGCACACTATTTGAAACAAATACATTTTTTCCCCACAATCCGGGGCAGCGGACCCAGCAGCAGCGGGTCAGCGGACCGCTAACGTTAGACCCAACCAAGGGGGTCAGCCAACTTAGTATAAGTTTAAGTCACCACTACCTCTGGTCAAAATATTGACTTAGTATCTCAATATATTGAGGTATCTCAAAATATTGACTTAATATCTCAATATATTGACTTAATATCTCAATATATTGGCTCAGTATCTCAATATATTGACTTAGTAACTCAGAATATTGAATAAGAATCTCAAAGCAATAAGAACATTTAAAATACTGACTTAGTATGTCAATATATTGACTCAAAATCTCAAAGTATCGACTTAGTATCTCAATATATTGACTTAGTAACTTAGAATATTGACTAGGAATCTGAAAGTAATGAGAAACTTTAAAATATTGACTTAGAATCTCAATATATTAACTTCTGCACACCGGCATGCAGAGTATTACTTTGTATTATGGAGTCTGGAGATCCTTTTTTCTTGTTGAAGGGGAAATCTATTGTTGGGACACATTTGTTTCTACTGTTTCAACTGAATTTTATTAATGTTGAAAGTGTTTGGATGCTTTCAACAGTTTGTTAGAATTCGGCATTAGCAAAGCATAAAATAAATTATAAAATGATAAATCTTTACCCGGACAAATGACTTTTGTGCATGGACAAGTGAAACGTAAATGTACTTGTCCAAAAAACAAGTGCCTCAAAAAGTTAATGTCAAGCCCTGGAGGAGCTGGAACAATCACATGTTTGTTTGTTTTGGGCTACTTAAATGATCATTTGATTATCAAAATAGTTTCTCTTGGTCAACTGCTCTTCTTTACTTTGATCAGATAGTTACAATCAAATGTTTTGCCAATTTTGGACTGTATTTTATGCAGGAAAAGTTCTTCTTTGGGTTGAATTGAATTTGAAATTGATCTTTATTTCAGTGTTTAGACAACATTAAACATTTGAGCACTTCTGCCTTTTTTGATAAATAAAAAAAAAGGTACAAAAACATTTATATTCAAATCGAAAAAAAGTATTGTTCATCAGAACTCCAGCATCATACCACCGTCACTAGCTAGCTAACGTAACATAAAACTCCTCATCTCTAAAAGACTACAAATGGCTACCAAGGTGAGGTAACCCAAAAAAACAACAACGGTGATTTACGGTAGACCATCGTGACCATTAGTGACAAATTACCCCACCATCTTAAAAACAAGTACAGCAAATTTACAGTACATTTAAGACATTTTATGACCTTCATTTCACGAAATTTGATTTCAGACATTTTAAGGAGCCGCAGGAACCCTAGTATCATAGGAGTTGCACGTTGTGTTAAGTGTTTCTCTACCACACCGAAGCGCACAGGACAAACACACCGCTGAGTCCCAGCAGCTACAGCAGCGAGGTACTCTCACTGCAGCCCTAAAGCATTAAAACTACCTACACTACTTGATAAATTCAGCTTTTAAGCAAAGCTTAAGTATTCAACTAGAAGGAGCCGACTGTTGTAGCGTAGCAAAGACAGTAAACAAGAAGCTAAGGGGGGGAAAAACAACCAATTAAGCAATTAGTCTGCCTTCCCACTGCATCAACCTGAGAAGGTCCAACTCTGAGTTGACCACTGCATGACTCAGGATAAAAGCAAGCAGGGCCTGGGTTGGGTAGGGTTAGGGTCTGACAGGGTTAGGGTTGTGAAAGAAATCTCCCGTTGGGTAGATCAGAGCAGCCACTTACTGATAAAAAAATAAAAAATAAAAAATAAAAAAATAAAATAAAAAGCTGGCTGCAGCTGCCTGGCCTGTCAGTGTGATGTTCAGGTTGGAGGTACAAGAGAGTGAACATCGGCCCCGACTGCCGGCTGTCAACCTGTCAGGCCAAACTTATACTTCCAGGTGACAGTGGCTAATTCCCGGGAGTGACACGAGGCAAGGGCGCTGGGACTGAGAGCTCAGATACGGGGCTGAGAGAACAGGGGCCGGTGGGTAATATGGTGCATGTTGTGGTGAGAAATGGCAGAAGGCAGATGTGGTCACCGTTGAACAGTGGAATAATAAAAACCTCTGAGCGATGTGTACTGCACCTGCAGACAACACTCAACTGGAAAGTTTTTTATCTCCGACATTGTTGCTGAAGAAGGTGATGAATGGTCAAAATCCAGCCACAAACATATTATTCTTGGATAAGATCGACATTTATAGATATATGTATAGATAGATTTCTCAAATGTATCAGGAGAAAAAAAAGTATTGTTTCGGTATTGGCACCAAAACTAGATGTATAATATTAGAACATTTACAAACAATGCCCAACCATATTCAAATCCTTTCTTCAACTATTAAACATTTGAAAATGGAATTAAATGTGCAGTTACACCGTGAAGCCTGACGGATCATTGTTAAAAGACATTACCTTTGAGAAGAGTGTTTACAGTTATGGTCGACTAACATCCCATAATAAACAGCAGCCTGGCTTATTTAGGGCTACAATGTGAGTACACTGCAAAAAATGGCAGTGGAGCTCAGGTTACAGGAGCACTTGAGCGGGACGCGCTCAGGGAAGAAAAAGGCGGCCTCCGCTCTCTCTCCACCCCTGCTCAGAGATAAGCCAGCGGGTCCTCTGTCAGCGTTTGAAGGCAAGACAGTGATCGGTTACATCACGTTGCCAGGGATGCTTATTCAGGCTGACCATTGGCACCCTGGACGACCCATTACAATCAGTGTGTCACTCACTACTACGCCAAAAATACACCCGGCTGCTGAATGAGGCGAAGCCACTTAAGGACCTGGCTGGGTCACTGACTGCCTCATGGTTAGAGTCACAACTCTGACACACACACACACACACACACACACACACACACACACACACACACGGTAATAACCTGAGTCACAGACTAGTAATTTAAATGCAATATTGAGTTTGTGCATGACGGCACAGCTGTCCACTTTAAATTTCAACTGCAGCATGTAGGGGAATGGCTACAGGCCTTGCTTAAAAACAAATGAGCGACGTTAATTTGCAGTCCCGTCAGGCATGGCCATGCAAATCTTCAGGTTCGAGAGAGGACCACACCAACAACAGTTATTAGTTGGCCATTAGGGCTGGGTATCGCTCAAATCATTTAGATGCCGGTACCAATACAGTGACTTCGATACCGGTTCCTAAGTGATACTTTTTTCGATGCCAATTTTGTAAAACAAAAAGAAATTACAACATTATGGCACACATCTTTTCCTTTTTTTTTCAGCTCCTACTACGTGAGCCCTGTCTCTGTGTAATGTAAAGTTTTTCCTGTGTGCCTCTACGACGTGTAACGTTAGACAGCCAATCACAGGTCTTGGTAGAAGCATGCTGCGTGTTTATTGGCTCACTGACGCTGATGAGATTTACCCCTTAGGTATTGAAAATGGGTATTGAATGGCGAGGAATTTTTCGATACTCGATACTTTGGAGGCAATTCGATTGGTGCCTAAAAAGAATTGACCTCGATACCCAGCCCTAACAGCCATACTTTCAAGTATCACAACAAGAGATAAAGTTAGCATCAGCCAGGCAGCAAATATACTGTTCAAATCAATGTTTTCCCTCGGTTTGTGGAAGACTTAAGTGTGTATATTTGACAAGGGGTTTAGGCGTCCTTCCTCAAGAAAATGTACCATTTTCAGATTAAAAAAATGCAATTTCCCCATACATTTTGGGTCTCTTTGTAGTCGTGTTGTGTCTGTTTTTGGTCATTTTTGTTTTCCTTTGGGGTTGTTTTGGGTCTCTGTGGTCATTTGGCGTCTCTTTGTAGTCGGTTTGTTTCGCTTTGCGGTCGTTTTGTCTCTCTTTTTCACATCATTGTGGACCGTTATTATCACCATATCTGTGTCTAAAACATTGGAAAAGCTCAAGCACATAATCAATACATAACACTCAAAAAACTTAAAGACAAAACTTGCTTAAGAAGTCCAAGTACAATCATTAGATCCGCGAAAGTCTTTTTAGTTGCATTCATTCGGCTTAGGTGCTGCCCAAAAACGGCTCGGGTGCTGCACCTGAACCTTACAATGGCGGGGAAAACCCTACAAATGTGTCTTTGGTGCACAAATCACTGTCACCTGCCACGCAAACCAGAAACAATGGCACTAAATGGCCTTTTTGCTGTCGCCTTTGTCTGTGTAACTTTGTCCCTGCTGACCACCGGCTGTTCTTTTTTTTTTTTTACCATGAGCCGACCCAATCAAAACATAACAACGGCTCTGTATCAAACAGGCTGCTAAGTGGCCGCCTGGTACACTGCCGTACAGAAAGAGGTGGCATTTAAACTTGTGTAAACATTGGCCTAGCTCTGTGAACAATGTACACTAATTATTTAGGCCAGTTAAAAATAACGCACTGGCATGTATACTTTTTGACAGAGCCAAGATGTTCATTTTGGAGTCCAAGTCAGACTCCGGCTATGAAAATGAGTCCGAACTTTTTTTCCCCTCTTTTTATAGTTTTGTGTTGAATTGCTTGGGCTGCAACTTTTGCCAAAATAGTTGCCAGTTCTTTTTCTGTCAATCAACTAATTGACTAATTGTTTCGGCTCTGATTCAATTAACAATGATGTAAAACTATTGAGCCAAATCCTCACATTTAAGAAGCTAGAACGGGCATAAAATGTTGCATTTTTGCACGGGCTTCCTCCTCTCCACCAAACCCTCTACAAAACAAAAGTCTCAACAGTAGCCGGAAGTTGTTCTGTATGTGTTCTTGGAAACGTGTGTTGTGTTTACTGCATTTTTGGATCACAAAAATCACTATTAATCAACAAATCCATTCATTTCCCAATCCTTTCAGCAGTAGCTACTGCTTTCCTATTCTGCTCCTATAAAGATCGAGCACATAAGGGCGTGCACTGGATTAAAGATTTTGGTGTTGGGCCACCACTGCTTTGCTAAAGTGACTTTAGTCTGCCCGGGCGTTTTAGCATCTCCTGCTTGCCCTATACGCACTCCACAGCTTCGGTTTGATTGGCCTTAAAAGAGGCTGCAAAACAGAAAGCAAGGCTATGACTAGAGGGCACAATCATCAACAAGCGTCATCATTGAGTTCCACAAAAGACACAGAGAGAGAAAAGCAACTGTTCCTTGTGTGCATGTTCCCCTTTTCCACTTTATATATGAGCCATTGACTTTTTTTTTTCTCCTGCAGAGAGCAAAGGTGAAGGCTGTATGAGAGCATCATTCTCTACCTTCTAGTATCAACAACTGCACCAATTTAAAGGTTAACCACTTTATTCCATAAAAACACACACGCACCATACGTCATGTAAATGAAGTCTGTAGTCTCACACAGGCTCGGAGAAGGATATTACTATGCTAATCTGAAGCATTTTAGAAGGTAAATGTCAAAAGAAATAAATTACTTTTACATTCCAGCGTGCCCTGATGCAATAGCCCAAGTTTGACATTTGTCCGTGGAAGAACTTGTTTTTCTCAGCGTGCGTTCAATGTGCAACACTGGGCATACGATTATTCAGAGTCATCCTTTTTCACTGTCAGGGAATGTAAATGAAACTTTATCAACAGTAAGTATCACTAAATATATGGGCTGGATGCAGTAACTGGCTATAGTTTGTGGAAGTCAATTAGCCTGGAGGCCGCTCAGTCACATCTATAAGCATTTGCGTGGCGGGCGGCCTTCTTACTGGGTTAGTCAGTCATTGTCTTGTGATGTGCTCTGCATCAAAAACTCATACAGGTACTTGTGCACAGTGCTACCGAGGAAATAACAACAGCTTGGAAAATGCAACACTGTCTGTGACTGTCAGCGGGATGAAAAAGGGCGATGTTGCCAAAGAAAGACGGATGGCTGGTGACACATGGAGTAAGAGCAGGTCAGAGAGGCTCCTGAGGCAGTGGCGCACACACACGCGCACACACACACTTACTTACACACTCGCAACAACCACCAAGTAACTGCCGCACTTTATACACAAATACACACAGCTGTCAGGGGCAGACCAAGATCATTCACAAAGCACCCAACCCCCCTCCCCTGAGTATCACTGACACCGTTTCTCCCTCAAACACACACACCATCCAGTCACTCACACACACACACATAGTTGCTGGGAGGCAGCATGCTGTCCATGTGGCCTGTGGAGAATCATTACTCAGCAGTGCAGACTAAAGAGTCCAGAGTCAACTTCCTTTTTGAATGCGCGGGCTTCCTCCTCTCCACCAAACCCTCTACAAAACAAAAGTCTCAACAGTAGCCGGAAGTTGTTCTGTATGTGTTCTTGGAAACGTGTGTTGTGTTTACTGTATGGGGGGGGGGGGGGGGGGGGGGGGGGGGGGGCAATTCAGAATGTGTAGAGCCAGCTGTCAAAGACGCATATAACACTTTCTAGCGATTGTGTACAGTACGGATGGGGGAAAACATCGATTCATATAGATATCGTGATTATTTTTGCGACGATTTTTAAAATCAATTCTTTCCCCTAGAATGGATATTTTTTATTTATTGTTTTACCAACGATCCACCTAAATATTTGTGCAGTACCGCCAACGGCGACTACATCATGTTTGCAGCAGAAAATACATGCTGTGAACCTCTTTACAAATGAATTAAATGTCAGACTGACAGATGTGTGATGTTTCATTCAGATATCAATTCGTTTTTACTAATATTACATATATATTATAATACTCAATACTATCGAAGTGCAATACGTCTACAATCGGAATAAATGAAAATGGCAACACAAATCAAATTGGCACCCATGTATCAGGAAAGAATCAAATCGGGACAAAAGCATATGGTGCCAGTGGTGGGCGGGTTAGCTCAGTTGGTAGAGCAGGCGCCCATATATAGAGGTTTAATCCTCAACGCAGCGGCCGCGGGTTCGGCTCCGACCTGCGGCCCTTTGCTGCATGTCATTCCCCCCCCCCCTCTCTCTCCCCTTTCATGTCTTCATCTCTCCTGGCCTAAAAATGCCCAAAAATGTATCTTAAAAAAAAAAAATTAAAAAAAAAGCATATGGAGCCAGGCCAGCCCTAGCGTACAGGTTGATCCTTAGTGAACTACTGTCCAGTGAGACAACCATTCCCCTTTCTTAAAATTACAGTTTAAAATATATATTTTCTATTCTTTTCGTGATTGACTCAGCTCTGAAAATAGTGAAAAGTGCAGGTTCATAATTTCTCAGAACAATACAACAAACAATACATCTTCTAATCGCTTGATCGACATCTGGGTGGTTTACAATAATATCAGACTGAGAAAAACTGAAAATCCTCACATTTCAGAGGCTGGAGGCAGCACGTTATTCTTAATAACTGACTTAACTAAAGATAATCATTTAAACTAGGGCTGCCTGCATAAATCAATTATGTTCATTATCAATTCATCTGCTGATTATTTCATCAATAGTTTGGTCCATAAAGTGGCAGCAAATAACAAAAAATGCCTATTACAAGTAGGGCTGCGACTGATTATATTCATTATCGACTAATCTGAGTGTTGCTTGGGATTGTTTGATCTATGAAATGTCAAATACATTATGACAGCCGAATGTTTTGTCTTCAAATGTCTCGTTTTGTCCGACAAAACCCCAAAGATATTGAGTTCATAGTGATGTGAACCAGAGAGAAACAGCCAATCCTCACACTGAAGAAACCCAAACCAGAAAATATTCTGCATTTTTGCTTTAACGACGACTCAATAACTTACTTGTTTTAAACAATTAATCTATTGTCAAAATAGTTGCAGATTCATTTTATGCAAATCGACTCATCATTGCAGCTCTCATTACGAGTTTCCCACACTCAAAGGTGGCATCCTAGATGTCTTATTTCGTCTGACCAACGCTCCACGGCCTTTAGATAGATATTACGACCACATACGACAAGAAAAAGCATCAACGCTACATACCTGAGAAGCTACAACCAGCGGATGTGCAGAAAGCTGAAATCATCACTTGGTTAATTGCTGCGTCAATCAACTAATCGATCAGTCATTTAAAGTTATTTCTCAGGCAAAAAATAGAAAACAAATCTGTAGTTCAAGCTTCTGGAATGTGAGAACTCCGTGCTTCCCTTTAACTTGTGCCGTAGTTTGGTACATATCTTTGGACTGTTGGTCGGACAAACAAGACTAAGGGCCCTATCTCGCACCTGGCGCAGCGCAGCGTAAAGCCCGACTTAAGTGTCTTTGCTAGTTTAAGACCGACCCAGTTGTCAATTTCCCGCCCAGCGCCCGCGTCGTTTAAACAGCAAATGCACCTGCGCCCATCTTTGCGCCCATGGGCGTGCTGGTCTTACAGGGAGGTGTGTTCAGGTGCATTCTGGGCGTGCTGGTCTTACAGGGAGGTGTGTTCAGGTGCATTCTGGGCATGCTGGTCTTACAGGGAGGTGTGTTCAGGTGCATTCTGGGCGTGCTGGTCTTACAGGGAAGTGTGTTCAGGTGCATTCTGGGCGTGCTGGTCTTACAGGGAGGTGTGTTCAGGTGCATTCTGGGCGTGCTGGTCTTACAGGGAGGTGTGTTCAGGTGCATTCTGGGCGTGCTGGTCTTACAGGGAGGTGTGTTCAGGTGCATTCTGGGCGTGCTGGTCTTACAGGGAGATGTGTTCAGGTGCATTCTGGGCGTGCTGGTCTTAAAGGGAGGTGTGTTCAGGTGCATTCTGGGCATGCTGGTCTTACAGGGAGGTGTGTTCAGGTGCATTCTGGGCGTGCTGGTCTTACAGGGAGGTGTGTTCAGGTGCATTCTTGGTGTATTACTATCTTGAGGCAGCAGGAAGTGATTCCACCATTGACCAACAAAAACCTGGTCTAAAGTCACTAACGCAGCATTTCATTGTTATTTTTACAGCACATTAGTAAAATGCTCCTAGGCCTATGCACAGCGCGTGCACATTATGCTTGTTACACACACACACACACACAAGATTACAAATAAAAATAGTATGGCGCAAATCTGCCATCATAATATCAATGTGCCTTTAAAGGGAATGGGAGATGACTCTGATTGGTTTATTGCATGTTAGACCCAAAACACACCTCTGATTAATGAAGACACTCAGTACAACCCTTTAGAACCAGGCACCCGGCACACAGACCCTTTTTTCTGCCGTCAAACTAGCAACAGTGGATTTGGACACGCCCTAAACACACCTGCGCCAGGCGCTTCACACCGTGCGCTTCACGCCGTGCACTTAGATTGTTAAAATAGGCCCTTAAAGACATTGTGCTTTAGGGAATTGTGATTGTCAGAAAGTGGGATTTCAGTATTTTCTGACATTTATAGACCAAGAGATTCATCGATTAACTGTATAACTAATCGGCAGATAAATCGATAATGTGAAGTGATCATTAGTTGCAGCACTAGCTAGCAATTCATTTCCTGTTGATCTTGTGATCCTGTTGAAGAACTTCTTCTTTAATCACTTCAAACCGCATGGCAGAAAACAAACGGAATGATTTTTTTGAATCCCATTTTAGTGTAAAGGACTCGGCTTCAGGTATACTTTCACATTTCCAGCACGATCTCAAATAAGATCTCCAGTAGGCTATATCCTCAAACAAAATGACACACTTAGTAGAGCTCTAGTGTGCGAAATAAGAGCATCGTGGTCTGGTCAATGCTTTAGTTTTACGTTGGAATAAAAATGCAGCGAAAGGCAGGATGTTTGCTACCTTAAATATCAAACATATTCCGTCTTCTTTACTTGTGAGAGTTTTTGACACGGTAAAGCTGTCATGAAACCGTTTGTGTGTACACTACTTTCCAAGTTGCAGTGGGGCTTTCCCCTTGTACATCAGCAGCCGAGCTGCGCGTCTATTAGCAGCAGTCAATTTCACACCCTTGGTTTGGCGTTTTTTCATTAGGTTTTCAACTGTGGGACTTCCATAAAGAAATATTTCCAAAGTGTCTTTGATTATGATTTAATTCAAACTCAATCTGGGAAGTCAGCTTTGCAGAGCTGAGGGGGGGGGGGCATCCCCGATGGCTCACTCCCGTGTGTTGGGCGCAGGGAAACACCTGGTATTATACTATCCAAAACAACCGCACTACAATCCACTTCAGGAGCATTTGTTTATGTGCGAGGCATAATGAAAACCCATAATAGTAGCCCTCATCCACCACTCAATTAACACATTAATTCATCTTTAGCAGGTGGCCCAAAGCAGGTGAACGGCTCCATAAAAATCATCCTTTGAATCATTACTGCCGATATATCCGCCAATTTAAAGGCTAATCGAGCCGCTGTTAATGAATGGAGAGTTGAAGCATTTAATAAACCCTGCTAGAACATAGCCAACAGCACTTATCGTGGACAGCTCTTATGCAGAGCATAGTCTGTTAAAAAAACTCCAATCTTTGCAGTCATACATCAAACACATAAGTTCTCTGACTGAACACAATCGTGCACATAGTGGTGGCCATCTTTATGCCAGGATTTGGCAACAGTTTGGACACTATTTACTTCATCTTTCTGCCCATTTGGCCTGTCCTCCAGAGACCTGTACTACTAATCAAGATCAACATGACCTGGATTTATTTCAGTTCCCCGGCTTCACCTAACCTAACAACCGCGGTCCTGCAAGAGCTGTGTCACGACGGTGGTTAACAACTAGTTCAGTCGACCCAGGGTTTCCCGATCTAGAGACGCGCACGTTCACATAAAAGAGGCGGGGTTTGTACAGCGTGGCCAATCGCAAACATCTACCAGAGCCCCATATTTTACATAAGAGGAGCAAACTATAATTCTACATAAATATGAAGAACACAGACACAGTTTTACAGGCAAAACGCAATCCAGTCGCTGCTTCCTAAAACAGGAAGGAAAGCTGGCAAAAAAATAGCCAACGCTGTAAATGCGTGAATCACAACGCTTCTCAATATCACTCCCCCATAATTACACTTGTGCTTTCCATAAACTGTCGTTGCTTTAGCCTATTATTCCAGTTGCACCCCTGGCAGAGGTAAGCCATCGTGAGAGCAAATAAAAAACATAAAAACATAATTCAAACCGATGTGCATTGGCAGCACACGGCTCAAGAAGTCGACAAATAGCCTATACGTAATTCCCTCCGCTGAAAATCTATATCTTTCATAAAGACACCCATCAGAGAATGTTAACGGGTTGTCAATCTCTAAACGTTTTAACTTTTCTGAGCACCTCTCTCTCTCTCTCTCTCTCTATCTCTCTCTCTCTCTCCGCCCATCGAGCTCCACATGTTGTTAAGAACGGTGACGCCGTTATCAACCAAGTATTGATTGGTCGGTAGGCGGTGCTTTTACACCGGTTGATCTCTAATCTCCAACATAACCTGCTCTCGACCAGGTTATGTGTCCAGTAGGGATGGGCATTTGATTCAATTTTCTTAGTCGATCGTCGGGATAATTAACGATCGACTATCGATTAATCATTAATATTTTTATATTAAAATTCATTATTTATGTAACTTTTCATAAATTAAAAACGCAATGAAAACGCAAAATACAGCATGTTTTTCCATGATGAGATCTTAATATCAAGAAGAACAACTTGTGGCAGTTAAACTGGAGGTTATGCTAAACTGGAAGATATATGCGCTGGTAGCTACCTCCGCGCTAACTTGGCCAGCCCGGGCCGGGGAACCTTATTCCGTTGTTCGTAGTGAGTTTCTACCAGTCTGGTGATGGTACGTCGTGACGTTATGTGACATGCTGGTTCCAATATCCATCTCAATGAACGTGCAGATCCCTCCGGTCATTTCCTCTGCTCGTTGTGCATCACAGCTCCTCCGTGCTAACGCCGAGTTGATGCTAGGTTGAGACTCAGAGCAGGACGCACCGCCACCGACATTAACCAGGGTCGGATGTCGGATGCATGGATGTGGTACATCATTTGAGTCGTGGCCGTGTTGTACTTATACACGGCGTTGCAGTGTTTGCAGTGAACTAAGTCGTTTTTTAAATCAAAATGGTCCCACGCCACACTTCACCATGACCTCTTCATGATTACTTTGGAATAAAAACAGAAACTCGCAGGTAACTGAGTAGCCTATGCTTGTTTTACGTGATTCTATTTCCCACTCCAATGGCACTAATCAGAGTTTGACCCTTTTGCCTACTGCAAAAAATACAGTCCCTGCTACCTTTAGGTGTGCTTAACCACCAAAATGCTCAATTACCTTCCCAGAACAATCTTCTTACACTTGTACAAAAACAATGAGCCTGGGCTTCTTCAGCAAAGACCGGCTTGGAAGCACACTAGCTCATAGTGCACGGACGGCAATCTAGTAATGAAAAGGTGTACAGAGCGCGGGGATAGACATCCGTCTTTTTGCTTACAAAATTGAGAGGATATGGCTGTAAGGATATGAGCACAGACAAAGCTTCCTATAAACTAGAGATGCAAAGATTAATCGATAAGTTGTCAACATTACATTAATTGCCAACTAATCGTTTTGAGTCATTTTTTTTGGAAAAAAGTAAAGTTCCAGCTTCTTAAATTTTCTTCACTCCTCTGCGACACACTCACAACTTGCACAATAGGTTTATCTACATCCTTATCAATACTAGTTAAGTAGTTGTACATCGTTTTCCCAACTTGTATATATTTTAAATATTTGTTCTTGTATTCTATCCTATTATTATTTCATGTATATTGTATCCTATTATTTAATGTATATTCTGTATGTGTGCTGTGTGTGATATTTTGCTGCTTTAACACTATTTTCCCATTTTTGGGATCAATACAAATCTATCTATCTATAAACTGCAAGTCTTTGAGTTGTGGACAAGACATTTGAGGATGTCATCTTGGGCTTTTGGGAAACACCGATCCACTTTCTTTTTTTTTACATTTTCCGACATTTTATAGACCAAACAACTGATCCATTAACCAAGAAAATAATCAACAGATTAATCTGCAATGAAAATAACTGTTAGTTGCAGCCCTGCTATGAACTACTCTAATCACAACACTGTTCTCCCTTTAACCTATGTATGTGTGCTTTAATGGTAATATGGTCTGGCACCAGTGTCACCAATTGTCGGTGTTCAAGTCTGAGTTCCCAAAAAAAAAAAAGGAGTCTGAGCCGAGTCCGGTCACAAGTTCAGAGAATAGCGACTTGAGTCCAGTCACGAGTCCTCCATCACTACCTATTACACATAAACGTAGTCAGAAACTTAATTCCTAAACTGAAACTTCCTATTTCACAAATCCTCAAGTGCAGAGAATAGCCACTCGAGTATTCCATAACTGGCTGTCACCAACATAATCTGTCACCTACAGCAAGCATTATACCCATACTGTACATTAAAGAAAAAGGGACAGCAGAGTTCTTTGCACACTGCTCTCTGAGAAACTTATTCCAAGTTCATAACTCTAATTGGACACCTGGAATACACAACACAACGAGAAATACAGATTCAAACAAGGGGTTTGACGGTACACAGGGTTTGACGCGCGTATCCAAGGAGATGAGTGTTACTGAGGCTGGTACACATACCTCTACCTTTTTCTGACCTAGAACCTGTTGATAAAATGAAATATGTGATTGAAATAAGTTATTATGGCATATGCTAGTCACTAAATATGCAATTCAATCAATCAGAGCATAACCCATGTGGTCATCTCAGTAGTCTCAGTAAAACATGGCTGAAACCGCAGCCTCAAAAAAGTGGATGATGGTTAATACCTACTTGAAGTGATGTAAAAAAACAAAGTCCACTCCACAGCATGACAATACCACATGTTTAAAGTCTTAATGGCCAAAAAGGAGCTTCAACTGAGCAAAGCGTCCCAACCACACCAACTAAAGACGCTGTTAATATACCCTGTTTACCAACATTAAAGCTGGCCTTGGGTGTGGACACAGGAAGTAACAAACTGAAACGAAAAAAGGGGAATCCAACTTTCCTCAAAAGCGCGGCGGTCAGCACTACAGAAAAAGACGAGACTCACCAGCATGTCAGTTCTTATCCCTTTCGGCACATTTTAGTCAAGAATCACAGATCATCCCGATCCCGGTAGGTGAATGTGACCATGCTGTCTACAGCCGCAGAACATCTGGACATTTGGCTTAAAACAGTTTGAACCAAAGCCTTTCGCTGACATTTAGAAAGCGCTACGAATGTGCAAAGTCCCACTGTGCAGCTTTAAGTGTCCACAATTTACCTTGCTGTGAGGCAGCAAAGTGGCAATCAAAAGAGTGAAAAAAAAAGCTTGCACCTTAAAAAGTTTCAAAGCAACATGTGGTGGTATCACTTCTCTAGACGAACAGTCTGGCCTTCATGGCCACTCTTTTGCTAGAATTAAAGTAGTAAAACACAGTGTGTCTACTTTCTTACACAAATACAGCATGACCAGAACTGTTCTATTAGGTTTGATTCGTAGATGCTAGGGGTGTTGAAATTAATCATTGCATCGCGATGCAGACAAGGACGATTCTGCATCGACGCAGTGACAGACCATAATTGACTATTGCCTACTGATGTCACTTGTTCATTTTCTGGTCGCTGCGTTTTTCGGTTTTTGCTTTACGTCCGCTGTGTTCGGACTCCGCTACATTGAGGAAGTGTCTTAAGAGCAGATACGATGAAAAGGGGAGTTCAAATATATCTGACTGGTTGAATTTGTCGATGAAAACCACGTGTAGCAATATATATGTTGAGGAGGTGACGAATCGGGATGCATCTCAATATTTCATCGATTTTGATCGTTGACAGGATAATCGTAATCAAATTGAATCGTGAGAGTAATGACGATTGACGCCCCTAGTAGATGCCTCAAGCAAAGTTTCCCAAAATTCAATTCCATTTTATTTACAGTGTCAAATCACAACAGAAGTTATGTCAGGACACTTTACAGATAGAGTAGGTCTAGACCACACTATCATTTACAGAGAGATGAAATATTTCGAGAGAATGCTAGGGCCGAATGACGTATCGCTTTAAAATCGAAATTTGAAAGAATGCTATTAGCTAATCGTGAAGACCACGATTAATCAAATGTGAATATTTAGTTGAATGTTTGGTGTACATTTGCTTTACCATTCCTCTTTTTATTATTATTATATTTACTGTGTTTTCACAAGATAAATGCTGGAATAACGACACACAGGACAGACTGCTAACAGAAATGCCCTATTTTCTTATTTTTGATTACTTTATTTAACATGATCATAGAAGGTGCAATATGTCGATGCCATATCAGACATTTCAGTTCCCTGGAAAATATATTTAAGATACAGGACTTTTTTATTTGTTTTTTTTACAGGAATTGTGTTGTTTTATTATTATAAAACTTTAGCTTTTGTGATAAATGTTCTGTGTATGACTGTTCAATGTTCAACTTCCTATTAAAACACTTATTGCTGGAAATTCATATCTATGTTCTCATCCTTGCATAAGAATATAGAGCAGTTTTGATGGTGTCTCATGTTATAATGCTCCATGACATGTTTTCTGTTACACAGTGAATATTGAACTTTAGCTATAATAATAACAACATCAAATATATACATATATATACATACATACATACATACATACATACATACATACATATATATACATACATACATATCTATCTATCTGGCAGAAAAATCGCAATTTGATTTTTTTTCCCCAAATTGTTCAGCCCTAATGATGACAAAATATTGTCACTAAGAAGTAAATAAAATATTGTTGGGCCAAAGTGAAACGGAAACCACATTTCATTCCAAAAAAGGATTTACAAACCCCATTTGTGAAATTTTCTGGATGTATACAACGGAGACATACCCTTGTGTATCTAGATGATAAAACAAATTGTAATTTACAGTAAAGGTAGGGCTACACACCCCACATGTGTTGCCCATCACACTTACTTGTAGAGTAAAAACAGTACACATGTGGCCTTTCACTGGAGACAGAGATGTAGGTAAGCACTGTTGACACGGTTACACACTCTGCTTGGGGAAGCAAATTAGGCTATAGTAACCTGCTTAAAAAAAAAAAAAAAACGGTGACACTCTGCTGACACCTTGCTTGCTTGTAAACACAACTGCAGCCAGTCCAACCCTCTCACGTGGGCCACAAGACGTTGGAGCACACAAGTCTCCTCAACTCCTGATCTGGAAACAGCGGAAAACACCGTTGTACAACGAGGCTACATGACCACACCTACTCTATCTGCTGTACCAGAGTCAGCCAACTAAAAAGGAGCAGTGCACACAGTGTACCCAACAGTGAGAAGAAGAAAAAAAAGAAAAAGAAACTTCAGGAGCATGTCTGAGGTCGACAGCTAAAAATGACAGCAGATATGTGATTCAGCAAGAGTGAGCTGAAGGTTTTTACTCAAACAAATAAATAGAAATGGTGGCTCTACAAGAGTACAGTCATCATGCAAATTACTGCAGTGGGAGGAACTGAACATAATGTGTTCTAAAAAATGCTTTAAATAGATACCAAGTTAATATTCTCAATTTAATAGTGTGGTTCCTCGCAGATTT
This sequence comes from Gymnocephalus cernua, assembly GCA_023631565.1. Lineage (NCBI taxonomy): Eukaryota > Metazoa > Chordata > Actinopteri > Perciformes > Percidae > Gymnocephalus > Gymnocephalus cernua. Next base: position 33,995,176 of record CM042438.1, on the reverse strand, counting down.
GTTGATATGGGAAAACATCCAGATCCCTTATATTTATTTCTCTCTCTCTCTCTCATATATATATATATATATATATATATATATATATATATATATGTATATAATGATAATATAAAAATGAAGATATTTAAACACAAATCCATACAATAGTGTTCAAAATGAATACAAATACAGAAAAGACACGGGGACTATGTTGTCTTGACACGGTGTAGGAACACGTAACTGGGAAGAGGGGGCTGTTTTTCTGCAGCCTTCCATTAGATGCAATTATAAATGGCCGAGAGCAGAGGGATGGGGAGCCAATCAGATCTCGGCTCGCATGTCAACCTAAGACCAACTGTCTCCTGGCTCTGACAGCAGGATTTTACCTCCATAATTCAAATCCCAAAGCAAAGGCAATCTGCACTTTGCCAACTCTAACCAGCGGGGCCGTGTTTACAAGGCGTCACATGGAGCAGAGGCGCAGGGGTATGCGAACGGAGACGAACCGAGCCGCAATGAATGAAAACCCTCCGTCAAGATGAATCAATCGCGGTCACAATCACACTTTGATCAGAGTAAACACTTAGCGGATGCAATTGTTGCCATTCACTGGACTGTTAGCTACATCTCCACTTCACTGTGCTGCGGCTTTTTAACCGACAGAGGGGTCTTTTCTTAATAATTATGCAAATGTTATTTAACCGATATCGCTGTCATTTGCATTTTGCCTTGACAGCCATTGACACAACTTTGATGGCACTGGTGGGAGCACAACACCCCAAAGAAGCTATTTCGTCGCGGATTCTCAGAGAAATAACGGTGGTTACAGCACTTAAATCTACAATGAGGCTAAGGAGCACTGCGAAGAAATATCGCCTCATCTCCCTGTGTGCGCACACACACACATACACACACACACTTTCCCCTAACAAACTCTTGCTCTACTTAGTCAAACTCTTACCCTGTACCCAGCAGGGACCCACACTAATACCAACAACTCAGGAAGTTGTTTCTAACAGAATATGTGGCTTCTTTCTCTGTCTAAACACTATTGCAGGGGGTGGTATTGGGAGAAAGAGAGAGGCAGCCATTTTAGAGCTCTTGCTACATAGACAATGGCTGGTCCAATGCAATATGCAACTCTACAGTGCTTTTTCTGAACTACTGGGTACTTTAACTTAGTCAAAGTGTGTCCGTGCAGTAAGTGAAGTTTACCTGATTTCTGTTTGAAGGTTGTCCAGTGTTTCCCGGGCTCATGGGAGGCGGATGGTGGGTCCTTTGTTGCCAACCCGGATGGACCCCACCATACTGACTGCTGCCCATATCTCCTGGCCCCTTGCTGGCCCCTTCCTGATTGTTATAGTCTCCTTGGGGGTAATTCGGATAGCTCCTGGCAGAGCTAGGGGATGTCAAAAGCTGATTTAAAGTTGGCGTAGACGTAGGTTGTTGGTTTCCCATGTTATACCTCTGATTATTGTAAGAGGCAGCCATAGCTGTGGTTCCTCCTGCTGGCTGTTGCTTGCCTGGCTGCCCCCCAGCCGCCGGAGGCTGGTTGTTACGCGGGGAATTCATGGCCCCATATCCTTGGCCCTGATAAGAAGTCCTGTTCTGGAAAGGGCTGTAGTTGTTATAATGGTTGGGGTAGCCGTGTTCGTGTGAATTAGGGGGGTAAGGGTCCATCATGCCCGGCCCCGATGCAGCTGCCATGCCAGGGCTTTGTTGTCCGCCATGTTGATGAAAAGGGGCCCGGCTGTAGTGCTGGTTGTAACCGTAAGGAGGTGGAGGAAAGGGCCCCGGGTGGTGGTGTCCCATTCCGGGATGGTTATTCCCTTCGGGCCCACCTGAATCATTCTGATTACTGCTATTATTATTATTTACCCTGGGCACATTCCCGTTGCCGTTCTTCATGTCAGGATCCCCTCCTCCCCCAGCATTTCCAGCATCGGTCCCGTCCTGCAGCTCCTTCTGGCCAGGAGATCCGCCGTCAGGTCCCGGTTCCTTATTTTCATGCTGTTTCTCTCCCGGTACCGACTCCTCCTGTGGGTCCCGATCCGGCTTTTTGAGTTCGGATGGCGGGCTAGTGTTGAGAGTGGCGACGCTGGCAACCTGAGCGGCCATGATATCCCTCTCTCTCTCCCCCACTCGTTCTCTACCTCTCTCTCAGCACGGCGACTCACTCACAATCAAACTCCGAATAACCATTGAATATAAATACAATTATATTTATAACAACGTACCCGTTGTCCCGGTTCATTCCCCCCTTTGCCCTCCGCCCGGACCGGTATCCGGTAATCCACCGCGACTCCGTTTAAAGTTAAAACAGAGAGGGGAAAGTTTGTGAAAGAAAAAATATATAAATACAGAGCCAGGGAAATGAATTTCACCGACACAAGTAGCTACGTGAGTGTGTGTTGGAGGGGGGGCTTCTGTTACAGAACGAGAGCGCGAGCTAGAAATCAACCAAACCAGCACGAGGCTCCGCGAGACACAGCCATTTTACCGACCTGTCGCGAGAAAATAAAAGCCCGGAGTGGAGTTCACAGTGAAAACTGGATCCGGACTGCCCTGCTAATAACAACATTGTTTATACCCAAGAAGAGCCATTATTGTATGTCTAATGCGCTTAAAACTGAGCTCATGCATAAAAATGTCGACGTATTTGGAAAGCCCTGTTTTTCAGCATAAAGGACTGGTCATTCCAAGACTAATTAAGTGTTGCATATTGGATGAAAACCTTATGCTAATGAAGATGCACAGCAATGGGCTGCCTGGTAAAGTAAGTGAGTGAGATTTAGATTAGAAGATCTAAAAAAAAATATATATATATATATATATATATTTACAAAATGTACTCATTTGGAGGACACAGTTATGCATGATAGTGTCTGTCTATAATTCATGCACGTATGCTACTACCTTTCATAGATGCTATTTGCCATGGTATAAACTAAGAGGTAAATGTCTGTCCTGAGGAGTAAACAGGATTTCAGGGACTCTGACATATTCAACTTCAGTTCAAATATGCTTTAAATAGCCATATGCATTCATATACAATTATGCTACACTGCTGAATGCCACAGACTCTGTGTCTACAATGTTATGGTAAACAATTACCATGTCCCCTCTCCTTTACCATGCTACTCTGCTTTGAAGTGAGCCATAACTATTCAACCATTCTGATTACAAAAAATGCCTCATGCATGAGCTGTGTGTTCCTCTGTGTTACATTCATTTGTGCACTTTATCTTGTTACCTCATTAAAGGAGTGGGACAAAATAGGCTACAATGTCATCTTCTGTTAAAGTGGGCTAATGGATGGAAGTGACTGCTTCCATGTGTCGACGACAGCGGATGAGAGGAACGAGTCCAGTGGAGGAAAGTAGAGGAAAAGCATGAAATCACAACCTGTGTGTGTGTGTGTGTGTGTGTGTGTGTGTGTGTGTGTGTGAGTGAGTGTGTGAGAGAGAGAGAGAGAGAGAGAATAGAAAAGAAAAGGAAGAAGGATGGGGGATGGACTGAGCCAGTCACAGAGCAGGAAGTGAAGATACAAAAAGAGAAACAGTGATGGTGGAAAAGTGACAGTGTATAGGCCACTGGAATGCAACACATCATATGTTATTTGTTATAAATCAAATCTCACGCCAACATACAGAACGAGAAGAGATTGGGAGAAAGCATTTAAGTCGCCCTACACAATTAACAGGAACAGACACCCTACGTCTCTCCACCTCTCTCTCTCTCTCTCTCTCTCTCCCCACCCCCTTTCTTCGTGCTCTCTGCCTGCCTGCCTGCCTCGCGCTCTCCTAGCAGCAGCAGCCTTCGTGCTGCGTTCGTGTTCTGTCGGAATATAACAAATGACTCCTACAGTATGAAGTTAAAAGACGAAATGTTGAAGGAAAGTCTGAAATGTCCTACCACAGCCTTCCTTAGTTGCCGGTGGGATATTTTAGAGTTATTGCGGTGTGTAAAAGCTCTGTGATATATACACCAAAACACATAAATGACATCAGACACAGTGAGAGCAAGGCAGTGTAACCTGCAATGGTTCCACTGAGTGTATACGGACATCATCTACTTCAGCAGCAAACCATAATGGAATATTTAAGATTACAAAGACTGTAGATTACAATATAAATATATGGATTATCATAGAATTTAGTAAACACAAGATCATAAACAATATATATACAAAGGCATGTATGTATAGGATCTTCGGTGTTAATACATTAGCAGCTTGCACCCAGTTTTGACAAATGAGAGGACATGTAATATATATATATATATATATATATATATATATATATATATATATAATATTGTTTTTATTTGTTCATATGGAAGGATAGTGCTATCTAGCTGAATGATATGGAAAACATTATTGTATCAGCTTTTCTATTTCTTTATTTACTCTGAAAACATATTATATATGTGTTCTGCTTTGAATTTTGTAAAGTAGCTCTGAGATAAACAAAGACAATAAGCAGCAATGACCAATTCCCTTATGTAATAATATAAAAGTGTATTCTTTCCAGCCAGATAGCACGAGAATGCTGCAACATTTTGCGTTGACGAGCCTTGGGTGGAGAACGTGAAGGCAGCATCGCCGCTTGCAAAAGCAGCAGAACTTTGCTATGTGAATGTGGGGGATGGGAAGCAGCAGCTCTCTGCTCTGCTCAGCCCTTTCTCTCTACAATGCGGGGCTTTCTGCTCGCATTGCTCACTCTGTCAGTGGAAAAAAGATCCTCTTTGACTTCAAGTTTTACTTAGAAACCAACAAAAAATATACATCATATATTGGAAGCTGCAACGACAGCTTTTGTACGTTTAATGAAGGAGGAGAGTATGCAGGGTGGAGGGGGTCAGCTCAGCTGCTGTCTGCTTATATAGGCTAAGGGAGGTGTGTGTGTGTGTGTGTGTGTGTGTGTGTGTGTGTGTGTGTGTGTGTGTGTGTGTGTGTGTGTGTGTGTGTGTGTGTGTGTGTGTGTGTGTGTGTGTGTGTGTGTGTGTGTGTTAGCAGAAAGCGCAGAGACTAGGCTGTAAGGGAGGAGGGGGTAGGGAGCTTCTTTTTCTTTTTAGCATAAACTTGCTGTTTATTATCTAGGGGTGCAGTCCCCCTTCTTCCCTCTTTCATATACATACATATATACATACATATATATATATATATATATATATATATATATATATATATATATTTTTTTAAAGAGCAGTACAATCTGCTTTCTATGCTCTGTTTCCCTGGTCTTATTTTAGACGTGGCTTCAAAATGTGCTGTATTTTCAGCGCTCACCTTGAACATTATTTATCTGTTGTTCAGCCGTCTGTGCAGCTGCAAAGTGACTTAAAAGCATCGGGATCATATGGGAATGTGGAGAGCAACAACATGATGCTAAAGACCTCCTGTGCAGCTATAAGAGTGTCATGCATTTATTTATGCAATTCTTGTTTTACAAGGATATGATGTTCTCTAAAATGCCACCCTGCGTGTCCAGACAAGCTCAACAGCGAGCACGAGGAGCTCCTTAACACCGGATTAATAGGGACACTATGAATTGTTGTAATTGATATGACTTGGAAAGCAGAGGCTTTTACTCTGAAATAATGAAGCTGAATCAGAAAAAAGGGCACCTACAGCAGTTTACGGTCGATATTACAATTGTTGGTCACTGTGCTATCACTGTTACCACCCACCAGTCACACAGTAACTTGTTGAAAAAAAAGTGTTACCATGAAAACCCTCTCACTTTCAATTCGCTTGTCTCAATAATCCGGTCTGGCTCATGTAGCATAAGATTCCCACTTCCCATATGGCCTCATAGTATTGTGCCCCATGTCTGTATTTTGTCTAATTGAGAATCATTCAAACAAAGAAGAAAGTCTGAATTTATTTCAGTTGTCTGGATTATGTCACATTTTTTGGCTCTTTGAAATAGTGTGTGTTGAGGGAGATGTAGAGAGAGGAGAGAGGGAGAGAGAGGGAGGGGATCATGCCCCCCCCCATCTGTCCCAGGATGATGATTTAAGAGTGTTTACTTGTGCCCCAACCGCCGCCTCCCTGCAAGGATGACCATGATGCATCACCTTTCGGCCCGATGCTGCGGCTTCCCCCGGGCCTTCACCAAGGCAGCGGCTTGGACTTCATCCAGAAGACATTTTCTCATGCAATCATTATTAAATTGATATCAGGGGTTGATTAGAAGGACGGAAAAGAAAGTAACAATGAACGCCGTGGTGAAAAGCTGCATTTAACAGTTGGTTGGGGGGGGTGGTCATTATTCATGTCATCAAATGTAGTTATGAATGCAAAACACAAATTTCAGTGGACAGGCTAGGGCCATAAATATTTCACTCACTTAACTAAGCCAAAAGCTTCTATTTCTGTTAATTTATGTAAGCCTTTGATATTCTTAAATATGCATTTTTAATGTAACTTTTCTTCAATTAATCTCAGCTTTGAGCAGTGAAAGTGTCACTCTTGCTGAGCAAGTTAACTGATGACTGATCATTGAGGAGTTTTTCTTTTATTTGAATCCCTTGGGATCCAGTCTGGGAATGGAGCCATACAATCACCAAGACAACCCACTAATGTGGCGTGGAATTTCCTAACAAGAGTGCAGTTGAATTCAGACACACAAACACACCACGCGGATGCACTGTAACACACCCACGTGTGCGATAGCCAAACACAGCTCGTACCTGACAATAATGTACACACTGAGGATTTATAGCATGCCGTAGAGTCTGTCATTAATGCATACTTGGGCCCAACATCAGTGGCAATCCCACAGTGACGTTGTCCTGGCACACATACACACAACCTCAACAGTTGGGTCCTGTCCAGATGGTTGCCAGGCAGCAGTTCAACGCATAGTCTGGAGTGTGTAGAGGAAGGAAGTGCCACTTTGCGAAGTGCAATGGGCATCCGGCTCATTCCCAGACGCTGTGTGTGTGCGTGTGTGACCTGCCGTCTAAACTTACACCTGAAAAACACACACCCACCACTTTGTAAACAGTGCAAGGATAAGGAATGTGCAATAAAAGCCCCACATGGTTTTCTCCAGGGTTCCTAATAAATGTGGACAATCAGTTTCACTTATAAAACACACACACACACACACACACACAGTTTCTGGTCCCAGTCAGTATACGTTTAATCCAGACATACAGCTTTGATGGATGAAAGGATATTAAAAAAGCACTTGTGGAATTATTCCGCTGCCTTATAAGGTCATATTTCAGATTAATCTTTCAGCCATTGTTCTTACCTGATTTGATCAAATGGGATCGAACTTTTAAAAAGCTCACCCTGAACTGCTTAGCAGACATTCAATCAGTTGCTCCTCTCTCCTTGTATTATTCTCTCCGAAGCAGAGGAATCTTCTCTGCTCCTCAGGTGAAAATAGACTGGGGGACCTCAGTGCCCCATGACAGGCTTTCACATCAAAGCTGATAGGACATATTCAGGTTTTACTGGAGCACTTTTATCTATCTTAAGTGTGTGTGTGTGTGTGTGTGTGTGTGTGTGTGTGTGTGTGTGTGTGTGTGTGTGTGTGTGTGTGTGTGTGTGTGTGTATAATTTGCTAGGGGGCATTTTTTGAAAATCTCTGAATTCATGAAGTCCACACAGTCACACAGGCACCGGTGCTGGATTCTAAACACTCTATTTTCTCGCCGTGTATTCAAGTGAAGTGAAGGAAGGACCCCCGATCTCAACAAAGCCAGGCAAGGTTAAGAGCAGTCAAAATTATGGTGTCCACCCTGCAAGGAGAGAGAAGTGCTCCCTCTCTTTTCAGTGGGGATGAAAAGAAACCGTGCAGGGAATCATTTCTGTAGTAATGCTGCGAGCATACTGGGAGCTGCACCATTGTGGGTCACGGAGCCCAGTATGTGAGACAAACAGTCCCATCCCTGCAAATCACACAGAGCATCTTATAGGTATAGGGCCAAAATAGACCACTCAATTGTCTTACAGGGGGAAACATAATAAGAGCTCCCCAAAAAATAAAAGTTCTCTTCAGCTTTGTAACTGTAAATCTTAGATTTTAGTGTTAAAACTCTTATCTTACGTATATTCGTATCAGTCCTGTGAAAATATTTTGGATGGTGAGGCATGACCTCTCTACCCTGCCTCTGATTGGCTTACCTTGGTGTTCTTACCCTAACCCTAACCAATCTCACTCTTCATGCCTAAAACCTAACCAATCCAACCAACAAAGGCAATGAGTACTAGCCAATCAGCGGCAGAGTAGGGCCATGCCTTCACCATCCTAGGAAATGCAAATTTGCTTGCAAAACAGGTAGTGCTAGCCACACCCCCAGGAAGTGCACCAAGCTTCGAAGCCAATTTGACATAGTGGCCAAACAGTGGAATTGCAACTTTCGCGCCCATCACATGATGCCATGGGGCCCAAAAAGACTTCAAACAGACTTACATAGCAAAAGAGATGTCTGTAAATTCGTGGATACATTTTTATTTTGAGTGACATAAGCCCTGCAAACACGTTTCCCTATCAGAATTTCATCAACCCGGTTCCATCCATTTAATCCCCATGCAAGCTAGCGGAGCGCTAAACCGTAAGTAGAATGACAAATATTTTTTTATCGTGTTTTAATTGCGCCATTACACACATGATGTTAATAAATGTTAAAGATCATTTTGCAAGAACGTCGCAGGATGTTGCAGGTTTTTCGTAGTGCCATTTAGTGTTGTGTGAAACCACGCAGTAAACTAAAACCTCTCATCTTGCACAATATACGTGTCCTTGCTTGCTAGCTAACTAGGTAACTTAGCTATGTTCCACGCACAAATGTAACATTAGCTTACCTGATGTGTTTTAGTAGCTTCACTTACGCAACTTTTTGATGTTTGTCTTTCTAATTACGTATTTAAAATTGACAAACGTGTAATTCATGGCACAATTCAAACGGAATCAAAACATTATTTGTCTCTTCCCGTTCACTACCATACATCGTTTTTTCCCAAACTAAGGTACCATAGTGGTCCACTTGAAGGGGGAGGGACTTTGCCTCTTTATTGAGGAGAAAATGTCTTTGAAATAGCTAGCTTGCTAACTGTTAGCTAGCTATCTCAGTTGCTAATGAGACAATAAGTTCAGAATTGGATTGCAGCCCTGTTTATCTTAATTGGCAAAGACTTCTGTAAATTATTAAATACAATAAAACACCAGGAAAAATATTAAAATAAAAATTGATGGAATGGACATAAAAAAGACCTGCAATAACATTTCACTATAGTGAACTGAGTTTTGAAAATGTATTTAATTATTTTCAAAAATGTGGTGGTTATATTTTATACGTATTTATTCAAGTGATTATTTATTTGTTGTTTGATCTACTTTTTTTAAAATCTTGGACACTTAACATCTCCATAAACTGTGTCTAGTGTTCACAAACAATACAAATAAGAAGCATTTTACAGCTTCAAAAAGTAAAAAAAAAAAAAACAACTTATGGCTGCACATCACTAGTCGTTAGAAAATAAAATAATAAGATGAAAATAAAAGACAATGCTGTATTTTGATGTTTATGGTGCGGCCCTCCACGTGTGGACGATAGATTGGGCCTTTAGATTCTGCTCATGCAGTACATTCGAGATAGAACGATAAACTAGGCTATGAATATTTAAAACTATAATTGAACCAAATATGCGTGTTTGAATTAGTAATTCAGAAGCCATAGGTTTGCAATCAATGGTGGCAGTCAGGGGACCTGCGTTTGTTTGAGGTAAAATAGCTAACTGTATATGCAGACATGATGAACAGCAGAGTGGCCTGGCAGAGAGATGGACAAAATTGACATGTTGAAGACCGAGTGATTAAGTTACCTGTTAGAGAACAGCGCCTGAGCATACATCAATATGAACTGTGGCAGGCTGAGAAGAAAAAAAGAATAGCACGCAGCTGTACTTATCCAGCAAGAAAACTGAGTCTATGTAGAAACCAAAGGAGTATTTTATGGAGAAACCATTTTCAGTGTGTAATATCAGTATGTTGATGCAAAACATTATATTGAAAAACGGCTGGTGTAATTCACGCCCTGGGCCCCCGAGATGCTCAAGAGACCAATCTTCTCATATATTGAAACTGGATGTGTTTCAGCTGTTTCCATAGCTGAATCATTTTCTCGTCCCACTCTTTTAGCCTATTGTTTACAGATGCGCCTTGTGTTGTGCCTTAACTCCTCCGTCCTTTGGAGGCTGACGTTTGTGTGTCGTGTTGTTTCAAGCACGAGTGCCTTAACTTACAAAGGGCAACGATGAAGAGAAATTGTAATACATTAGCGCAGCAGTTGAATATGAGATAGGTGGTGGAGTCGATGTTGAAACAGCGAGACAGTTCTGTTTGGAGGAAAAGGAACTTTGGTATATAAAACGGAATTTTTGCAAGGTAACAACTTCAGGATAGAGATTTGACGGACAGGCATGACAGGGCCTCCAAGTGAGGGCACCCATGATGACGAGCCAAGGGCCCCATCCGTTGTGATGGGAATTGGGATGGGACGGCACACTTCAGGAATGACCTTCTGCATCTATGCTAGGACAGCAGGTGTGTGTGTGTGTGTGTGTGGGGGGGGCAACACCCACCAGCGAACTGTGAAAACAAAACTTTATCTTGACTCTGTGGGGAGGCTGCGAGATAGGGGACAACAAGGCTTTTGAGGGGTAGTGTTACTGGCTGGGGGGTCGGATCTCAAATATTTGCATTGAAATGCTGATGAAAGAGAGGACATTCAGCTGTAATTGCTCTTGTTGCTGCAATTCTGGGTGACACACCTCCAAGCTGAATACCAAGAAAACAAACCATGAACAACGCTGAAGCGCTGCAGCTGCCAACTTTTCCTCCACGCGTGGCGAGGCAGGAGCATGCAGAGATTAACGCACCAAATCTACTATAATGTGTGACAATAAAGTAAAACGAGGCTGTGCATATGACTTTCCATTTTTTCTCCATCTGTTGCCAGTCGAGTTGATAAAACATAATCCGCTGGTTTTCTCTGAATATGATATGAGAGCTTACAATTTGGAACGCATAATTTGGATCATTTAGGATTTGGATCAGGTTCACATTTTGAAGAGGGTATTTGAACCAGAACCTTAAGAGACACTGCTGGGCACAACTCGTGCCAAATAGGGCATTTATAAGAGGTTGGCACGGGCCCTATACAGAGTGAAGGCTGGCAAAGGCATGATGCCCACATCATAGTGCCAACCAAGGGTTTTGTTTGGCATGTGTCTCTGTAGTATGGCTTGTCTCCTCCAGACAACTGGCCCAAACACAACTTAGCATTAGGTTACAGAGGCATTACAAACTGAAAGTGATTCATTAAAAAAGCTCTCTGCGTGAGATGAAAGGCGCAAGAATGAGAATCAATTAAAAACATACGGAAAAGGTGCAAAATATTGTGGACGTGTTCCATACATGTTGTAGCCCTCTTTATCCCCAGCTGTCAGGTTGTTTGGATCAGACTTTAACAGGAAAAATCAATAAGGAATAATAGCCTTTATTATATGGATTTGCCAAAAAAAATAAGTGGCCTTAATATATTGTTTCTACACCTGTGTACTCACTAGGAAAATACACGGTATCTCCTCAATTATTAACGCAGACAGTGTCTTTACCATGAACCTTCTTACTGAGAGATTTGGCTGAACGCCTCTCCAAGAGATTTTGATATCCCTCGTTTGATAGCAGCAGGCGCCACATACGCAATCCTCACTGAGGCTGTTACAGTAAAAAAGGCCTCTAGGAACATAGTCAGGGACAACAGCAATGTTTAATTTCAGGCACAGAGGAGAGCCATTTCTGTCCTACAACTGTACAAATCAAGACAGTGGGGTAAGGAAGGGCAAAATATAGCTAAAGTAATGTATTCTGCCTCATTGTAACCTGCCAGAGAGGTCTTTTTAAAGAGAAAATAAAAAAAAGGAGGGAGGAGGTGCTGAAAACAATGCATTTTAAAAGAGGCTCTTCCCCCAGTGTGCCTTTATCTGTCAGTCAACGTAAACACATATTAGGGGGGAAGACAGAGGGGTTTCCATAGCCACAGTTTTAAATGGTACTGTCGAGCTGCACGCAGCCCCCCCCACCCCCTTTCTTTTGCAACACTGTTTATTTGCTGTTGTGTTGTGCAGAAAGAGCTGATAGTGAGGCACCGGGAGGCTTTGGCTTGCGCCGCTTCCACTGCAAGAGAAAGAGGAGAGAGACAGAAGAGGACCCAGCAAACTGAGAGAGGGGAAGGAAAAAAAACATACAAGGCCGGTTATGCAGAAACACAGATTTAATGTAAGGCTTGGCTCTCTGTTATAAGCGGCGGAGAGAGGAAAAAGCTGGTCTGGACTGGCAGGAAGAGGGAGACGGAGAGCAGAGAAGGAGGAAGCAGAGGCTCATCACGCAAGGCCGCTTGACGCCTGTCAGCGTGCAGATGGAGCTCTCAAGAGGAGCTTTTGAAAGGGACTCAGTGCAGTAGAAATCACTGGCCCTGGGCCCACCAGACCCTCTCTCTGGGAGACACTTCTCAGGGAGAACGGTAACCCTATTGAAGCAGCTCCTGCCCGCTCTTTGGATAAACAGTGCTACAATACACTGAATTTACAACACGAGCCCTGGGGAAATCAGGTCTCTCTACAATAAATTGGCAACTCCCCCCCAGCCCCCTTTATCCCCACCTACCACCCCACTATCCATGATTTTTATGGTTTCATGCTCAATAACACATTTATTGTTAAATTATGTTTACTGGAATCACACGCATGTCCTTGTCTTGGCTGTATAAATGTTGGGCTGTGATTTCAAATTGTTTCTCTTCCTTTTGGTTGAATTCATTACATTACGTGATATTTCATAAGCAGGTATTGATTGTAGCTGTGGGCGACAGAAATTTAGCGCAGAATCCGTGCAGAGGAATTGTATTACATCTTCATATCCATGGAAAAAATAGCATTGTGGTTCATGTCATGTGTTCAAATATTTCACTTCTGGTATGCTCAGTTCATCGGCCCGCCTATGCAGCTGAGCTTCTCTCTTGGAGGTCTTTACTCAGGCAACTTACATAAAACACGTAAGCAGTAAACACTGTTCATCAACACAATGTGCGATGTGAAAAAGGAGATATGATTCTTGCTGAGCCACATTAATGCGCTCTTCCAAAACCTCTGCTTCTGTTGGTTCTGTCGTCTCTGCTGGAGACCAGGTAGGAACCCCTTTAACTGTGGCTTCTCACCCGCCGCTTAATCTTACCCACAATCACATTCAGTGACAGGCGCACAAAGGCGTCCGGCGAGCCCAACAAGACTCTGCTATTATGTAACCACTGACAGCTGGGCTTTCAAGGGATGGGTGAACCCCCATCCGTGTGGCAGCACTTTGTGTCAACCAGACGTGGCAGTCAAGAAAGGCCCTGGGTAGAGAAAAGGGTATTATCAGGCCAGGCGGGGGCATACGATCCCAATAACATTGCATTTCAACCAATTGCAGCTCAATCTTCTGTCTTAAAACAAAAAAAGAGGAACGGGCACATGTGCATAGGTTTGAAGTCTCCTCGCTCCAAAGGGGGTGATTTCTCCCCATGGTTTTTCTCAATGTGTCATTTCTTTGAAACGGTGGCACATGACACTGAACACAGAGGCACCCAAATGTTTGATTAAACTGTGCATCGCCTCCCTTTAGGCTAACATCTCCGACGGGTCTTTGATGCTCTGAACACACAGCGGAGCCAAAGGACCCAGAATAGCAGGGGGATAATCGACAGACGGCGTGTTGATTTTGCCACCCTTCCCAAATAATTCCCTGTTGTTCCAGAGAAGAATCGCTGTCCGTGGCGGCATTCCAGGGCAGGCAGACCGAAGAGATTGTACAGGATGAGGGCCGCCGTCTAGATACGCTAGATCTAAACATGTCTGTGGTCACACAGACCTGGCCTTCAACATGATCTTTAGCCAAAACTAGCTCTGGTGTTGTTATGTGCCTGCCTGAGCAAGCTCGCTATGCATATAAACTTGTTTATGCCATGCAAAATTAAATTAACAGTTCTGTTTGTCCATAAAAAAAAAAACACTACATTATAAAATAAGTTATAAAGAAACAATAGAGTATTTTATCATTAGAAATGATTTCATATCATATTTCATGGACCATATCAGTGTTTTCTTCACAAGACAATAAAGTGCACTATAAGTTTGGTCTTTCTCCAAAGCAGTTTGGTATGGAAATATGAACATGAATTTAGAGAAACATGTATTATGTAGGGTTCTTTATTAAGATTAGCTAACAAGTAGATCTCTGTTGTTAGAACTATTCACTTCATCATATCTGTTAACAGCACAACATCTTTTTAATAATAATAAGCCTTGAAGTTTGGAAGGCTGCGAGGAGGCTAACGCCATGCTAGCTGCTCCTCAGCGTTAACATAACAGCATGTCTGCCCTGGTGCAGAGGCTTCAGAGGTGTATGCAATGGTTCATTCAAACCTGACAAACCTCCCCCATTTTAATTTCTGTGGGACATTTTGTTGACTGCTAACTGACCTTCGGGCTATTCTGGACACAGAGATGTCCCAGTCTAGCTGAGCACCAGTATAACCAGTTCCCCTCTCTGTGTCTCTGGTGTCTGGGCTCTCACAGTTGAGCCAGAGATTGTCAAGCCTAGATAGAGGTCATAGTACAGCAAGCGTTCCCTCTCACATACAGGCAGTGCATTAGCACTCAAAGGCTAAACACGGTAAAAAATGTATTAAAATATTAAAAGATTTTACTGTCACGATTTGGTATAACATTTTTCACGCAGAGTAAAACACCGTTATACTTTCCTCTTTTATTTCCCCACTTGTAAAATGTGTTTTTGCTTCAGATTAAAATCGAACTTCAGTCCGGGTTTTCCACCAAGCCGGAGCCTCAATTTACTGTGTGTGCTTTCAGCGCCGCAGCACTCACTGGCAACCTTAAGGATTCCTCCGCGGCTCACTTGTGTGTGCGTGTATGTGACTCTTGTTTTACAGCACAAAACGACACGTAACGCAACACGTAACGTTCACGTTAAGCAAACTGTAATAGTTCATTTTGATCGTCTTTTCGCGGGTTAGTTAATAAAATGCGTTGCAACGTCCACGGGTCAGGTTTAGGGAACTTAGTGCACTATTTTGCCCCAGCTGTCCTGTCTTTCTAACGCATACAATACATTCCTGTGTTGTTCCGCGGTGTGACAAGGCCCTGCCTGCCTGCTGTTCCTGTAAACTCCCGCCCTGACTCAATGAGCGAGAGAGGCAGAGAGACACAGACAGACACGAGAGAGAGAGAGCGAGAGAGAGAGAGCGAGAGAGAGAGAGAGAGAGAGAGAGAGAGAGAGAGACAGAGAGAGACAGAGAGAGAGAGAGAGAGAGTGGAAAAGCCCTATAAAACAAGCAGCAGGCCCACAGTACCCACACTGGAGTTCATATTCCATTTTAGAGCATGCATCAAGTTTGCTGGCTATAATGAACACAGTAATCACATAATAAACTAATGACTCACACATATCAGAGTGGAGAAATATCAATTTACTCAACAAAACTGCTTACATAACAAATTATTCAGTACTCATTGTCCACTACATTAAGTGTAGGCTACAAATGAGTAACCTACTGCATATTAAAACATGTATAAACAAAAGGCCCCTTTAACAGGGATATGTGATTTTTCATAGCCGTTTAAGGATAATACATAATGTAATATAGTGGTAATCGAATAGAACATTATTTTGATTCCAATTTTTACACAGTCAACATGTCCTTCAAGTGATATTTAAACATACACTGTAGCTATTTGGTGTTTAAATTATTTTATTTCTGGTTCAATTATGAAAACTAAACCCTGAATATAGCAGGTAGGCTATGTAAAATAAGGCTATATTAAAAAGACACTATTTTCCTGTAGGGCCTTTATAGTTCATCTGTGCCAATCAAACATGGTCTGTAGTGCCTTTGTCTTATATTTTATCACCTTTGTCACTAAACTATTCCCATAACACAGGGTTTATAGCTAGTTCTACTGCTCTGAATCTGTTATAGTCGTACACTTTTTTTTTCTTAGGAGCTACCCAAAAGAAGCAGCTCCTTATCGGCTTTGCATCTTAACCATAAATTCATTTCTGACCAGGTTGTGAGCTGCGTGATGTGGTTGTATGATGACTGATGCCTTCGCAGTCAGGCTGCGTGCAAAACCAGATTCCACTGCCCCTAAGTGACAGTTTATGGTCTTTGATTTGGTTTGGCTGGAGATTGCCAGGCAACATAACTCTGAGTCCTGAATGAAACAGCCATCTGTTCCATAGCGCGGTAAAACTGAATTAATTTGACACAGGGGCTAATCCTAAAATTCAGCTGTAGATAGATTTTTTTTTGGACCAGAAGAACCCAAAAAAATGGTAGTAAGTAATTAGGTAGGTTACATCAAAGAGCACAGTGACCATGGTCATATTTTGCCAAAAAACACACAAAGGTGGGATGCACGAAACTTTGACATGTGAAAAACAAATCAAAAACAAAGGAGAAGCTATTGTTTGTGCTATAAAGCAGGTCATACTAATCCCCTTGTCTTGGCTGTTACTCATTGAATGCTGGCCATATTCATATAGACAAAATAGAGCCAAGGCTAAAAGCTGCACATGTGCTCATTCAGGTGAGTGGTAGTCTGGATTTACGGAAGTACATTTCAAGGATAAAGAGTCAGACTGATCTCATGAAGTGGCGTATGTATGACACGCCAATTCGTATGCCGTTTTGGCGTGTTATCAAGACGCATAATCGCTTTTTAGCATGTTTATCAACGCCGTTTGGCCTCCATTGACTTACTTGCGATTGCGTGTCAATTTATGCCGTAGCGAGTAGTATGAAAGTCCAGAAATCCGTGAGAGGTTGGTCGGGGTGGCGGATGGGTCAAGCACAGGACTTTCACCCAGGAGACCGGGGATCGTGTCCCGCGTGTCACGTTTCCTAAACCCAACCGTCTCTTTCTTCTTTTCCTAAACCCAACCCGAGCTCTAAATGCAACGTACTGTTCTGGCTTAGACATACACGCGGATAGCTCATAATGCGTACAGATAACACGCGCCACTTGGCTTTAGAAAGTGGCGTGTATGTTTACGCGAAGACATGATATCATGTTGAAGCCTAATATCCGACACGTGGCTGCTCTCTGTGTGTTGCAGTTCTCAAAATCCCTTCACTACGGCAAACAACGACAAATTTGAGCTAGCAAGCTACATGGTGAAAATGGCAAGTTTTGAAGAAAATGTGGATCGTACAATAAGGCAGGACTGCTTGGTTCTTTCGTGGGAATAATTGTAAAGATTTACAAAGAATATGTTTACGGCATTTACTATTTAACTGGGACTGGTAAGAGCAAACTGTGTTTAACCATGTATCTAGCTAATTTAAAGGTGCTTTTTGCAAATAGCACTACAGGCTGTAGGTGGAGCCAGAGGAGCTGGATTTGTTTTAATTACCTGCTTCATGTAGTTCTACTCGAACTACTCTCGTTCTACTCAGTTTCAGGAAATATGTCAGAAAGTTAGTTTTATCAGTCTTACCTACTGCACCTTTAAATAGCTCACGTTACTTTATTGTGTGAACGGTTACCTTCATTTAATATTGTATGTTGTGCTTTCTTTTATCGAGGGGTTGCAAATGTTCCACCAAAACAAGTTCCTTCCTGAGACTATTTTGCAGAGCCACCGTCGCGGCCTTCGGTGCTTAGCGCCTCCCAAGACTCACGTGAATGGTTTAAAGAAATCCCCCAAAACCCAGAGCATTTCTTCTCCTATCCTAGAATGTATGTGTGGTGAAGCCATACTTTACTCCACAGTGCTGTGTGGAGATAGGTCTGGCAATGTGAGACTATAGGTGAGTTGAGCTTCAGCCTTCTCCTGTCATGTCAGTGACCTTTTCCCCCTGCAGATTACTCAACTGCCCCTGACCCGCGCCACACTGAGGGAAAGGCCCTTTGGCTCGGGCGACAACTTCTCCTTCCAGTGTCCCCCAACTTTATCCGTCCCGCTTCATGCCTGTTAAACCTATATGGATTGTTTTACCCTCCGATCCACGAGGCCACACAATACCCATTGAGAGGGAGAGGTCAGAGGCTCACCACTGCGACCCGAGCGCCAGGGCTTTTGTATGGAAGCCTTGCTTGTATCCCATTCTCCACCCCGGCTCAGATCTATGTAGCCGAGCACAAGACACACTTCTGAGCTCACACTAAATCAGCTTCATAAAGGCTGCAGCGACAATGGAAACAGAGCTGATCATCTGGCTGCTGTTGTTTCCCCTTCCCCACACAGTTGTAGGGTTTAGTCTCGCATTGCCAGACCTTCCTCCACAGCGGTGCAAAGGAAGACCTGGCCCTTCCACACAGCATTCCAGGACAGGAGAAAAACGTGCTCTGGTTTATTGGCACTTCTTTAAACCAATCCCAATCTCTGGACGCAGCAACGGTGCCTCTGCAAAATAGTCTCAGAAAGGAACTTGTTTTGGTGGAACATGTGTACGTTCAAAAGTAGTTTTAGTCGTGCAACAGAAAACTCAGATTGGACAGATAGTCTAGCCAGCTGATTGGACAGATAGTCTAGCTAGCTGATTGGACAGATAGTCAAGCCAGCTGATTGGACAGATAGTCTAGCTAGCTGTCTGGATTTACCCTGCAGAGATCTGAGGAGCAGTTAACCAGAGTCCACACAAATCAGCACACAAAGAAAGTTGAATGTAATGGACATCCAATCGAAAATGAGGGACATCCGGCGGAACTTCCATCAGCACCGGAACTATCCCCGTGAATGAAACGTTGTCGATATATACACTAAAGGTGAACTTGAACGGACCACATTTTTTCCCCCTTTTTCTCCCCATGATAATAAACTGATGCTGAGAGAGCAGGGGCTGACACTGACAAATCTACTAATACTGCCACGGTGTCAGACACACTTCCAGGCTATCTCTCAGTCACAGCTGGTGAAAGGGTCTGATAACCTACATGCTCCTTTTCGTCTCAGATGTCTATAGTGCTCGTGCAGGTCAAAAGGTGTAGCAGCGGCAGCAGCAACGGCCTGGTGATCGCACCTTTGGTTTACCTGCGAAATGAACAACAAGGACTTACAGGCGCTGCATGTCTTTCTCCTGGAGTGGAAACTGTGAGCTAATCGAGAGCTGTTTGTATTCAAATGAGATAAGCCCGCACAGAGGTGTGTTTGATTTTCTTTCATTCTTCGTAATAAGATCACTTTGATGGGAAAAGATAATTAGCAAAGAAGGTCAGGAAGAAAAGGGGCAGCTGCTATTTTCAGTGTTGGTTTTCACTGCAATAAGCTCCATTTTTAAAACTGTTTTCCTGGGGCTATTCTTGTTTTTGGAAATGGCTTTGACAGCAAAACAACAGTGTCTATCTCAATCAGAGGAATGATGATGGTCCACGAGGAGCAGAGAGAACAAACAGCTCCCTCTTTTATGCCAGTAATTACACCAGCAGTGGGTGGAAGAGTGTGGGAAAGAGGCAGCGAGAGTGGAAGAGGGCTGGTTCAGGATTGCCACCTAGTGGCATGACAGGCGTAATGCAGGGTAAAAACCTGCAAACCTGTTTTGTTTTATTGCTTTCCTGTTTTATTGCTTTCCTGTAGAGTATGCACTGAGCAGCACTGGGAGAAGTATTCAGATCTTTTTCTAAAGTAAAAGTACTAATACCACACTGTCAAAAATACTCTGTTACAAGTAAATGTCCTGCATTGAAATGTTACTTGAAGAGCTCATATTATGCTCATCTTCAGGTTCATAATTGTATTTAGAGGTTGTACCAGAATTGGTTTATGTGGTCAGAAAACATCATATTTTTGTTGTACTGCACGTTGCTGCAGCTCCTCTTTTCACCCTGTAGTTGAGCTCTCTGTTTTAGCTACAGAGTGAGACATCTCACTTCTGTTCCATCTTTGTTTACTACAACAGAGCTGTTTGGGGCAGTTGGTGAACAGTGTTTTCTGGTGGAGATGGTAAGTCCCTTTGGGGGGGACTTTGAGCCTTTTCACTTTGTAAACCTATAACGTGCACAAAACAGATATACAACACAATAAAGGAAAGGAGAAAAAGCCCAAAAGCATAATATGAGCACTTTAAGTAAAAGTATGTAAGTATCATAAGGTCAGTACTTACAAGTATTCAAAGTAAAAGTACTCAATGCAGAAAAATCCTCACATTTTAAAAACTGGAAACAATCCAAACTGTTGTGTGTTTAATGGTCTGATCATCTCAGCTGGACTTGTAGGCCGTTATATTGTTGGGTTTCATTTATAATAAAACATTGTATTTTATAAACTACATGTGTTTTGTGTGCAAAACTCTTAATCTGTAAAGTAACTAGTAATTTAAGATGCCAGATGAACACAGGGGCGCCGTATAGTGGGGAAAAGTTAGGACAATTCCAAGGGCCCATGACTGACCCCAAAAAATAGGTAAAAACTAATATAAAATTATTAAACCATCATTTCAAATATAATAATAAAATTAATGTTCTCTTTGTTTTTACTTGTTTTTGGCAGTTAAAGTTAAATATCCCCATTGACCAAAAAGTAAACATCCATATTGACCGACCACCCCCCTGTATCTGCATGAAATGGTTTGGTCCTGCCTTAGCGCACTAGTGACGTGTTTAGTTGCAGTCAGTAGATGCGCCAGAACTACAGTGACCACAATGTTGCCAAGTAACGTTAAATCAAAATCTGGTTTTCAAAAAAGGAAAGAGAGAAAAGAGAGAGAGGAAAGACAAAGGAAAGGGTGTCAAACTGTAACCCAGTTTTTCACCAAGAAAGGTGGTATCCTGTAGTCTGTGAGTGGTATTAACCTGTTGGCTTCATGCCCATAGTGACATAAGCTAGCTAGCTACAGACTAGCGTTAGCCTACATTTAATCACCATTTAATCAGTGCAGGGAAACGTTTAGCAAGATATTCGTATTCAATCGTTGTCCCTGCCCCTTTTAGCAGACTTAACAGACGAGTCAGCAGCACCCCCGTCTCCCCCTAACTGGGCCCCTCCCTGTCCCAGTGAAGAAGGTGAGCAACATTGGGTTCAGTGACATGCCAGTTAGCATCATTGCAGGGAGTCTGTGGGTCTCTTGCTCTTTTTACCATTACAAAAAAGAAAATGAAATATTTATTAATGACAGGAATTCAAACACATTAATAACAATTATTTTCTCACTTAATGATAATTATGAAATAAAAAATAAATAAAAAACAACAACCTACTGTCTGTAGTGATGCTGGACAGTTGGAAACAGTGAGTATCTTACCTGAGCCTGCATGTATAATACAGACAATATTAAAATAATCCAGTTTGATACGTTCATTTAGATTGAACTATGGAATGACATCTATAGATACAGACTTTATTATTCCCATCATGAAGGGCAGTTAATATATATTTATATATTTAAGTTTGTTCATTTTTCTTTTTTTTAAATCTTTCATTAATAATAATAATAATAATAATAATAATAATGTTGTTAAGATAATTTTCCATTTTGTAAATTTTACAATAAAAATACAATGAGACTGTAAAAGATGGCCTTCAGCACATTTTTTATGGTTGTTTTTAATCTTGCATCAAATAGTGAACTGCATACTAGACTTGCATACATGTACAAATCACCAGCAGTAAATATTGTGCTAGTACTAGTATTGAACTACAAGAAGCCAAACAGTTGCAAGCCTTTAATTAGAGTTATGTAAAGCTTTTGATGGGACAGTGAGGTCCTAGAGATGTAGTGACAACAGCTGCGCAGAGGGGGGCCCTGAGTATTGTGCAATGATATTGTGCACGGTTGAGACAGAACCCCCCTAGGGTCCCCGTTCCTGATCCCGGCGCTCACTCTTCACCAGTGTGTGTGAGAGCAGCGACTGGCAGGATCTCTCCACGGATCTATCATCTCCTCACACTATGAACGGCCAAAATAATTGAATAGGGCGACCCGTACTTGGCAGCTGAAGTGGAGGATGGATTCTGATCCCTGTCATAAGTAGGGCTCAATAAGGCGCTGCAGGAAGCCCCCAGCTTGGCTCCAGCAGGAGAACCACTGGGCCAGATTAAGGTTGAGGAGTTTAATTATGAACAAGGAAATGAAGTTCTCCAAATCTCTGGCTCATGGGATAATTTAAGCCGAGAGACGGCAGCGGGGCGTCTCAGGTGCTGTCTTCTCTCTACGCTTCGCGCTATAGCTGAAGCATCTTCTGCCACTTCAGAATCAGAAGCCTCCTGAAGGATGAGGAAGAGAGGGGGGAGGATGGAGGGAGGAAGGGAGGGTGTAGAAGAAGGAGACAGGGATGAAGTGCCACTTAGGATATTGCTTCAAGGACTGCTCTCCTTGTTAAACTCATTGCTGTGGGCATATATATAGCCAGGCGTCAGATGATTTATTGACACGCGCTCCCTCTCCTCCTCCTTCCTGCCTAACAAGCCCGTGGACAAATGAATTGTCGAACTGGAGGAATTGTGCCTTGATTTACACTCTGTTCCCAGAGCCTGTGGGAAATTGTAAGGGAAGGGACTGAGTGTGTAAGTGTGTGTGTGTGTGTGTGTGTGTGTGTGTGTGTGTGTGTGTTTGTGTGTGTGTGTGTGTGTGTGTGTGAGAGAAAGACAGAAGCAGAGTGATGGAAGTTAGAGTGTATAGATATTTTGTTCACCAGAAGCCAAAAATACAAAACTTCTTAAGTGTTCTCTTTAAAACTTAACAATAAAAAAACACGTCTTGAGGAGAACTGCACCAACTTTACACTTAAAAAGCTCAGTTCTACTTGTCATGATACTCCGTTGTATAATGTCTCCTGTGGCTCTGGAGGATCTTTGTCGAGTCTGAGAAAATAACCCCTGATGATGTCATTAGGGTTATCCAGTGGTGGAAGAAGTACTCAGATCCTTTACTTAAGTGAAAGTATACCACACTGTAAAAATACTAAGTTTCAAGTAAATGTCCTGCTTGTTACTTAAGTAAAAGTTTGCAAGTATCATCAGGATAATGTACTTAAAGTATTAATGTAAATGTAAATGGACTGTATTTATATAGCGCTTTTCCAGTCTTAATGACTACTCAAAGTGCTTTAACAAGGTACAGGAACCATCCACCACTCACACACATTCACACACATTCACACACTGTGGCCGGGGCTGCCGTACAAGGTGCCACCTGCTCATCAGATAAACATTCACACACATTTACACAATGCGTCTGGCTTTTAAAGGGAATGACTCTCTGATTGGTTGATTGCATGTTAGACCCAAAACACACCTCTGATTAATGAAGACACTCAGTACAACCCTTTAGAACCACGCGCCCGGCACACGGACACTTTTTTTCCACTGTTAAACTAGCAACAGTGGATTTGGACACACCATAAACGCACCTGCACCAGGAGCTTCACGCCGTGCGCTCAGATTGTAGATAAAATAGGGCCCTTCATGTGAAGTTGACCAGATTCTAACCCTAACCCTAAACTGATTCCTCAATCAACATTGTCATGTAATAGGTGTCACTCATAGTGACAAACCCACAGACAACTTTCGTCATTGCAGTTCCCCTGAGCTACATGAGGCCTTTCAGCCTCTTTTAGCTCCTTGTTTTGGTTTTCAAAAATGACAAACTGCACTCTAATCAACCTGTTTCCATCAGGCAGCTGTTTTCTGACTAAAACAGCAGCTAGAAGGAGAATATTGAATATTGGGCTTACATTTGTGAGGTGATTAAAAAACATGATTCCAGATGAATCATTTTGCACCATATGTGCCTGCTTGATTTGTAGATACGCAATTAACATGTTTGCCATAACAACTTTATGTGTCTGCATTCACACGCTTTCGGCAAAATGAGGAGAGCAGAAAATACCTGCTGCTATTCTGCCTGTATTTGTCACAGAAAACACTTGTGCCTGTGTGGTCCCTCTCAGCTGATTACATGAGGATGACGTCACACACTGAATAGAGCCTAGACAATCTCTTTTCTAGGCTCCTTAAAGCTGCACTAGTCAACATTTTTTATATTCGCAAAGGATCAAATCACTATGTGTAATGTGAAAGGTGTTGTGAAAGTTATACAAATATAAAACCTTAGTGGTTTCACATTTCATAAAAGAAAGAGTAATAATACTTGACCTTGTTTGCAGTATAAGTTGTCCCGTGAAACATGTTATAGACTTAGACTATAGATTTCTTTTATAATGGTGGTATATGGGGGGAATGCTTGCCATTGCAGTACCATGAATATGACAAATTAGCAGCAAGCCTGAGTAGCGGCGTCATATCCAGCTCTCATAGCACATAAATGGGTCAGACCAGATACATAGCATAGGTTATTTACCTGGTGTTAGGGCTTTTATTGTATTATGTATTTGCAAAAGTTTGTTAACAGTTCTGCATACACCATTTCAGGTTGTATAAGTATCACGCACACAGAAAATGGACCCACAGATGCACGAGTCAGGTACGTAAAACACAATGGTTTTATTAGCAAGCTAATAAAACACAAGCAACAGTGTCCAGTAAACGGCAGGCAAAAGGGAAATCCGGGAAAAACAGACAATGGTCAAAATCCAAGGGAAAACAGGAACTCAGGATAACAGGACACAGGGAAAACCGTTCAAAGGCTTTACTCATGGAAGCAGACGATCTCGCACTGGGGTAAGGGGAAGACTATTACCCCGTTTATACGTACATGGTTATTTTGAAAAACTGAGACATTTCCTTTCGTTTGTGCCCTTCGTTTACACGCAAACGGAGAATTTGCCTTCGTTTGCACGTTGGCATGTAAACTAAGAAAAACTGAGGTGGAGGCAGCCGAGGAAGTGAGGAATAGAAGAGAGAGGAAGTGATTCGTTGCTGTTGTTGCTATTTTCGGGATTCTGATTGGCTAACGTGGGCTTGAGCTTCTCCTTACACTGCCACCTACAGGTTTGGCGTGCATTGACGGCATACAGAATATACACGGTACGTGTAAACGAACACTTTTCTGAAAACAAACAGTGTCACGTAAACCTGTTATGATCTGTGATTGAGCATACGTCAGTACGCATGCATACGTACGATAATACAGGAAGTCAACAGACAGGAATTCACGTGTGTTAAGCTAACTGTCTGTAGTGTCAAGTCACGACATATTGAAATAAAGTCGAGTTATTAATCTACCGTCTCCTTATAAATATATACGAAGATAGTAACACTTCACAAACAGCTGTGCATGATGTTATTTTTGAAAACAGAGAGAGGTTGAAATATAGCCGGCCACGTGTAAACGTAGCATCAACTTAAATACACAAGACAGGGGAGACAATGAGACGCAGGTGCAACACATAAGGGCGGGGACAGATAATCAGACAGGCGGGAAAGTAGAAGACAGGAAGTAAAACAAGACAACACATGGGATAACAGAGAGACTACCAAAATAAAACAGGAAATGGAAAACTAACAGAAAACATGAAATGGACTAAAAACAGAAACTTGACACAGGGATAAGACATGACAATAAGGAAGACTAACCCAACTTTCTCATACAGGGAACACTGGTACATTTCTCTTTATCAAGCCATATTACACACACTGCCTCCTTATTTATGTTCTCTACTGACACCCAAAACTTAAGTACAAATAGTTTCAACCTTCAGTCACATGGACAAAATATGTATGTCATTCCTCAAACTCGTACTGTGTTTGGTGAGTAGTTTTTGCACTCTCATCTCTGTGTGAGCTACAGTGTCACCTTAATTAAACTAGATTATTTTATTACAATGGAAGATTATAAAACAGGATTAAGGGCTGACTTGACACTCAATGTATATGTCATGTTACTGACCACTGCTTTATCATTGTTGGATGTGATTTGCCATTTTGTTTTAAGTCTTCTGTTTTTTCTGCAATGTGAAACTCTTTATGCTGTGATTTTAGCAGTGGGTGGCTGACGTCTCAGTAGGAGATATCACAGCTGTCACAAATGCTTGATACCTCTGATCTGGAAATCATAGCCTGGAAGCTTCATTTTTTTCTCCTCCACAAGGTGGTTCATAGTTACAGTCTGAACGATATGACACAAACGCAACATAGGGTTATATAATAAGCCAGATGTTATACTGTGGTTTTTACTTAACCCCAAGAGGCCCAAAAAATCTATAAATGCAACTGTGAAGCAAACATTTCAGACAATGCATGCGCACAGATAAAGTTCTTGTAAAATGTTGTAGGCTTCTTACTTCTGTTTTTGTGGCCTTATCTCAAAAACAGACGTGTGCAAAAATAGACAGTCTATTAACATGCTTACAGTCAAAATGCAGAAATTAATATTTGAGACTTAAAGGAATTTATTGGAGTAAATCATGAGGAAAGTCCCTCTTTCATTTATGTTTACACTGTACCAGTGTTTGTACGGTAAGGCAGTGTTAGACAAATTCCTCTGCGAGAAACAAAGAGAGGCCTGTAAGAGAAGAGACTAATCTTAAGCAAATATTGGAGAACTGCACTTTAAAGCCTCCTGCAGAACTTCCTCAAAAATCTACCTCTCTGGTGACGCTGTAGCGAAACTGAGCGCTGACTACATGGACTAAACGCAGGGACGGGGCTAGAAGGGGGTCACAGGGTGGCATGGCCCACCTGAAATATGATTTGCCCCCCCCCTAGAGTGCTGTCAATCTGACAATTGTGATTTCCATTGGATCAGAGTACGGTCACTTGGCTGCCTGTTCTGCCAATCTTCCCAGCCCTTGTCACATGACCAATTAATATTTCCATGATGACCATGCAAAATTCTAATACCATGGAACCAGCACTGGAATTGTTTTTTTTTTTTAAAGTGGCAGATTCGGATATACAATTTGTTTAAAATGAAAACAAGTTAAAACTAATAATGAATGTGATGTTTAATTTAGCAGAATTACATTATGCGGTTCTATCCTATCTAATATTTCTAAACAGATTTTCTATGCTGTACAACCCCCACCCCCTCCCCCCGAGGCCCTCCCTGACCTATTATTGGTCCCTCCCTGTGCCACCCTACTTAAAAAATCCTGGAATCACCCCTGACTAAACAAACTCACGAGCACATTGAGAAATTATTTCTTTGTCACAACAATGTGCTTCACCAGTCGAAGATAATAATTGTGCATCTCATAAGCTGTCAGCACCATGTGCTTGCATGTCATTTCTTTGTCTCTCTTACCCCTCCCTCCCTCTCTCTGCTGTATTTATTGTTTATTTCTTATTATTGTTTAATATGTTTGTTTGTGTATGTATGTATGCACCTATCACCAAGGCAAATTCCACTTATAGGGTAACTAGTGTGGCAATAAACTCCTCTCTGATTCTGATTCTGTTTTCTTCTTCTTCATCCACCCGTCCTCACAGTGTCAGTCAGGCACGGCGGATTGGAGGGTGACACGTTACGACTGATTCGCTCTGACAATGAGCTACTCGCACTAATTTACTCATTTATGCTAATATGATTGACATTTCATTCCAGCGCCCTCCCCCCCTGCCACTGATAGGGTTGGACCAGGCAGCCAGTAATCACTGACAGGTCCATTAAAGGGAGATTGCATGCAATTACCTCGCTAATTCAGCGTTTTTTTTTTTTTTTAATTTGGCAGCATAAAATTGTCACTCTAGGAAGTGTAATCGGCCTCATTCCCATTCAAGGCCAGGACTAAAAAAATAATTAAGAGCGGAGTATGTTTCTCTTTTCTGTGGTCCAAAGACAAAAGAGATGCACAGCCAATGGGAAGCAGAGATACCCTCATCTGTTGTCCATCCACGCTGACGGGCAGCACGAGTCCAGGAAATAAATAATGTCTCTACTGTCGCATCCCTTTTATTGCTGTGAAGCCATCTAGATAAAAGGCTTCATTTATCTCATGTTGCATTGTATATTCATAGACACATCCATACGCAGTAAATGAGCCCTGTGTAACATAAGATCAAATGAAACCTAATGATCACTATGGGAAACTGGGAGGATACTGCAAAGAAAAGTAAAGTATCAACGAGATCCCAGCTAATGAAGCTTAAAGTATATCCCCAAAACGTATATGTGGACACCTGAAAACACAAAACCATAGGGTGAATCTGCTGCTATTCACCTAAGGAAAGCTGAATTCCTCTGCTGGCTCGTGTCTGCAACAACACCTCTGAGGGTGGTGCAGGACTATCACAGACAACTCCTGGATGCCTGGGATCACCTGAGCTCACTGATGGCTCACCGCTCCAGTCCGGGCGACAGCCTTTTCTGCAGGACAGCTCTTTGAAGTGCTGGGATGTGGCTGTAGTCCTTCATTTCCTTGACTTGTTATTTTAAAACTTGAAGTACCTTATTAGATGACAAAAAGGGTTTGAATGTAGCTCAATAAAGAAAAAAAACGTTTTCAATAAAACTTTTACACTCATTTTTCTAACATTTTTATAGCTTTCATGAGCACTACTGGAACATTTATTTTTGGAATATTATTGATCACACTTTGTGTAAAGCACAGTATGGCTTCATGTTCGTCAAAGGATCCATCTGCTTTTCCCTTGGGTAATCTGCCAAGGTGGTCCAGGGCACCAGCAGGACCCGAGCTTCATCAGCCATGCACATCTCCATAACAACGATAATGATCACTTGGCAAGGTATTTGTCAAGGGCCTGGTTTATTAGTTACAGTACATAGCTTGGACAGTAGTTACAATGTGCATTCATTCTAAATATTGTTGAAATTTGCAGTAATAAAAAATACAAAAATATGTCAGTTATCTGCCATCTTGCAGCAGTGCAATAAAAGAAGAAACAGTGTACAGATGGAACATTATCTAATGTACAGTATGTGTCAACCTCTAGATAGAATACATTATATTCACAGCTTCTACATTATACAACTTAACCAATACCCTAGCATTGTTTATTATCACTGTATTATAACTTCTACAGCTTAACTAGTAACTTAAGACAGTCTAGAGTCTAGTAACCATGCTGGCAACATACATCACAGACATTATATATGATCAATACTTACACTTTATTAATCTTGTAGGAATCCGCTGTGTAGAGTGGTTTGTGTGTCCTCCAAAGTCTTGTTAGCTGCACTGAAACGTCGGGCCAGGCTATTCATAATTCAAATTGAAAGTCCAAAGAGAAAACGAAGCGAGATCAAATTAAAAATATTATTATTCTTTTTAATTTTCCATTTGGCTAAATTAAAAATATTATTTTTTTAATTTTTTATTTGGCTTTTACATTTGGATTTAAAATTTGGCTTTTCAATTTCAATTTGGTCGGGAAGCGGCTCATGTCGGAGAATAGCGCGGAGACACACCTCACACCGCGCACAGCACCACCCGGAGAAAAAAGTGAGAGAAAGAGAGGCCGAGGGAGACGAGGTCGGGGCGGGGGCGCGAGAGCCAGCACCAGCCGAGAGCGGGGAGAAGGCGGCCGTGAGAGAGGGGGAGGCAGCGGTCGGGCTAGAGGCTGCAGAAAGCTAAAACTACCTCGGGACGAGCACGTATGACGGCCTTACGTAAACATATCAGCAGAATGATTGACAACTAGGAGGACCAATAGTCTTGATGATCCACCTGGAAAAAGAAAATCCTCCACTATACCTTTAATTAAATAAAACATCAAAAGAGAGAAGTTGCGTCTCCGTCCGTGTTTTAAACAGACACACCTGGGGCGAAGTTGGAAACCAGAATCCGCTTTAAATCCAGTCCTAATCTAGTCCTCACTCACTAACCAATTATAGTAACTACATGAAAACTTCACTGTTGTTGCATGAAATGTCCTTTGTGTTTAGCCTACATCATCAGTTTCTATCATGTGAAACAAGAGGCCAATAAGCCAGCCTGGTGGAGAAGCTGCAGACGGATGCTTCTCAACAGTGTTCTCCCCAGCAGTCTCTAGTTAAAATTAAAAAAAAATTATATTTTCAATTTAGCCAAATGGAAAATTTAAAAAATAATAATATTTTTAATTTGATCTCGCTTTGTTTTCTCTTTGGACTTTCAATTTGAATTGTGAATACATATTTCCTCCATAGCACCCCTGTGAGACTCGCCCACGCCAGAGGTTTGTGCCAGAATTGCAAACAAAGAGTTTGGAAGCACAAACAGGAAAACTAGGAGCGCAACCGCAAACGTGATTGTAAAGTAAAAAACAGTGTGCAGCTTTATTGTCTGAGCAAATACAAGTATCGGATCGGGTCTCGGCATCGGCAGATATTCAATATGTACAAAAAATTGGATTGGGATCGGAAGTGAAAAAAGCTGATCGGGACATCAGCTCAACAAAATATGGGTTTGGTCATTTTTAGACATTTTAATGTGGAAAGGTTACATACTATATCTTTAATTTTTTAAAGATAAAAGTGAAACTCCTCCAATGGCTGCAGTACAGAGAGATCTGTCCTGGAATGCCTGTATCCTGGCTCATGATGAGTACTTAGCTGAAGTGGTATGTGTACAGCTTTACAACATTTGCATTGGAACATTTGTCAGGATGTCATTAGATTAGATTGCAAATAACATTACATGTTCATTTCTACTGGGGATATTACAGACTTAAAAAACCCAACTAATAACAAAAAAAACGTTTTACAAAAAAAATAAAATGACATGTTTCAGAATAATATCACTGAGTAAAGTATATTTGGATTCTTTGAAAAGCATGAGCAACATGGCAGCTGTAGGTTAAATCCTTGTCTCTGATTGGCTGTTCCCTGCTGTGGGCATACATGTGATTAATGTGACTTGGAAGTTGCTCTTAAATATTTTTTTAACTTTGCTGTAAGTAGGAGTAACTCACTGGATGAATATGTTTTTTTTCTTTACTTTTGAAGAATGCACAGTATTTACTCCAAAGTTCTTAAGTGTAATTTGTAGAAGTTTGGTATATATGGGTCCAGGGCTCTGTACAGGCCAGTCGAGTCTTTTAACCATTTCGAGTCCTTTAAGCACACTATTGTCTCAAATGTCAGTGTATGCTGTAACATAAAGACTTGTCTTAATTGGAACTGAGGGGTCGAGCACAAACCATTCAACGTGTTTGGTGTTGAAATGACTATACTATATGGCCAAACGTATGCGGACACACACACACCTACTTTCAATCTGAGGCTGTTTAGATTAAATTAGATAGACTTTATTGATCCAAAATTGGGGAAATGTTAGTGCTACAGCAGCGAAATATTGGACACAATATACAAGAAATAATAAATAGGATAGAAGAACAAATATTTATCCTTTATTTTTTGTATACCATCTGATTTTTTTTCTTGTATGTTCTGTATGTGTGCTGTGTGTCTGATATTTTGCTGCTGTAGCACTGAAATTTCCCAATTTTGGATCAATAAAGTCTCTCTAATCTAATCCAAACTGCCTCAGATTGAAAGTATGTAGGTATGTGTGTCCACATACTTATGGCCATATAGTGTAGTCATTTCAACACCAAACATGTTGAAAAGAATGGCTGGAAAAAAAGTATGAGACAAGCTTTATGAGAGTGTAATGATATAAGGCAAAGACAACCAGATTGAAAAATATTGCAGCAAGAATTAAGTGGGAAATGTATTTCAGTGTATACAAATGTCATTGAATAACATTTAGAAAACAGATTACTTTACAGCACACAGGATCCCTATATGAATAAAACTGTGTGATATATACCCATTGACGGAGAATACAAATATCTGCGGCGTCTGGGTGTGTGTGTGCGTGTGTGTGTGTGTGTGTGTGTGTGTATAGCCACTATTCACCTCATCAGTACAGTCAGTTTGCACATGCAGATAATATATGACAAGTCCATCTCACCGCCGTCCCAATGCATTTTTCACCCCCGCTTTAGAGAATTTTACAGCAATAGTTCATCTTATTCCATATTCACACACATTGTCATTTCTCCCCTCCTCCCCTCCTCCCCTCCCCTCCCTTTCGTGACTTTCCTCAGGATTTCCAGATGAAGGAGTGATTGGTCATTTCCCCATAAGAGAGAGAGAGAGAGAGAGAGAGAGAGAGGGAGAGAGAGAGAGAGAGAGAGAGAGAGAGAGAGAGAGAGAGAGAGAGAGCAAGGGGCCCCTGAACACAACCCCATTCAACAGCTATCAACCGGGCCGGAGAAGCACTGGAGTGGATGGGAAAAGCTGTGAGAAGTGGACTCTGCATGAATGAGAGAGCAAACCCTTGGCATTCAGTGCTTGGAAATGGCTTTTCATGCCACTCTCTCAGAGAAGCCAATTGGGCTGTAATGCGTAGCACATCCTTCTCTCTCCCCCCCTGCCTCACTGCAGGCGATTCAATTACCTCCCGTGCAAATTGTCCGGGGCTTTCATTTCTAGGAGGCAACCCTGGTAACTCATAAGGCATCTCATTGGTAATCTCAGCAATTAGGGAGCTAATGCATCTGTTTGTCATGGTTTGGAGTGAGTGAAAGACACTGGTGCAAATGAAAGCGTCCAATTCAAAGAGTGGGGAAAGAGGTCCAACACAAATGCAAACTCACTTATATAAATTCCATGAAGCCTGATGAGATGTGTTCAGAAACGTTTCCCTCTGAAGTTTGAATCTTCAAAGCAGAGAGGGGTACTTTGCCTGCTGCTGCAGCTGCTGCTGACATCAGAATTCAAATTACAGACTAAATTTATACATTTTCATGCGATAACACTAAGAAGGAACGATTATACAACAGTCTATTCTCATGAATCCATTGTTGTGTTGGTGTTCACGTTTGAGCCCAGATTTCATTGTTTATTTAACCCCTCATGAATAAAACATGCTGTAGTCATTTTTACTGCATGCTGTTGCATTATATCAATCATTCACAAAGCCTGGGCCTGTAATTTAATTCCCAGTGTAATATTCATGGCAACAAAAGCAGGCGTGGAAAAGTGAAACTGTGGAGACGTGCATTTTTGTCACCTCGCTCTATATGATTTGAGGCATATTCAGCATTAGTCTTGTGCATGTTGTGGGAAGAATAAAAAACACATTGTACTGTACATTGTTTGAGGTTCACATTCAGAGAAGATTACATTATTGTATCACATATAGTGCACAGTAGGGCTGGGTTAAAATAATCAATTCTCCAATTAAAGGAGAAATCCGGTGCAAAATGAACCTAGGGGTTAATAGCATGTGTACCGAGTCGACCGTTTGCGCTAAAACTGGTCACATTCGATTAGCATCAGGGGCGCCGTATAGTGGGGAAAAGTTAGGACAATTCCAAGGGCCCATGACTGATGGGCCCCAAAAAATAGGTAAAAACTAATATAAAATTATTAAGCCATCATCATTCAGTGTATATATTTGACATATAATAATAAAATTAATGTTCTCTTTGTTTTTACTTGTTTTTGGCAGTTAAAGTTAAATATCCCCATTGACCAAAAAGTAAACATCCATATTGACCGACCACCCCCCTGTATCTGCATGAAATGGTTTGGTCCAGCCTTAGCGCACTAGTGACGTGTTTAGTTGCAGTCAGTAGATGCGCCAGAACTACAGTGACCACAATGTTGCCAAGTAACGTTAAATCAAAATCTGGTTTTCAAAAAAGGAAAGAGAGAAAAGAGAGAGAGGAAAGACAAAGTAAAGGTGTCAAACTGTAACCCAGTTTTTCACCAAGAAAGGTGGTAGCCTGTAGTCTGTGAGTGGTATTAACCTGTTGGCTTCATGTCCATAGTGACATAAGCTAGCTAGCTACAGACTAGTGTTAGCCTGCATTTAATCACCATTTAATCAGTGCAGGGAAACGTTCAGCAAGATATTCATATTAAATCATTGTCCCTGCCCCTTCTAGCAGACTTAACAACAGACGACTCAGCAGTCTCCCCCTAACTGGGCCCCTCCCTGTCCCAGTGAAGAAGGTGAGCAACATTGGGTTCAGTGACATGCCAGTTAGCATCACTGCAGGGAGTCTGTGGGTCTCTTGCTCTTTTTACCATTACAAAAAAGAAAATGAAATATGTATTAATTACAGAAATTCAAACACATTAATAACAATTATTTTCTCACATAATGATCATTATGAAATAAAAATAAATAAAAAACAACAACCTGCTGTCTGTATTGATGCTGGACAGTTGGAACCAGTGAGTATCTTACCTGAGCCTGCATGTAAGATACAGACAATATTAAAATAATCCAGTTTGATACGTTCATTTAGATTGAATCATGGAATGACATCTATAGATACAGACTTTATAACTCCCATCATGAAGGGTAGTTAATATATATTTATATTTAAGTTTGTCCATTTTTCTTTTATCTTTCATTAATAATTATAATAATAATAATAATAATTTTGTTAAGATAATTTTCCATTTTGTCAAATTTTACAATAAAAATACAATGAGACTGTAAAAGATGGCCTTCAGCACATTTTTTATGGTTGCTTTTAATCTTGCATCAAATAGTAACTGCATACTAGACTTGCATGCATGTACAAATCACCAGCAGTAAATACTATGCTAGTACTAGTATTGAACTACAAGAAGCCAAGACAGTTGCAAGCCTTTAATTAGAGTTCTGTAAAGCTTTTGATGGGACAGTGAGGTCCTAGAGATGTAGTGACAACAGCTGCGCAGAGGGGGCCCAATTAGATTTTTTGTCATGGGGCCCAAAATTCCTGGCGGCGCCCCTGATTAGCATGAAAACGTATCCCAGAGAACGGTCGACTCGGTACACGTGTTATTAACCCCTAGGCTCATTTTGCGCCGGCTTACTCCTTTAAATCAATCTTAGTTTGAGTGATCTGACATTGATTCATAAAATCCTAAAATGTATCTTTTAATAAGTTCATACAATGTTAGTCCGGTTAAGTAAAAAGTACTTTAAAACATACTTGTTTGGGGGGTCAATTCTTAATGTAAACATTAACCTGGTGCATTATAAAATCTTCTTGCTTGTACAATTTAAAAGCACAACTTCTCTCTCTTTCCCTAACCTAATTGATATTGAATCTGAAATGTGTATCAGCACCTTGGGAATCGGAGCGCAGTAGATTGGGGTAAACCCGTAGCGACACCCAGCCCTAGGGCCCAGCATTATGGAAGGATGGTGCACGAGAATACATGCACTAGCACATGGAGCGTGGTGGTAACGACTGTGGCCACCAGAGGGTGACCATGCATTATTTAAAGCCCCGGCCAATGTGTGTGGGGAAGCAAAAACTCAACAGGCAGACCAATTGCAAATTAGCATTATGTCACAGTAAAGCAGCAGCCACCCAAACAACATGACCATTCAAAACTCCATTTAGATTTTGACATTAGATATATATTAGATAGATTAGATATATTCATTGCCAGGTAAGTAGCACTTACTAGGAATTTGCTTTGGTTGATGGTGCATACATAAAGACAATATAAAATAAACACAATAGATACAAAAAATCAAAACACATACATACAACTATTTAACATTAAGTGTCAAATTGGACCCGTTTTCAAAATGTCTATATCAGATATATGGGTTTCTTTTTAGCTACCCATTTATAAATACCCAAAAATAACATGGATGATTCCACACAACGGCTTGGCAAATACAACAAAAGGTCGGATCTCTACTTTCATTGAATTGTGGGTGTTTTATAAAAAAATTTCAGCATTTGAATTTTTTTTTTAAATGTTTCAAAACAGTATCCCAACTGAATGTTGACCCTTCTGTGATTATCCTTCCTTTAATACAATACAATCATGCATAATGTTAACTCAAGAATTAGCTATAATTTCCTATAAATGAGGTTTATTGATCATGTGTTAAACTGGTGGTAATAAGTTGGTGTTAGTGGTGATTATGTTTACATGGTGGTGAATAAAAAGCACTAAATGTTAAAAAAACTGGTCAAAAATATTGAAAAAAAGCGCCAAAAGTTTTGAAATAAGACACAAAAATATCAGAAAAAGTCTCGATTTTTGTTTTCCGGGAGGATGACAAGTACATGGTTGAATGGAGGACAACACAAAGAGAGATGTACAACAATGTAGAGTGATGTACAAAAAGTTTAAAAAAAGCAAAAAGGATATGTAGAACGTCCTATCCAAAGCCTTCATTTGTACAGATGTTTTCCTCTGTCATAAACACCAGGGGGCCATGTAGCCAGAGATCACTGCGGGGATCAATGAAAATGTCACCAAACGTTGAAAGAGTGTCGGCAGCTGGATCTCCTAAAAGCAGCTGAGGGAGTGACAGGGGAGTTAGGAGAAGGCTGGTGATCTATATCAATCGCGTCGATCACAGCCCGGTTAAGGTGTATACATGAAGGAATAACCCGGTTACTGAAGGAGTTCTCTACCTCTCTTCACTGGGCTATGACAACTCTGATTTTAACCGGGGTAAGGTGTTTACATGGCATTTGAGAAATCGGCTTATTGTCTTAACCTGAATGTAATACATTTTTTAAAACTGTATGTAAAGATATAGAAATTAGACATAGACTTTGCACTGACACTATCTTGCACTGTGGTACCATTGCACCTTTCTGCATTTTTTCCACACCACTCCTTTAAACATGCTACAACCAAACTTGACTGTAAAGGCACACTATTGATATCTTTCTTTGTATTTTTGTAGCATGTGTGCGTGGATGTCATATGTCTATGTGCATATGTGTATGTATGTTGTGTATAAGCTATTGGACACCTTAATTTCCTTCGGGATAACTAAAGTATCTCTATCTATCTATCTATCTATCTATCTATCTATCTATCTATCTATCTATCTATCTATCTATCTATCTATCTATCTATCTATCCATCTATCTATCTATCTATCTATCTATCTATCTATCTATCTATCTATCTATCTATCTATCTATCTATCTATCTATCTATCTATCTATCTATCTATCTATCTATCTATCTATCATCCATCTATCCATCTATCTATCTATCTATCTATCTATCTATCTATCCATCTATCTATCTATCTATCTATCTATCTATCTATCTATCTATCTATCTATCTATCTATCTATCTATCTATCTATCTATCTATCTATCCATCTATCTATCTATCTATCTATCTATCTATCATCCATCTATCCATCTATCTATCTATCTATCTATCTATCTATCTATCCATCTATCTATCTATCTATCTATCTATCTATCTATCTATCTATCTATCTATCTATCTATCTATCTATCTATCCATCTATCTATCTATCTATCTATCTATCTATCTATCTATCTATCCATCTATCTATCTATCTATCTATCTATCTATCTATCTATCTATCTATCTATCTATCTATCTATCTATCTATCTATCTATCCATCTATCTATCTATCTATCTATCTATCTATCTATCCATCCATCCATCCATCCATCTATCTATCTAAATAAACACACTGACTGTTATGATATTTGGTACTTGCAAGCAGTGTTTGAATGAGGAACAGGTGGAATGGCCATCCAGGTGGAAGGTGATGGCGTCTGGTGGCGGGGGACTGGTGCAGGCTGCTGAGTTTGGCGGCAGGGAATGGCAGGTGATCAGCAGGGGCAGGCTCAGCTCCGGTTCTGGAAGGTACTGGAGGTAGAAGAGTCCCAGGTGAGAACATTTATGCCACAATCACAGCTACAGATCATTTCAGTTTCTTTCACTGGAGAACTAGGGCCTGGAGCGTTAGCACGCAGAGAACGGAACAATCTGGCGACGAGTGAGTGGGGAGCCGGGGGTTTGATTTACACTGAGCTCCATGGTTGATGGGAGTCAGGTGTGCCAGGTAGTGAAGCCCCTGCTGAGAAGCACTCACACACACACACACACACACACACACACACACACACACACACACACACACACACACACACACACACACACACACACACACACACACACACACACACACACTTTTCTGTAGTTCGACTAATGGAAAACTACTAACAAAAGAAAATGATAATTATAATGTCTATTTAGATCATATTGATATTTAACGTAGTAGATTTGCTATATATTATATAAAAAACTAACTTATATAAACTAAACATATCAATAAATCAGACTTTATTTATTGTATATAGCAATATTCATACATGTACAACACACACACACACACACACACACACACACACACACACACACACACACACACACACACACACACACACACACACACACACACACACACACACACACACACACACACACATAACACCAACCCCCCAAAACAATCCATAAACCACAGAGAAATAAATAGGTGGAATATAAATAAATAAGTAGATCATGGACTGTAATACATGAATTACATCTGAATACACATTGCTCATGAATGCCACTAGTAGCTTGTTCAATTCATGTGGAATCATAACTGGAATCTTTGTGTATGTAACGGGATGAAAGAGCACGTTAGCCTTTACCAGGCGACCGGTACCAACGATTACAGTGCAACACATCATCCCGGGAAGGGGCTGCCTTTACTGTCACCTGGGATAAAACAATCTCCAAAGCAAATAAACAGGAGGCCTGCTGTGGTGATGGGAGCAGCGACTGGGCCCCGCGGCTCACTCCCAGCCTCGCTGGCTCCCCCCGCAACAAAGGAGCAGACGGTGATTCCGACCTGGCTCTTTTGTCCGGGTCCACATGGGGCCATGATTAAAACAGTTCAAGTCACCAAGGGGGTCCGGTGGCCCTCACCTCCCCTCCCCTTCCCCTTGTCAGCAGCACTACCTGCAGCCTTCCTATGGAGGGCCCCAGGAAACTGGGGAGACAGAAGGAGTGTGTCTGCCTGTTCTGTGGAAGATCTTGAATATTTCACTAATTTCATTATTCTATATGCCAAATTGCATAGTCACAAGTAGAACTCACTTCCTCATTTTTGACCTTGTCTCACATAACTAGAATCTCTACTCGAGTCACGTGGATTGTTAAACAACAACAGAAAAGTATTACACTTGAGGAAACTCTAGAGCTTTACCTCCCGAAGACTAAATGTGATTCTATGTTTTCTTGTACCCATTTTTCTTTATATTTTTGATATAATCAATCTGTTATTGTATAGTTCTTTGTATTATTTTTTGTATATTTGTAAGAATTAGTGTTGATGTTTATGTGCTATGTTGTTTACCTGATTCTTTGGATGATGCATTTTGTCACAAAAAAGAAAGAGAAAAGTTTTGTGGAAGAACATCTGAAGTCGTTGACACCCACACAAATGACATATAATTAGTCGATCAATCGATTAAAAAATGTAATCAAATTAATTACAGACTCTGTGATTAATTAATCTAAATTAATCACATACATCATTTTTGCTGTGAAAGTATTTTAAATATTTCAATTCAAATTAATCAATGAATAATCAGCATTAGTGACATTAAAGTTAAAAAAACCTTTTATTATTATTTTCACTGTTCAAATAATAACCATATATATACTGTATATAACAATCTACAATATGACCTAATATGCTGAGGAAATAAATTCAAAAGGGTATTTTACAATAACTCTGAATGCACCGCGAGGCTGTAGATTACCAGCTTCATTGAACGCACCGTCTCCGTCTGTTTTTCCGACAACGACAGAAACACAGTCAAACTTTACAGTGTTTAGCGTTAGCTGTTAGCATTTTAACCGTGTTTAATCCAGCTACTAGCTAGCAGAAGGCTAACGCTACCTGCTGCTGAGTGTAGTGTTAACTAGCGTCACGTGCAGCCATGTTTCTGTTGCCTGTGGCAACGCATTCTCTCGTCTCCCTCCTTCATTTTACAGTCGAATGGCGGCTAGAACGGCTCCGGGTGAAAGGTCAATATGGAATGGATTAATCTGTGTTATTTTTTTAACACGCTATTTATTCTCAGATTAATTAATCAAAATGAACACGTTATTTTGACAGCCCTAGTTACAATAAATGAAAAATGATAACTTTATTTAGCACCTTTAATAAACAAGAGTTTACAAAGTGCTTTGACAGTGGAAATAAAAGCGCCATACAAATCAATTCACACATACACATAAATACACAATAGTGGTGGGAGAATACTGAATAGTATTCAGATCCTTTATTTAAGTAAAAGTACTACTATCACACTTCATTGAAAATGTTACTTAAGTAAAAAGTATGTAAGTATCATCATGATAATGTACCTGAAGTATTGTCTGATGACATCAGAGTATAACCTACTCTTGTTGTTGTTTTTTAACCCTTGCGTTGTCTTCCCGTCGACCATTAACTTTTTGTCCTTATGGATCAAAATTGAATTTTTGTCACTTTTTTCAAAGCTTTGTATATTCATGGTCAATAAACCTAATTTATGTGACATACCTAATTTCTTTGTTAAAAAAAAGCAGAAATGTTGAATTATGTTTATTTTTAAGGTCAGAGGATGTTGAGTGGATCACAGTGTTTGTCAAAGTTTAGTCAGGATATACTGTTTTGAAACCATTTAAACATTGTTTTAAATGCTATAAAATTGAATAAAACACCCATAATTCAATGAAAGTAATCATCAAATTTACATGTGAAGAATGTTTTATGGGTTCCATTCAACGTGCATCCATGCATCCATATTCATTTTGGGGCAATTTGGATGAAAAAACCCATATTTGTGATATAAAAAACTTTGAAAATGGGCCAATCGGGTTAAATGAACCGGCTTTTGGAGAGGCCTCTGCTGTGGAGGGATCAGCTGGATCCCGGTATCCTTCCAAGCATGCGTGTGAAACGACATGTTTGACTTTGCTTGTTTGCATGTATCCACGCTGCTCTTGATAGGATTACTGACACGCCGAGGCTGTTGATCGTTCTCTCCGCATAGATTCAGTCTGTTGTCACCTCGGAAAGTGAGGCAAAGAAGAAGGCCTGTGATGTGAGAGTGTGAGAGAGTGTGTATCCTCTCCAGGACGGTTTCTCAAGTGTGGATTCCAGGCACCCTTACCCCGCCGATGTGTGTGAATCTTATTCATAGTCTATTTTTCTTGGCATGAACTATTTGCTGCAATGATCCCCACTGGTACCATTAACCCTCTTGTTGTCCTCGGGTCAAGTTTGACCCGTTTTCAAAGTTTCTACATCAGAACATTTGGGTTTCTCTCAACCAAATTGCCCAAAAGTATTACGATCATTGGCTTTTGGGTGTTTTATTAAATTTTATAGCATTATTCTGACTAAACTTTGACAGTCTGTGATTATCCATAAATAACCTCTGATCTTAACTATTAGTCAAAATTATTTAAACTTTTTCCTTAACTCAAAAATTAGACATCATTTCATATAGGCTAAATGAGGTTTATTGACTGTACTGTAAAAAAAAAGAAATTGTCGTTCATTTTGTACAATGACAATAAATCTTCTGATTCTGAAATTCCAAAATGAGTGTAAA
This sequence comes from Gymnocephalus cernua, assembly GCA_023631565.1. Taxonomy (NCBI): domain Eukaryota; kingdom Metazoa; phylum Chordata; class Actinopteri; order Perciformes; family Percidae; genus Gymnocephalus; species Gymnocephalus cernua. The sequence continues at coordinate 33,953,853 of CM042438.1, read as the reverse complement.
CATAGTGGTAATAAGTTGGTGGTAGTGTTCACTAGTGGTAGTGGGGGGGAAAGCGTCGTAAACGTTGGATAATGCTACAAAACTGTTGAAAAGAGACAAAGTGTTAATGTCGGGGTACCTGGGTAGCTCACCCGGTAGAGCGGGCGCCCATATGCAGAGGCCAAGTCCTTGATGCAGCGGCTCAGGGTTTGAGTCCGACCTGTGTCCTTTTGCTGCATGTCTTCCCTCTCACTCTCCCCCCCTTTTCCTGTCCATGTCCTGTCTATTAGCTAAAATGCCCAAACGAATATCTTAAAAAAAGTGTCAATTTTGACATGGGAAGACAACAAGGGTTAAGGTTTCCTCGTAACTTACTTGATGATTTACTGACGGATAGTGATGAATCAGTGGCCTCTACACTGCTGTCAAAAACCATCAGCAGGAAAGCACAGCAGAAAATAAAGAGTATTCCTACCTTTACTTTACAGACTAAACTACGCAGAGAAAAAGACATTTGTTATTTGTCACTGTGCAAAGACAATTTGGTGATTTCAATTTGGAGGATTAAAGATATAATGTGTAGCTTAAAAACAAATGAGAGAGAGAGCAAACATCACTTAAGAGGAACTTTTGTAATTCAAAGGAAACTTATGAACAAATGCTAAATATCACTTCATCACAACCAATGGAGTTCATTCAAGGAACAGCTGCAGTGAAGAGATGAAATCATGTACAACAATGAGCAGTGTTAAGAGACCGTTTCAAGTGAATATAGTTAATGGATACGGAAAGGTCTCGAGCTGACTGTATGGTTCCTGGGCTTATCTAGTGTGAATGGATTATTATTATTCGGTTTGATATAGATAGACGGAAACGAAGAAGAAAGATGGAAAAGAAAAAAGAAAAATGTGTAAATGTGTGTGTGTGTATGCATGTATGTATGCATCTGTGTCTATGTGTATGCTGTGTTTATGTGAGTGTAGGTAGGTAGATAAATGGTGTATGTGTATGTAAACATATATAAATAAGTGAAGCATCAAATTGTTTTGCATTTAACTAAAGGATCAAAATAGAAAACTTAACCTCTTCCTACTCCTTTTTGAACATGGGAATTTCTTATTTGAATCACTTACGATTACTTTGGAAGATTGTGCTGAGATGTACATGTCCTTATTTTAATTATATATATATATATATATATATATATATGTGTGTGTGTGTGTGTGTGTATGTATGTATGTATATATATATACTTTTTTTTTTTTCTTTTTCTTTTTTTTTTACATGTTCAAAATAAACTGCAAATAAAAGAAAACAAAAAGGACGAGACCTATGTCATACATCTTGTTGAGTTCAGGGGTTTCCCTGCCATTTTAAGTCTTAGGTGCAGCACTTGAGCTGTTTTTTTCCCACAGAACCTTCTTTGAATGAATGTGAAATGCGGCAAAAAAAGCAGCCAAAACAGTAAAAGGAAGCATCAAACTAACTAAAAGACTTTTCTCCGATTTAATGATTGTAGTTAGACTTCTTTAACAACATTTGTCTTTACGTTTTTTGAGTGTTATCTATTATCTGCTCTAACTTTTCCATGTTTTAGACACATATAAGGTGATAATAATGGTCCAAAATTATGTCAAATTGCATTTTCTTGGATTGAAAAACATCACATTGTTGATGAGGAAAGACCCCTAAACTCCACGCCAAATATGCACACCTGAGTCTTCTACAAACCGAGGGAAAAACCTCTCTTTTGTATATTTTTGTAAAATTGTTAATTCTATTGTATTGTTATACTAACAGTATTTTTTATATTCTTACCGTCATCTCTGTTTTATCCAGGAGAAACCCACTGAGATTAAGAATCTCTTTTTCAAGGGTCAAGACACCCAAAACACATAGTTACAGACAAGAATACAAGAGGACAAAGTTAATAGAAGTGAAATAAAGCAAAGCAACTGACATTACATCAATTCCACACAACCAGGAAAAATGATTGAAAAGAATGACATCTTAACCCTTGTGTGGTCGTCCCACCGACCACGTCCTCTCAGCTTAAAAACACTTTTTTGACGCTTTTTTTGATGACTTTGACACTTTTTTGTCCCTTTTTTTTTTACACTTTTTTGCAATGTTTTTGTCATGTTTTTGTCACGTTTTTTTCACTTCCACTACCACTAACACCAACTTCCAACCACTATAGTTTCTTATTTTTGGAACTCATGGTCAATAAACATTGTGTATATGAAGTTATACCTAATTTTTCAGTTAAAAAAGCTGAAATTAGGAATACTTTTGACTAATTTTAGAGGAATGTATGTTGATGGATAATCACAGACTGGTGTACAGTATGTCAAAGTTTAGTCAGGATACCGTTTAAAACATTTACATTTATTTTCTTCAAATGCTATAAAATTAAATAAAACACTCAAACATCAAATAAAGTAATGATCAGTAATTGTACTTGCGGAGAGTGTTGCAGGGAACCATCCATGATATTTTTGGGTAATATGGTTAAAAAGGAAAACCCATATTTCTGATATAGAGAAAACGGGTCAAATTTGACAAAAATAACAGCTGTAATCATAGGAAGAACACAATGAATGTGTCAAATATAAAAAACACACAAAAATACTAAGTATGGCCGCCATGAAATTGTAAAAATCTAAATATATGCTACACATACTGTACACACTATGTATTACTGTGAAATGCAATTGCTGAACTTGGCATTTCCTCCTCTTGCAGTGTCTTTCCAAGTAACCCAGGGAGACGGTTATTCTCTGCACTGATCAGACAGGTCGGGTCAAGGGTCAGGAGAGTCTCAGGACCTCCACAACAAACACTGCTCTCATGCTTTGGACCTTTTGGGGGTACTTTCGGAAGGTAGTGGGACACTGAAATTGATATTATTGCATATGTTATATGATTAATTTACACCCTTCTCTTCTATTTAAACATACACTTCATAAAGTGGAGAAAGGAGTGTATGAAGGAAATAAGAGTTTGGTGTCTGCACCCAAAGATAAACGTTTTCATACAATCTCTACTTTGAAATTATAAAGTGTATCAAATGAAGTATTTTTTCCAGCCGGGAGATAGATAGAAAGAGAAGGATAGGATAGGAAGACAGAGAAGAAGGAGGGGGGGGGGGGGGGGGGGGGGGGGGGTGAAAAAAGAAGAAACACTCCAAGATGAAGGGGCAGCAGAAGAAAAGGGGCAATTACTGTTCCTTTCTTATGGAAATGGTAATGAAGTGGGACATGGGGCTCGGGACAATAGAGGGCCACAGGCAGGTTGAGCGTCACCGTGTAAACTGCTTCCTGTTAGGGAGCCATTTAGCCCTCACTTTTACTGACTAACAAGCCATCTCCAGGCCAACTACAAAGAGGCTTCCCCATCAAAGCTGGAGGCTGCTGCTGTCTGTGGAGTCCAGATAGGCTTTTCCCAGGCCATGTCTGTGTGTGTGTGTGAGTGTGTGTGTGTGTGTGTGTGTGTGTGTGTGTGTGTGTGTGTGTGTGTGTGTGTGTGTGTGTGTGTGTATTGTTTTCCCTTTTGCCGGGACGAGCGATGGCGTCTTCCTGCGTTTCACATCTTCTGACTGTTGCAGAACAAATGCTTGCGCTAGTAATCCCCAGTGACTTTAGCCAGTGTTTTCCCTAGGTTTATACAAGATTTAGGTCCACATATTTGACGGAGGGTTTAGGGGTCCTCCCTCAAGTTTTACGTTTTTCAATAAAACAATATGCAATTTCACATCATTTTGGACAAAATACTATAAGCATATCTGTGTCTAAAACATTGGAAAAGCTAGAGCAGATAATAGATAACACTCTCAGGTAGAAGACTCAGGTGTGCATATTTGGCGTGGAGTTTAGGGGTCTTTCCTCATCAAAAATGTGATGTTTTTCAATAAAAAAATGCTATATAACACAACCATTACTATCACCTTATCTGTCTAAAACATGGAAAAATCTAGAGCAGATAATAGATAATACTCAAAACAAGACACAAAAAAGTCTTTAGTTGTGCTGCTTTTTTCACTCTTTTGGGCGCTTTTCTTTGCCATATTTCACATTCATTCAGCTCAGGTGTTAGGTCTAAAACGTTGGAAAAGCTAGAGCAGATAATAATAATAATGAAATAGTAAAACTGTGGGACCAACTGGAATCATTAGATCTGAGAAAAGTCATCAGAATCAGAAAAGGTTTTATTGCCACAATAAGTTACACTTATGGCGAATTTGCCCTGGTGAAAGGTACATACATAAACAAACAAACATATTAAACATTACATACATTTAGTTAGTTTTGATGCTCACGTTGGTTTTACATTGATTCGGCTTAGCCGGTCCTCAAAATGGCTTAATCTGCTCCCATTGAAGACATAAACCTTAAAAACATATCACAAATATATGAGTTCTTAAAAATAAAGAAAAGGTTTAGAGATTTCCTAAAACATCTGGACATTGTCGTTTTTAGCAAGCGTTACTCAAACAGGAGGACACGGTACATTTGTTGACACGATGTGTGTGAGTATGTGGTGAGTCTTTACAGCAGCAGGACGGTGTGTGTGGGATTGAGTCAAAATAAACTACAGTGTGTGTGTTAAGATAAAAGAAGATAAGATAAGATAAGATAAGCCTTTATTGTCTCCTATAGGAGAAATTCATCTTGGGCATTCGAGAGAAACAAAATGGCGACACATCGTGCATAAACACACAATAAACATACAGTTAACCTACATAGAATCCTAATCATACACTATCTCATCCAATGCTTCAATGAACATCTAATACACCACACACAATACCCCCCCACCTTTCCTCACATTCACAGAAGAACAGAAGAGAACCCACAACACATCCTCCTCCTCGTATTGCACTTAATTTTTGATATTGATTGCACATTTCCCATTAACTCATGCTGTGGTCAATAACTTCTGTATTGCACAACACCCAATTGCATAATACCATATGAAATATAACATAGCATATATATATAAAATATTGCACCAGTACACTATGGACCCAGAAGTGCAGAGGCGTGGAGGAGCAGGGGTCTTCAACAATTTCTAGGCCAAGGACCCCTTAACCGAAAGAGATACTACATATATTGTATAAAATGAAGTTGCATATTAAACTGGGCCTACAATAACGTGTAGGGCGACCTAAAAACTTTATACGTAGCTTTTCTGCATAAAATACTAAGCTATATACTAAGAAGATTTATTAAAATAAAACGGCTTACAACAAAGGAAGTCCTGAGGCAGGCAGGCAAAAGGAGTTCCACTGAGAAAACTAAAGACTAGGGAATCAAAAACCAAAGGACCGGCGAGACGTAGCGAGTAACAAACAATGACCTGACAACAGACAAAGGAAGCACAGAGACAAACTACAAGAGCTAACGAGAGTAGTAACAAGGGACAGGTGACATAAGGGTTGGGGAACAGGTGAGACACATCAGGGCGGGGCCTATCACAAAGGCGGAAAAATACACGAGGCAGGAAGTCAAACAAGACATGACACATGAGAAACAGGGACTACAAAATAAAACAGGAAACTAACTTGGAAAACACAAACAAAGAATATGGGAAGGACAAATGAGGAAAGAGGGAAAGACATAACAGGAAAAACCCCAACAGCAAACCTCAGCCATGACATAGGCATTTTAATAACCAGACATGTGACCTAGTCCCATTATAACTGGATTGGGATGTTGATGAGGTGAACTTGATAAAAACAACAGACAATACACTTAAATAGACCCAAGCCTTGAGAAATAATTAACATTAAACTTTCCTAAATAAATATGCTTGCTGTCTTCTTCATTGGCAGTGACATTTATTCTGCACACTGATGCTCCAGACAACATTTTAGAATTCTCCTGCCTGTTCTTCTCGCCATAAAGGCCTGGAGCCTGGATAAAGCTGTGACCCTAGTCCCTCCCCAGCACACTGGGCAGAAGGGGGCAGTGTGTTGGTGTCATGGAAGATGCAGTGCAGCAGGGAGGGGGGGCTGTGTGTTTGGGCTAAAAGCCCTGGCAGGACTTGGGGGGGGGGGGCAGGCGAGATGAGGAGTAGGGCTGCTTCTATTGTCTTTTAATGAGAGCCTTTGATGTGGCCCCACTGTTTGCTGTTTGTACACCTGGGTCCCTGTGCCTGCATTCAGATTGGCCGTCTGCTGGTGGAGGGGGTGACTCGGCATATTCCAGGTAACGCTTTCTAGTCAGCTGCTGCTGCTGCTGCCTGGCGTGGGAAGGCAGTAAAAGCTGCCCGGCCCCCTTTGTTTACCCCCTTGAGTTTACGGTACAGCGTCCCCCCCCTCCACCCCCACCCTCCCACTCCTTTCCTATAGTCCTGCCTGGCCTCCAGACTCTGCAGGCAGACGCTGGCTGCCTCTCCGGGGCCCCTGGACACCCGTAGAGGTATGGCTGCATGCTGGGGCTCACAGGTAACGATGCTTCCTTCCAGCAGAACAGGAAATGAGTGTTGCCTTACAACTGCTGGTAAACAGGGCTGAGATGTTTGAAAAAAACAACAGACACAGAAGGAAAGAAAGGTTTTGTGGGTAAAGCAATCTGAACTGGCCCTTTAAAAAAGCTTCCATTCTGACAAGAATATTAAAACAACGTCAGTGGATTCCAATCTTTTTGGCTGGAGACCCCTTAAAAGAAACAATATCTGTTTACAACCACTTGTTACGGTTGAATACTGCATTTGATATATGTATTAAATCCCCTGACTTAATCAGGTAGTCTCACTATGACCAAGAGCAGGGACCTGTGCACAAGAACGAATGGGACGAGCACACAGTAGTTCTACATTAAAGTCCCCCATCACTCATAAAATGTGTTTTGCTTATTGTTGCTCCTCTGTGATGTTTGAGCTTCGCAGTGCAGATGATGTAAGTGCACTTTGTTTTCACATTCATCTGGGGCACGTTCAATCTCAAAACGTTGTGCACCGCTTTGCTACTGTTTCCATGTAAAGCGACGTGTTTCCTCGGGAACGGTGTGAAACGGCTTTGAGTTATGCTTTCTCTCGTTTGGTGGGTGTGTCTTGTTTATTGCCTGATACCCAATCAGCAACCCCCCCCCCCCCCCCCCCCCTCTTAAAAAAAGCAGGTTACTATATGTTTAACTTAAATTAGATTTTTTTTAGAGGCCTGAAGATGTAGAGTTAGGCAGAAATCCACAAGAAAAAAAAATTATATTTAAAAAAATCTGTCCTGTCCTGTAAATCATTAGATTAGATGGTTTATTGCACCTAAGAAAATGCATAATAGATCAGTAAAAAAGGAACAGGATACATACAGTATACAGTGAAAAATAAAACAGGTAATGTGCAGGAGGAGCACAAAAAAAACCTTTTGAAAATGGGTCATATTTTGACCCGAGGACAACAGGAGGGTTAAATCAATTTAGACTTGTGCAGTTTTGAATTGATTTAATTTATTTGTTTATTTGACAGGGACAATGCAAAGCTCCTTAGCAGTACCAGAGTTAGCTTTAAGCTAATGTCCATCTGTAGTCCCCTGGGCAGGAAACAGAATAGTATTTCTGTCAGAAGATGACTTAGACTGACTGAGAACACGACTTGGTAAACTGTCCCAACAATCTAATGGAAACTAAATGGAATCTAAAGACAGTGGGATGAAGATTATTGGCTGACGTTGTGTTGTAATAATGGGTTTGGGAATTGTGTTGAAATAAAATTTGAAAACAGACTGGGAGTAAGTTATGAAAAACACAAAACATTGAAGATGGGTTAGCTCGAAAATAGGGAGGCTACATGGCGGCTGGGATAAAGGAGTAGAAGTGGAAAATCTTTTGGAGAATGTTCGTCATCTCGTGACCCTGCAGATTCATCTCGCGACTCTTGTAGGGGCGCCCCGACCCCTAGGTTGACAACCACAGGTTTAGATTTAAAGAGAAACTTTGTGGATTGTGGCTGCAGTGACAGCCCAAAGTGCATCAAACAAGTAACAATGGCACCTGTAGTAAATAGCAAAGTACTTTGTTTGGCTGTTATTAGCCATCCATATTATTGCTTGGTAACGTGACAAGCAAGTTAAGATGCTGACAGCTCATTGGCCACGCATCGGAAAGTGACACGGTGCTGTGTGACCATCTCATTTTAATTGTGCATTTATAGAGAGAGGAAGTGCCGCCAGAGGAAGAGGGTGATGAGCTCTGAAGTCACACGTCCTCTGACTCTGGGTAAATAATCTTCCTGGCTGCACCTATCATTAATCCTCTGTCTTTAACACTTACTGTTTGTCAGTGGAAACTGGCCTCGCTTCTTTTGATCTCCCCCCCCTCCCCCTACCCACTCAACCCTCCCACTAAAAACACTCACCCACCCAGGCAAGAGCAGAGAGACTGAGGTGGTTATAAAAAGTCTTCCCTGAGCAGACAGCGGGCCCCAGTTATGATGATCCACCCAAAAGTCATGATTAATATCGGCTAATATTTGCTAATGTCTTTCGCAGCTTCGCAGCACAGCCAAAGTCGATCCCTCTTCACGTCAGAAGGAGATAGTCTGAAGTGTGATCTCACTCCCCAGGGTCTACTGTTAATACGTGTGTGTGTGTGTGTGTGTGTGGGTGCATGTGCACACAGCTGGGGGCTGCAGCGAGGAGATTTAACTGTTTTCTCACACACTGGTGTCTGCTGACCTCAGCTGCTCATATTTACATCAGGCAACACTGATCGCTGTGGAAAAAAAGAGAGAGTAGGAAACAGGCAAAAACAAACCTGCAAGAAAGAAAGTGTGTGAAATACAACTTCACTATCTGGTAGGGTGGAAAACTCTGAATTAATGACAATGATTGTCTGTGTTTGTATGTCTGTATATTCAATTGAATAGAATTTATTTGTAGTGTCAAATCATACAGGGTTTTTCCTAGGTTTGTGGAAGACAGTGCACATATTTGGTGGGGGGTGCAGGAGTCCTCCCTGAAGATATTTTTTTATATAAAAAAATAAATGCAATTTGACATCATTTTGGACTATTATTTATATAAATATATTACAGTTTTTTTACAGTCACTTTGCCACTAATTTCAGAACCTTGATGTCATTTTTCAAAACTCACTCTCTCTCTCTCTCTCTCTCTCTCTCTCTCTCTCTCTCTCTCTCTCTCTATATATATATATATATATATATATATATATATATATATATATATATATATATATATATATATATATATATAAAGTCTCTATATATATATATATATATATATATATATACATATACATATACACCACATTGTTCACCATGCCTGAAGGTTTTTCCAAGATGTTTGGCTAATTGTGATGTAGATGAGAACCTGCGGCCAAATCTACAAGACAGAGTTGATGAATATGTAGAAGTACAGTAATCACTTCTTTGTTTTGCTTTTTACAGTACAAGCAAGTTGAGGAACACTGCATTTGATGTTTTACAGTACTGTCTTTTCTTTTCTATTTCCTAGCTAATTATTTTTCTTTGATTCTAATAAACCTATGTTGTGATCGTACTGTATTGTTTTTCATCAATACATTTCAGGTTTTGTTCAATGATTCCACTGTGTCTGTAGTATTCTCTCTACTACTGCAGTACTTTTACAGGGATGTATTTACATCTAGTACCATAATGAAACATGTATCACCTATTTTGTACTACAATATTTAATGATTGTACTAACGATGAGTCAGTGAATCTATGGGTAGCTTGTGTGTGGGTGATCTAAAGTAACATTTCAATGGTATTTCACTATAAATTTGTTTTTTGAACCAATGATTGTGCAAGATTTATTTAAAGATATGAATGCACAATGCAATGTTTTGAACATTGGACAGTCTGTGTTACAAGTGATGATCGTTTTGAGTTTTGTGTCTAGAGTTTTGAAAAATGATGTCAAGGTTCTGAAATTAGTAGCAAAGTGATTGTAAAAAACTGTATAACCATCTGTGTATACAACATTGGGAAAACTAGAGAAGATAATAAAGACAAAATGTTGCCAAAGAAGTCCACTGGGGACCAAGTGCAATCATTAGATCTAAGTCATTTAATCAAGTTACTTAGTTTTGATGTTCACATTGATTTTACATTCATTCGGCTAAGGTGGTCCCCAAAACGACTTGGGTGCTGCGCCTAGGCCTTAAAAAAATATAAATGTGTGTTTTTAATAAGCCTTATTGAAGGAAAATGTCTGTCACTGCTTGAGACAGACAATCGATCTAATGGTAGGGAAAACCCTAGGACAGGAGTTTATACAGGTACATGTCCAATGGAAAGAGTTTTAATGAGGCTATTTCCAAAGTCTCTAATTCATTGTCATTTCCTAAATGTTCTTAAGTTGGTTCTACAATCCTGACATGTTTCAACCTTTAATCATTCATACCAGCTATGCTTTGCTTCAGAGTGACCGTTAAACAGTCTCCCACACAGGAGCTGTCTTATTCCTTTTAGATATTAACAGATTCCTCCCAGCAGTCCTCCTGGCTGGGTCTGTCCCTGTAGTGTCAAAGCTGAGCCTGCTATCATTAGCATGCCAAAGGTCCACAGGTCTACTGTAGGGCACCTAGATGAGGGCCGGTGGGGGCCGAGGGGGGGGGGGGGGGGGGGGGGGCAATTACTGTCCCCACTAATTCTTTTTATCCCTTTCAAAGGGACGGGTGATTAGAAGAGGAAAGTTTAGATTTCCTGAACTTGAAGTGGAAACGCAAAAGTGACAGACGAAGCTCAGGACTCAATCCACATCATGGAGGGCAGGGGCCATGTGTGTGTGTGTGTGTGTGTGTGTGTGTGTGTGTGCGTGTGTGTGTGTGTCGGGGACTCTTCACATCTTTACTGGTAGGCTTACCACATGACGTAAGTGGCTGGTGGCTGTTTCACTTGCTGCTCTTTCTTTCTGTTCAAATTAACATGAAATATAATGCACATTTTATTAAAAATCTGTGGGTCAAAGGTCAGGGAAAAAAAACATACCAAATTCTATGACGAATTGTACATTTACTCAAGTTCTGTACTTTAGTACAAATGTGCTGCACTTGCACTTTACTTGCATATTTCCAGTTTATTGTACTTTATACTTCATCACCACATTTCAAAGGAAAATCTTGTGCTTTTTAGTCCATCACATGAATCTGACAGCTATAGTTCTTCACATATTAAGATTTTACATGCAAACACATGATAATTAAATTGTGATTCAAAGCTCCAAAATGTTGGGAAATTAAGAGAAATTCAACACAATGTTATTCTGCAATTGCCTCTTGTGACATTGGTCGCGAAAGTTACATAGTCTCACCTTAAGTAAATAATCTGAGTACGTCTTCCACACAGAAAAGCAGGAAGAGCTTTTATTTTGACATTTGCATAATTGTTTTCAGTCTGATCCTTTATTTTTGGTTTAACCTTTTATTTAAGCAGAGAAGTTAAGGCTCTCTTTTCTGTGTCTTCTTTTCTGTAGCTACCGTTTAGGACACAAAGTCATGTCCTCTTTTTATTTATTTAATTCTTTTAACAAGGGATGGATGGAGATTACATTGTAGAATTACAGACGTACACATGGTGGGTATTTTATGGGTTATTTTACTGTATCTTTTAGACTCAACTTGTTTTGTATTTGACTACTTTCAGGCCAAAAATAAATAAAGAATTCAAAGAAATATTTACAGAAAATATAACTCATATGCTCATATTATGCTTTATGGCTTTTCCCCTTTCCTTTATTGTGTTACATATCTTTTTGTTGCATGTTATAGGTTTACAAAGGTAAAAAGCCCAAAGTCCCCCCCAAAGGGACTTACCATCACCAACTGCTCCAAACAGCTCTGTTGTAGTCCAGCCTTTACTTCAGAGACAAACGTGGTCACTTTGGAACACACGTTATAATGCTCGCCTAGCTGCTAGCATGGCACGCCCTCATACTCTGCTTCTGACTGGCTAGTAGTCCTTACCTAGGTACTGTCAGGACACGCCCTCATACTCTGCTTCTGACTGGCTAGTAGTCCTTACCTAGGTACTGTCAGGACACGCCCTCATACTCTGCTTCTGACTGGCTAGTAGTCCTTACCTAGGTACTGAGCATGTGCGACTCCCAACAAAGATAGAACAGAAGTGAGATGTCTCACTCTGCAGCTAAAACAGAGAGCTCAACACACAGGGTGAAAAGAGGAGCTGCAGCAATGTGCAGTACAACAAATATATGGTTTTTTTTTTTTAAATAAACCATGTAAACCTATTCAGGTACAACCTCTAAATACAATTAGGAACCTGAAAATGAGCATAATATGAGCACTTTAAATGTTTCTGAGTGGTATGAGAAGTGACCCTGCTTATAACCCTGACAGCAACAACAGTGAGCTACACACTAATATCATACACAACACAGATAACGCAAAATAGATAAGATGAGAATTAAACAACAGTGTGATCAAAAGATCCTTAAGAAAAGCCAATAAAAATCATATAAGAGATTGCTTGCGTGTCACTTTTCACATCACATATATATATATATATATATATATATATATATATATATATATATATATATATATATATATATATATATATATATATATATAATCCATCACTGAGCTGTTTGATCTTTAAAGCGTAACTCTCACCAAAATACAACCTAAAAATGCAGCCTAAAATAATATAATACATCTAATAATGTGCCTGATATTAAAGCATAACTCTCGCCAAAATGCAACCTAGGGTGTTTTTGTGAATGTACGTGAGTCAAACTTAGCTCTACACATTAACTCAGCATTGAGAACATTGTTTGTGTCGATCTCCGAATGCGAATGAACAGACTCTATAGGAGGAAATATCATTCTTATATGAGGCTCCTTTTTCAACTATAAGGTCAATATTGTTTTTCACTAACGACAAAACAAAAAAATCATCCGTGCATTTATATGGAACTAAGCTTTAGGAGCTTTCCATCTTTACTCTCCTCCCGGTTACGTTGCTTTCGGAGATGGCTGCGCCACAACTGCTAAAGTGAGTTGTTAAAACCTTTCTTTTTAGTAAACTCTGGGTCCACAAACAATGTTCTCAATGCTGAGTTAATGTGTAGAGCTCCTGGAGATACTCGGAGCAAAGTCTCATGTTGTGTCGAGTCTTCTTAGTGGTTAAAAATAGATATTTTGAGGCTAGCATAAAAGTGCCCCTAGCTCTCCCATTCAAAAGGACATTTGACCCAAAAACAAGAATACGGTGAATCTTACTTAAAAGTGGCGCTTCTGTCCTAAATATGCTTTTAAACAAAGGTTTGACTCACATACATTCACAAAAAGACCCTAGGATGCATTTTGGCGAGAGTTACGCTTTAATATCAGACACATTATTAGATGTATTATATCATTTCAGGCTGCTCACACCTCTGAGACTTTCTTATTTTTGGTCTTTATCAGTAAAATTAGAGCTTGTTGTTTTTTCTAGTTACCAGCTTATGTCATAATACATGAGAAAATGGCTTTGTGAGAGAGAGAGAGAGAGAGAGAGAGAGAGAGAGAGAGAGAGAGAGAGAGTGTGTGTGTGCGTGTGCGTGTGCGTGTGTGTGTGTGTGTGTGTGTGTGTGTGTGTGTGTGTGTGTGTGTGTGTGTGTGTGTGTGTGCGTGCATGAGTGTTTTTTCTTCCCAGGGCTGACTCACCCACCTACTTGTGTTTACTTATTTAGGCCCGGCGAAGTCCTCTGGAAAATATGCATCGTTATAACTGTCCCTTTGTGAAGCACCAGACCTCTGCAATATTTCTCACCTAGGTGAGTGTGTGCCGATGCCAGAGCGAGGCCTGCCTCGGTCGGTTAACCCTCGGCTCGCCGGGCGGCAGCACTGAGCGCCTGAGGAGAAAAAAAGCTGTGGGAAACCTCAGCTGGCTTTTTCAAGTAAACTTCACATTTCAGAGCAGACATTCGCTCACCGTGGCGGACTGAGACGCTCGTCCTGTTGTCGGTCCAACTGTGAGGATGTTTTGTGTTGTCTTGTGCTTTAATACTGTAATTATCACCAGGCAACACCTGACAACCACAACACACCGCTGTTTTTGTTGCTGCAACTACAGACGACTCATCTCTGGTTTATCAAACAGGCATGATGGGGATGAGTGGGATTTTATCTTAATTTGGAGTTCTGAGGCGGCTTCCTGTTAGTGGGACTGTCTGTCGGCGGTCAGCAGAGCCTATAGGCCCAGCCTGTGGGGGTTATGTCTTGATGCAGCCGCTATTTTGAAAACTCTCTGTCTCTTTCTCTCAGACCCAAAATTGAAAACACACACACACACACACACACACACACACACACACACACACACACACACACACACACACACACACACACACACACACACACACACACACACACACACACAGGGGGAAAAGGAAGAGGCCGCTGAATGATATGGGATGGAAAGGTGTGAGAGAACCCCTTTACATTTATGGCCTCTGTAGAAGTGGAGGAAGTGGTGTAGTAAAGTGGAGTCACGCTCCAAAGCCCTCACTCAATTCCAAATACATCACAGACAGTGGAATACCAGGCGACGGGAAGAAAGCCACACGGCTCACATGTGAAACGTAAAAACCTTTCTCAGGATCGACGGGCACAATGTGAGCGTACCAGTGAAAACTGTATCAGCTCAGTATTAATACACAGTGGCCTGCACTGAAGGAGGGAGTATTCTAGGGCTGCAAGTAACCATGGTTTTCACTGTCGATTAGTCTGTCGATTATTCTTCTCAATTACTGTAATCAATTAGGTTTTTTTGGTCTATGAAATGTCAGAAAATGGCGAAAAACGTTAATCAGCAGGGTTATTGCCCACGATGACGTCCTCAAATGTCTTGTTTTGTCCACAACTCAAAGATATTCCGTATACTGTCACAGAAGAGAGAAGAAACTAGAAGATATTCACATTTAAGAAGCTGACATCAGAGAGTTTTCAAACCAATTAATCGATCATCAAAAGAGTTGGCGATTCATTTAATATTTGACAACTAATTCATTATTGGATCAATCTTTGCAGCGCTAAGTATTCTGATGTGTTTCTCAAAATGAAGCATCACCACTATGTAGAAATACGCGGCCCTGTCCAGTGAAAACCATCAAATCATAATCTGCAAAGTAGTCACTCACTTTTGTGCTGTTTATTACAATGTTTTCATCATTATTATTCACTAGAATTGAATAGAAAATAAGTGTAGTTATTTTCTGTAACTTCCATGGCTTTGTCTCTTTGTGGTCATGTTCATTTTAAAACAGCAAACAGAGAATGGCCATTAAAAGAGCAGCACAACCCCAAATCAGAAAAAGTTGGGACAGTATGAAAAACACAAATAAAAAAAGAAAGTAATGATTTCTAAATCTACTTTGACTTGTATTTCATTGCAGACAATGTGAACACAAAATATTTCATGTTTTTCTGGTCAACTTAATTTCATTTGTAAATATACATCCTTTCCTGTCATTCAGACCTGCAACACATTCCAAAAAAGGTTGGGACAGGAGCAATTTAGGGCTAGTAATCAGGTAAATTGGTTAAATAATGATGTGATTTGAAACAGGTGATGTCAACAGGTGATTGTAATTATGATTTGGTACAAAAGCAGCATCCAAGAAAGGTCTAGTCCTTTAGGAGCAAAGATGGGCCGAGGATCGCCAGTTTGCCAACAAATATGTGAGAAAATTATTGAAATGTTTAAAAACAATGTTCCTCAAAGAAAGATAGGAAGACATTTGCTTATTTCACCTTCAACAGTGCATAACATAATTAAAAGATTCAAGGAATGAGGAGGAATTTCAGTGCGTAAAGGACAAGGGCGCAAGCCTAAGCTGAACAACCATGATCTCCGATCCCTCAGGCAGCACTGCATCAAGAATTGTCATTCATCTATAAGCGATATCACCACATGGGCTCAGGACTACTTTGGCAAACCTTTGTCAAGTACCACAATACGTAGTTACAGCCACAAATGCCAGTTAAAACTGTACTGTGCCAAAAGGAAGCCCTATGTTAATAGACAAAAATAGGAATTTTGTTTTTTTGAAAAGAAAAAAAAAATAAAATCATGAGGAACACATTAAATGATGTGCTGTTGTATTGTCTGCAATGAAATACAAGTCAAAGTACATTTAGAAATCACTACTTTCTTTTTTTATTTGTGTTTTCCATACTGTCCCAACTTTTTTCTGATTTGGGGTTGTATTTCAATTTCCACTACATTTTAATATTTAAAAAGTACATTTCCCTTTGGCATGTATTGGAGTGGAAGTATAAAGCTGCATAACATGCAAATACTGAAAATAAGCAACTTTGTTTTGTACAAATGGACTTGAGTCAGAGCAAAAGAGGGCAATAATCTATTAAAAAAAGTCACATTCATTGCAGCATTCATGTTTCCACTACAGTAATAATAACCATAATCTTTATTTACAGAGCACTCAAGCCAGTAAACAGAAGCAGATTTGAGAAGTTTAGAGACTTTTCCACAGCTTTTGTTTAGTGAATGAATGTCTCTATTTGAATAGGAGAAATGGCCTGTGCCGAGCCCTCAGCCTCCAACTGGCTGAAATATTTAATATCAGAGGGATTCATGCAGGCCCATTATGTAAAATTGGGCATCACTTGTGGGCCGTCCACACTTTAGCACAACAGGAACACAGAGTCTGCCCTAATGGCCCATGCTCAGTAAACACAAGCCCTCTCCCATGTGGATTTGAGACAACAAAAGATTAGCACTATTTGCAAATATACAACTGAGTTCAAAGACACGGCTCTGTGGCCTCGCTTCCCTTCTTTTGTCTCAATGCCAAGCTTTGAATGTGTTGGGCATCAACTGCAACACACTGGATAGATTTGTAGGTATCAAACAATATAAATCACCAAACTTCACTCCAACAGCATGTTCAACAGCGGAGTCATTCTTTAAAGATCTAGGAGATCTGTAAAAAAAAAAAGTAAATTTTTTGAGTTTGGTTGGGGAGAAAATAATTTCAATTTAAAAGGTAGAAGTTTTTTCTAAAGTTGTGTCATATTGTAGAGAGAGGTTCAGACTGGTGGCAGGGGGCGTTTGGAGACGTCGAACCAGGTCAAAGAGGCGAGATGTGTGCGCACAAACCACGCCCCCGCATCCCCATGAGGTCCCTGGGGGCCGTTAAATGATGAGGCCTTCAGGGTTTAGAAAGCAGTCCTAATCACTCGGGCCTTCTCTCTCTGTCAGCGGCTGTCTCTGAGTCAGTGAGCCCCCCCTCCCCCGTTTGCACCAGACCTCTTGGATTTAGATCGATCTACAAACTGCTCGGAAATATGACTTCCTCCAACAGTGACCAGCGCCTGGAGCATCTGCTCAGCGCCGTGGAGAGCGAGTTCCAGAAGGGCAGCGAGAAGGGAGACGCGTCCGAGAGGGATATTAAACTGACGCTGGATGATGCAGACTTATGGAACAAGTTCAAAGAGTTAACCAACGAGATGATTGTCACCAAAACTGGAAGGTAGGTCCCGATGAAGCAGCAGCACCTGTGGAGACGCCGTGGCGGCGATGGTGTCCTTTTGCGCACAGGCCGGGCACATTTTACGCGCTTTTTACGCACGGGGGTTTTCAGTGTGATGGCTTTAAATTACTTTATACAAATGTTTTTAATTGTGATAGTTGTAAAGCGGGTTTTTATTTTGATATCTTGCAGGCTCGCACATAATACAGTTTAATGATAATAAACTATTATTACTTTATTACTATTGTTTCTATGTCACTTTTCCTAACATGGTTACAAAGTGATTTCCAGAAAAATCAAAAACTAAGAACAACACAACCAACAGCATGAAGTAAAATACAAAAAAACAGAGGTATGATAAACTATGAATACTATAAGTGCTCTATCTGCTCGCGCGGCCTGAGCGGCCTTTAGGTTAATATAAAAAGAAACCTAACGGAACTTGGTTCTGTGATTGAGCTCGAATACAATGACGTGTTTTAAAAACTTCCTCACCGATTCCGCGCTTGTTGTTTCCGCAGGAGGATGTTCCCGGTGCTCCGAGCCAGCGTCAGCGGCCTGGACCCCAACGCCATGTACTCGGTGCTGTTGGATTTCGTGGCGGCGGACAACAACCGGTGGAAATACGTGAACGGGGAGTGGGTCCCCGGTGGCAAACCGGAGCCCCAGAGCCCCAGCTGCGTCTACATCCACCCGGACTCCCCCAACTTCGGAGCGCACTGGATGAAAGCGCCCGTCTCCTTCAGCAAAGTCAAACTCTCCAATAAACTCAACGGGGGCGGACAGGTGAGGAGACTGTTAGATGGGAAGAATATTTTTTTAGGGTGATATGAAAACTATTTCAGCTGTGCCACATTACGCATGCAGGATGAAAACAAAAACCTGGAAGATATATTCATTTAAAGAGGCTATTTAATGTTAAATTACTCTTTCAACTTTTCCACTGGAATATGAAATAATACACTCGTTTCCAAAATCCTTCCACTTCCTTCCTTTCTTTATCCCTTTATTTTGAAACATGATCAAATAAAGGTGGCTCATTAGTATCAGGAGAAAGACACTTCACATTATTTTTGAGAAAAGTACTATATACTGACTGGGTGACCCCCCCCCCCCATAGATCATGCTGAATTCTCTGCACAAATACGAGCCGAGGATACACATTGTGAAGGTTGGAGGCATCCAGAAGATGATCAGCAGCCAGTCGTTCCCCGAAACACAGTTCATCGCAGTCACTGCCTACCAGAACGAAGAGGTCAGTTGTGCACGGGGCATATATGCTCTACATGAAACATATCAACCCTCCCAAGTGAGTGTCTTGAATATTGATTGGCAATGCTAACATCTGCAATGTCCTCTTTATAGATTACTGCTCTGAAGATCAAGCACAATCCCTTTGCTAAAGCCTTCTTGGATGCTAAAGAAAGGTATAGGCCTGAAGCTCAAATTACTCCTCAAATGCCCAAGTTACTGGCAGCATGGCATCTAACATTGTTGTTTTTGATTTGCAGGAGCGACCATAAAGACATCCCCGATCACAGTGCAGACAGCCAACAGTCTGGCTACTCCCAGCGTGAGTTCCATTTGTCATTTTGTTTCTACATTTCTGAAATGGTATAATGGCAGAATCAGAATCAGAAAAGAGTTTATTGCCACAGTAGGTTACACCTATGAGGGATTTGCCTTGGTGGTTGGTGCATACCTACACACACAAACATATTAGACATAAATAAGAAATAAACAATAAATCCAGACAGAAACAAATATATACAAACATAGCTGTTTAGCATAAGAGAAAGGAGGCTGAATGGGTTGAGTGCAGGATGCAAAAGATATATAGCTAGTGCAATGGGCAGATGTATAGCAAATTGTAGATTGTAAGCTTTATATATATATATATATATATATATATATATATATATATATATATATATATATATTCATACAGAGAACTGTGCTGTGTTATAAGACTTATTTGTGTTTGTTAATTTCCACAGTTGGAGGTTGGTTCCTCCCAGGCCAGAGCCCCATCTGTCCCAGCAGCAGCCCTCCTCAGTTCAGCGGCACAGCGGGCCACTCGGGCTCCTACTGCGAGCGCTACTCCAGCCTGAGGAGCCACAGAGCGGCCC
This sequence comes from Gymnocephalus cernua, assembly GCA_023631565.1. Classification (NCBI taxonomy): domain Eukaryota; kingdom Metazoa; phylum Chordata; class Actinopteri; order Perciformes; family Percidae; genus Gymnocephalus; species Gymnocephalus cernua. The sequence goes on along the minus strand of CM042438.1, from coordinate 33,934,264 downwards.
CGTACCCCAGCCACTACCCCCACCGCACCTCCAGCACAAGTAAGACCCCACTCGGACCTTATGTAGCCTAAAAATACATACATGTATCAAAATGTATCAGAAAGGGGTGTAAATCACAAGTTTTATCACAATACGATATTATATTGATTCTTTGGACGACAATACAATATTTACTGATATCTCTATCTAAGTCTGTCATGATATGATTTTGATTCAAATCAGGGGCCTGCAGCTGATTTGAGTCGATATCATACACCCATTTAACACAGTTACATTTAAAGCAACCCAACAAAAAACAACCCAACAAAACAACTAAAATACGATTAGACATCTTTATTACTGAGATTGTCATGTCACTCTTATGTAGAACCTTCAAGTACAGTGTAACCAAACAAACTATTATTTTTAATAAAAAGAATAAATATAAAGTGGGAATCTAAAATAAAGGGGAATCTTACAGACGATATGTATCAATATTTTCACCCTGTATCGATCATATTGGATCATGGATGATTGGATTGATATATCGATCCAGATCGATGTATCGCTACACCCCTAATATCATGAGTGGAATTAAAACGAATGGGAGAATTTGCATTCATTTCTGCTCTGTACCTCTTTTTTTTCAGACAACTACATGGACAACACTTCAGGGTCTCTGCCCACTCATGACAGCTGGTCTGCTCTTCAGATCCCCAACTCCACAGGAATGGGCACTCTGTCCCACACCACCAACTCCACATCCAACTCCGGGTGAGCTTCCCAACCAAATACAGTTTAAACCAGTGCTATGAATGCAAAAAAAGAGGTGTAGAGTGGCTGCAGAAAGTCTTGCTCTATGTTTGAGTTGGGTTGAATTTCATCAGCATGAGATGTTTTATCATTTGTGTTTATTAGTTAATGTGTCAATGATGGCGGCCCACTGGAATGTAACTAAGTAGACTTAATCAAGTACTGTACTTAAGTACAAATGTTAAGGTACTTGTACTTTACTTGAGTCTTTTCTTTTTCTACTTCTACTCCGCTACATTTCAGAGTGAAATATTGTACTTTTTACTCCACTACATTCATCTGACAGCTTTAGTTACTACAGATTAAGATGTTTGCACACAAAACATGTTTTATTATAAATGAAACTACCCAACAATATATCGGTCTACTAGACCATTAAACACACAACAGTTTGGATCCTTTCCAGTTTCTACAATGTGAGGATTTTTCTGCATTGAGTACCACCTGCACACCCCTCCTTGAAATCTATGCCTATGCTGTCAATTTAAGGACATAAAAGCCTTCACTGAATAAAATAAGAATATAAATAAATAAAATGTAATAATAATAATAACCCCCTGTTGTCCCTCTGGTCCACAGTCAGTACCCCAGCCTGTGGTCAGTCACCGGCAACACCCTAACCCCTTCAGGCTCGGCCTCCGGCTCCATACCCGGAGGCTTGACCTCCCAGTTCCTGAGGGGCTCCTCCTACACGGGCCTGACCTCCTCGCTGCCCGTCTCCTCGCCCTCCTCCATGTACGATCCAAGCCTGGGTGAGGTCGCCGTCGGGGACGCCCAGTTCGAGAGCTCCATCGCCAGGCTGACCGCGTCCTGGGCGCCAGTGGCTCAGAGCTACTGAGCTCAAACTTCAACTATCTGGAGGCTTTAGGAGCGGGAACAAAGACATATAAAAAATGGTCTCGGAAGAAAATGAGATGTCACAAGACCTGCAAGGATCTCCTCTGGCTCCTGCTAGCTTAGATTACTCATTCCAGAGTCTCTAATTTATCACAGGTGTAAAGTTAAGCGGTAGTCATACTGAACAGTTGACGTGCAAAGACAGAACTTGCAAAGACAATCGTATCCTTCCATGTTGGACACTTTAGAATAATAAGCCTTAGAATAGCTGCATGGTCACAACTCAACGTCTCTGCTCTTAGAATTCCCAACATGCTTATTACACATTTAAAACATGTTATTACACCTTTAGCTCCACACAGCCAAACTCAACTGAGCAATCCTTGCTATTTTTCTTTTTTATTCTTAAATATATAAGATGAAAAAAAAAATTGGTTCTGCTAACATAAATGTGTATATGTGTGTAAATAGAATAAATTAACGTCCAGTGTTTTCCATATAAATGTGCCTTTTCTGATAATGCAATAAATGTTCCAAGATCGGACTGACAAGTGCCTTCTGCATCTTGGCAGGGTTCTGTCAAGACCCCCCCCACCCGCCCCCCATGCACAAACAAGTGTACATAACTATCTATTTGTATTTGAACTCACTGTGAGTTTTATTTATGTCATTTAATAATAAATTAAAATTGTTTGTTTTCTCAAAACATGGGCTGCATTTTGTCTGTCTGTCACTCAGTACCTTTTCAAATGAGTGTGACTCCAGGAATGTATTGATTCACTATTTTATAATCACTTTACACAGAGCTTTTAAAACGCAGACAGAAAAATGAAGTTTAAAACACCACGTACGTACATCAACACAGAAGCCCCATAATGTGTGAGGTGAAAGGTCAAACAAGGGCCACTGCAGTTTAATCAACAAGAAGAACAGTAACAACATCTCTCGTGTTCTCATTTCGAACCCCACGGGTTTTGAGTTGAGGTGTAACTCTCACGTTGCCCTCGGGCATCAACCCTCAATCATCAAACGCTTGGCCCCACATTATGAGCTTTCTTTAAATAACGGCGTCCGCACGGCCACGCTAAGTGAATGTGGCTTCTCTGACATGTAATTGAAATAACAAGCTGATGGAGAAAAGTCCAGTTCAAGAAATCTATCGGAGTTGCTTTTCCATCACTGGCACCCTTTTGTTACAATCTGCGTTATGGTGCGACATACGGCTAACACATTCAGATCTGCATGTGAGGAAAGTCAAAAGTACTGAATACGGACCCAAAATGCTAACACCTGGGACTGAAGAGAGTACACTAAGTTGTGCACATTAGCACCGCTGTTACTCCAAAGTCAGCTTTGCATTATTGGCAGGAACACAGTGGACGCAAACCAAACTCATTTCAGTTTACCAACCTTTCTATTACTATAAACACCTTGTTATAATATAGAAAAGTAATGCACACCAAGGCTTGTAGCGAGGTGCTGATCACTGGGGGTAGACTTGAAAATAAGTGTCACACACACTCTGGCTCCATATGCATACCTCTATTTATTCTGCCGACGTTTCGGGCCTCAGGCCTTCTGCAGAGTGTGCAACACTTATTTTCAAAGACCATATTATCATGTGGTTATTCATTCTATATATTGTTATGAAGAGAGCTGAAACACGTGTACAAGTTAAATGAAGAAAGGGTCTTTCAAGGATGACTTGAAAAGTAATAGACTTTAGTTGTAATGCCATATGGTTATTTAGCTTTTGATCATCACTGACTTGATGCCATAGTTTACACAACTTTGAATGTATTTCATTTGCTAGAAATGTATAAAGACAAATCTCTAGTATTTCATTCTAGATAAAATGTACTATGGGGCAGTAGCTCAGTCAGTAGGGGGCTGGGTTGGGAACCAGAGGGTTGATGGTTCATGGTGCCAGTTCATTGCCAAGCTGCTCTAGAGTTTTTTGGCAACCTTTTTTAAAATTGATTAATTTCCCTTGATTCAATATTTTTTACTTATTAATTTTTACCAACGATTCACCTAAATATTTTTTGTTTATACAGTAGGCCTACTGCAGACAGCGACTACATCATATACAGTAGCCTACGTTTCCAGCAAAACAGACGGAAAGCAGAAAATTCAGAAAATCCATTTGATGTACTTCTTTACAAATGAAATCAATATGATGTTCATTCTACTTAGAATGTTAGAAGGTTTTAGGAATTCCTTAAATAGTCTGTATTTCAGTTAAATGTGTTTTTATATACATTACACAAAAGGCAAAGACAATACAGTCACTTTTACCTATTTTGGCCATACACGGTCATATTGACCGCTCGGATTTTCGCGGTAGGCCTATTGTTTTTAATCTTTTGCGCGGTTGTAGATGTATTTTGGTTGCTTAGTAACTATCATCATCTCTGTCAGAGAACGAACGTGTCGAGCAACGAGTGTGGGCACAACCGATGGGCTGAAGGCAAAGCCAGAGTCGGTAACGTATAGACTACGGTGTGGACGGAGTCAAGCGCCGGGCGCTCGCTCTGTGAAAGGCGCGGTACACGGAGATGGCCGGTGGTGGCTGTCTACGTGTTCATATAACTTCATACATCCTTGAACTGGCTGGAATCACTGCACACATTCTCTCCAAGTGAACCAGCAGTCAAATTGTCCGGAGGAAGTTCAAGCAGCAACTGTCAGAGGAACCGAGAGAGTTTATGGAGGGGAAAGGGCCGCGGCGCGCGGTCCGACACCAAGACGGAGGCAGTGCCAGGTTAGGTTAGTTATACATGTTCAAATAACATACTGTTAATTGTTATTTGCAGTTATGAGTTAAGATGAATGACTTTCCACAACATATTTTTCGGGATATGAATGTATGAAATAATTATGGTTTACTATGCTATGATATGAATTAGTGAAACACATTTTAAATTAAAATCGCAATACAAATCGAATGTATCATGAAAGAATGGAATCGGGACAAACGCATATCGTCCTAGGCCTAGTGGAGAGCATCATCAGATATGGAATCACAGCAGGCTGGTCAGCTGTGAGGATAACAGGGAGGAAAGAGTACAAGTACAAGCCCATACAGAGCCTGTACAGCAAGCAGTCAGGAAACAAACCCCTCAACACCCTCTCTCTCCTGAATATGAACTTCTGACATCAGGGAGAAGATTCCGAGATGTAAAACAAACAGACTCAAGTTATCGTTTATCCCAACCTCTATCAAGCGGCTGAACTCCAATACTAAATCTTAGCACAACAGAACAAGTGCAATGAATACACTTCAATTTAACAGTCACTTTTTAAGATGACATAATGTCTGTACAGTCAGATGTGTCCTTCATGTCCTAAGATGTCTTATGTATATCTAACATTGTTCTCAGGTAGATTTCTATGTTGATTTGATGTCATTTAGAATAGTTACTCTGTGACATGTTTGTGTTGTGAAGTAACACTATGTCTAAGACCAATTTCTCCTTGTGGACAATAAATGTATTCTGTTGATTCTATTCTATTCTATTCTAAGCGAAAGTACAAGTACACAATTTAAAAGCTATAAAAAAGTTTCATTTATATAAATTGTCATAAATATTTATATTTGGAATTGCAGAACAACTAAAAACACATCAAATTAAATAAAAATCATCATTTGCAGTACCAAGCTCGATTGACAAGAGAAGAAAACAAAAAGGCAAAAACATCTAAAATACACGTGAAAGTATTTTATGGTTAATGCTTCAGCTCATACCTGAGGCCAGCGGCTTGGCCGTGCACTCATGATGTCAGTGGTGTGATGTGTGCGCGTGTGTGTGTGCGTGTGTGTGTGCGTGTGTGTCAGGCCCACAGAGGTTCGGCCCCTGAGCAGTGATGGAGTGGTCCTCACCCAGGTGCAAATGAAGGCTGGAGGGTCACGGGGGCCTCGGGCAAACAGTAATGAAGCAGCAATGTGACCTGCAGCTGGTGGGGCCGATCACAGCCAAGCAAAGGTCCCCTCATGAAACGCTGACATTTCTGAAGAGCTCCACTTTACTGCCTCTGCAAATGTAGCAATTTCTCTCCGTTAGCTTAAGTAAAATACAGTAGCTGTCTTTGTTTAAACTGTCAAATGAGACGTGGACTTCTGTGATACACTAATTTTGAGGATTAAGGATATTTATTCAGATGAGCAAATTAACATTGAGTATATTTATTTCTTCATGGAAGAAGGCAGAAGTCCTTTTTAGCAGTGGTCTCTTGCATTATAATGATTTATACACAAAATATTACTGAGGTAAAAGTACAGAAAAAAAGTGTCAAACGTGCAAGTACTCATTAAGCATTAAGTGTTTTATTATTATACATTTGTATTATCATTACAGGTGCATTGATGTTTAAGCCGCATTTTAATCTTGTAGTTGGTTGCGGTTGAGGTCAATACTACCTACGTGGGTAGTTTATGTATAAAATAGTATTATAATTCCATCATATTGAACATGTGTTTTGCATATATTGTCATGAAAATGTATTGTATGAGGTACCTACCCATAGTCAGCATATTAGCTACAGCAATACATTTCCAGGATAATCGCCGGAACATCCGGCGGCGATGTGTGTTGTCGTTGTCTTACTCCGATCTCTTCGGGAAACAACAACAAACTTCGAGCTAGGCAGGCCTGCTTTGGTTTTTTTGGGGAATGATTATAAAGATTTACAAAGAATATGTTTACGCAATTTACTCTCTAAATGGGACAGTTTGAGACAGATTGGTGGGATTGCTGTGGACGAAGTACACACGGAGATACACTGGTAAGAGACAATGTTGTTTAATCATGTATCTAGCTAATTTAAATAGCTCATGTTACTGTACTGTATGTTCATACAGAACTGTTCAGTTAACTTTATTTAATATTGTATGTGGCGTTTTCTGTTGCGTGGGGTGCAAATGTTCCACCAACACAAGTTCCTTCCCAAGACTATTTAGCAGAGCCACCGTCGCTGCGTCCAGAGCTTAGCGCCACCCTAGACGATTGTGATTGGTCCAAAGTAATGCAAACAACCCAGAGTGTTTCCTCCTATCCTAGAATGTATGTCTAAAAACGTGATTATGCGATTGCAGAATTCAATGCATAATCAGCCAAAGTCTGCATATTTATGCAGGGGGCCGCATTTTTTCAATACGCCGCACTTTCGCCGCATAAATTGCTGATTTCCGCGCAAAATATGCGGGGCTTGCATGATTTCATAATCCCCGCATTTTCGTTGCAAAAAAGTCACATATATCTCAGCAGGAAGTTGAAAAATGTTGCGTTTACTTCACACAAGAGCAGCCATTTTCCCCGGTTGCCATGGGAACGTTATGAAGTGACGAAATTTCGCCTAGTGAGAACACGGTGTTGAGGTAAGGTGACCAGATTTCTAAGACAAAATCCAGGGACATTTTCAGCTCAGAAGCATAAATACCTCCAAAACAGGTAATGTTTTAATCTTTTTAAAACTTAAAACAGGGACACTGCCCCAGGGGCGTCACCAGACCTAGAGCTGCACTGGGGCACAAGCCCCCCTAGGGGGATCCATGGGCATGCTCCCCTGTAAGAACATTTAGTCTATTTTAACATTTAAATGCATCAATCTGGTGCACTTTGAAAAGAAATTCAGAGGTTAGACTTGATTATTCTTATCTATGGATGGAAATATTTGTGCTGTAGCCTGAACTATTTTTATGGATTTTTTTTTACAAAGTTTGTTTTCTCGAGATAACACATTAATTATTTAGTTATAACAAATTAATTATTTTGTTATCTCAATATTAAAGATATAACAAAGTTTGTTTTCTCCCACTAATCCCACTAAGACACACTTCTATTTAACCCGAGGAAGGGGCTCCATAGAGGTCTGCTGTTTCTCCCCCCTCTTCTCCGGTCAAATACTTGGAAAAAATCCCACTAAAACAGCCTTCAATTTAACCAGAGAAGAGGAGGGAGAAACGGCAGACCTCTATCCGCTCATGGAGCTCCTTCCTCGGGTTAAATGGAAGGGTGTCTTAGTGGGATTTTTTTTCCAAGTATTTGACCGGAGAAGTAGAGGGAGAAACGGCAGACCTCTATCCACTTATGGAGCTCCATTCCCCGGGTTAAATGGAAGGGTGTCTTAGTGGGATTAGTGGGAGAAAACAAACTTTGTTATGTCGAGATAACGAAATAATTAATTTGTTATCTCGAGAAAACAAACTTTGTTATCTCGAGATAACGAAATAATAAGTCGTTATCACGAGATAACTACTAGGGTAATTTTGCACTTCAGAATTATAACCATGCACACACAGGTGGAATAGATTTTCTTCATATTTTTGCATTAATGTCACTAGGAAGCATACCAGTAGAAATATATATTCATATTTGTAAGCGGGATATAGTGGGATTGTCTGGAATCTGGCAATATAATAACCATTATGGTGGGATACACTGGCTAAGCAATTTCCAAAAAGTTCTGTGCTGACATAAATAGTTGACATGAGAATACATTATAATTTTGGTCCAAAGTTGGAGACCATGTAGACATTTTCTTGCAATTTAAAACCGGATTACCCGGGAACCGCTTGTTGTACTACCGATGCATGTGTTGAGTGAAGAGTTTGTGAGATATTCCACAGAGAGTAATGGGTGTGCAGAGATTTATGCAGAATACAAATATGATAACATTTCATGTAAGTTCAATGTTAATTTTCTCGCAAACCATTTGTCACAGCAACTGGCACTAATATCATTGGAAAGCTTAGATTCTGGTTGAGGTGGTTGTGCCAGACTCACGGTTTTGGCTGAGTCTCTATCTGTCAGAGGGAGAGCAGGAGTGGGGTTGTGAAGAAGTTGGTAATTTCATGGTGCAGATTAACACTTTTGCATGCAATATATCAGTGTCACATTCTCATTAGGGGCTGAGCCCCTGCGATACTTTTACTCCACTACACCTCAGAGGGAAATGTTGTAATGTTTTGCCTACTGCACTACATTTATTTACTACATTTATCTGACAGCTTTTGCTTTATTGCTTCACGGTGGGCTTGTTTCATTTGTATCGGATACAATTAAAACTATTGAGGAAATATTTTCCTTTGACTTGGTCCAGTATTAAACGAGATCGCTGCAGTCGGCAACGGAGAAACAAGCTGCAATGTGAGTTACAATTGTCCATCTTGTATTTACGTTCATAAAAGTGCTCGTTTTGCCGCTGACAGACTCAGATTATCATTCTAAGTGTCTGACAACATTATGGAAAGGATCAAGGTCCACCTTTCTGTTAAAGAGTAAGATCCTTTTTTAAAACATAAAAAGTCCGCAAAATTACGTTCGCTAAACCCACCAGACTCCATGTAAATAAACAGTAACTTTAGCATCCTAGAACATCTCTGAGCTCTGAGCAGCACTTGCTCTGGCAGTCTTCAGCCTGCGCGTGTAGGGTGCACGACTTTACGTTTTGGTCAACGTTTTCTTTTTTCATTCCAATTCCGGGTCTGTCAATCACAGTTAAAACCGGGGACATTTCCGGGGACAGCTCCAGCTGGGGACGAGTAACCGAAACCGGGGATTGTCCCCGGAAACCGAAATTGCATAAATATCCCGCATATTCCATCACATTTTTTAAGAAAACGTGCCGCATAATCAAGGATTTTTGCTCGCAACAATCAAAAAAACTGCGGGAGGGACTGATAGTATGTGTGATGTAGCCAGACCTTACTCCACAGCGCTGTGGAGATAGGTCAGGCAATGCAAGACTAAAGGGTCATTTATACTAGATGCAGACCCTTCTGCGTCTACGCCGGACCCTAGCCTGACGTGCACCTCTCGAAAAATTTAACTACACGTCGCAGCGACGCACATCTCTCGTCCATGGCTTGGTAGCGTTGCATTTCCCCCCCGACTCATTTCCTGGTTCTCCTTCACAATAAACAACATGAAATCAAGGAGAGGGTTAACTTCTCCTGCTCCAGATTTCCCACCGTGGTCAGAAAGAACAGGGGAGACACTTTGTTTCTCTCACTATGACTCTAGAGTCGCTACTCGCTCCGGAGCTAATCACCGTCACTCTGTAACTTCCTCGTCGCTCTAAAACACACTCCCCACACACACACACATGCTGGCTGGACGCACACACCAACGCACAAGTATAAAACAACAGGCCACGGCGTAGGCTACGGAGAAAGCTCTGCGTGGAGCCTCCACAGAACTGTAAAAACCCCTTAAGTGAACAGCTAATGTCACATACTCCAGCTGTACTAGTGTTTTGTACTTAAACTCCTCATTGTGCAGTATATATTACAAAATCTCAATAATAAACTGGTTTGGCTTGTAATATTAAGATTACTTCATTTTAAACATAACATTTCAACATTCCAACATCAAAATCAAAACACAACCATTAGCAGACTTGATGGGTTTCATTCTGCAGTAACACAAACATGTATCAGTGTTGTCACATGTAAAGGCCCATGAATGCAATTTATTTGTACAGCTGGACTGTAGTTGTAACATTTAGACAGCAGCATCAAAATGCAACTTTATGTAACAGTTGTTATGCTTGATGCAAAGCATTTGCCATGATATCACAGACCCCATTACATGTGCATGTATTTTCATACATTTACATATATGTACAGTATGTATATGTACCATCTTGAGTTTCTGCACACCAATCCAACTGATTTGTATTTCACATGTCTTTCTATGCATATCTCATATGTATTTACAGTTTTTCTCGATTGTTTCCACACATTTTCTGAAAGCATGCCTCATACTCTCAGAACTCTACACACAAATCTAAAAACACACACACAACGGGCAAAACCCCTCAATTCTCCTGCAACATGAAACTTTACATTCAAAACAATGTTATTTCTTCTCAAAATGGTATATTGTTTACAAATGACACACAGAGACGTCATATGACTAGACATTTATAAGAACCAGCTGAACACTGATGTGCTCAATGGAAAACACTTCTCCATTCATCATAATGACTCAGGCCTTTTTTATTCAGTGTTACACTCACTACAGACAGTACATACACAAGTGTGTTGTAAAATATTTGAGAATATTGTTTTTATACTCAGAACACACAGATACACGGTAACAACTATATTTTATTTTCCCCACAAAAACAGAGTACACAGTGTACATCCCAGCCAACACAACGTTGCACCTACAGTGGTCTACATACAAAACAACAGAAGAATTTACTCTATACAGTTACAGTAAAAAAAAAAAAACTATGCTGCATCTGTTGTGTTTGGGTCTGGCCACAGCACCTCATCACATCACGAGCAATGTTCCCCTGGCCAATCAGAAACAACCCAGAAGAGCTCACCTGTTGCCCTGTCAGGATAAACCTCTGATTGTTAATTGTAAAACTGTGTGACAGGTGTTTCCCATGTGATGAGTCAGTGTGCATATTTGAATGGCAGTGTGTTCCTCGTGAAAACAAGAGATTTTCTTCATGAAAATTGTGCCAAATGCTGAGAATTGTGTGTAGTGGTTTGAAAAGAGTGTGTTTTAGAACTGCAATTTGAGTTACATGTGGTGGTCATTGTGTCTCAAGTACCAGTATTTGTGTGTAAACAATTGAGAAAAACTGTAATATTCTCATATTTGTAATATTCAATTCACTGGACCAATGAACACGTGACATTATTTTGATATTAGCCAGTATTTGTAAATCATGCTGGGCTATCACTAGCATGTAACACTGCTGTACAAGCTCTACCAGATATAGTACAGTGAGTATAGCTTTTTCATTATAGCTATTATTCATTGGGTTGGAGTTGGAAAGTGGAATGACTTCAGGAAACAAAAAAAGCCCAAAAGAGTCACTGAGCCCTTGTGTTTCATCTCCTGTGTGTGTGTGTGTGTGTGTGTGTGTGTGTGTGTGTGTGTGTGTGTGTGTGTGTGTGTGTGTGTGTGTGTGTGTGTGTGAGTACCTGTTTATGAGCAGTTGTCCAGACTTAGTGGGGAGGATGTTTGCTGATAGTCTTTGCTCAGTCTGGAGCGATAAACAGGTCCTGCTGGGCCCAGAGCCATCTCTGCTCTCTCACTTACACTTACACACTGTGTGTGTGTGTGTGTGTGTGTGTGTGTGTGTGTGTGTGTGTGTGTGTGTGTGTGTGTGTGTGCGTGTGTGTGTGTTAATCTGAGGACCCTGAGCTCACTGAAGCCTTTGTTCATCAAGATGGCTAATCTGCTCTGTACACCCCAGCCTGCAGCCTGTGTTGGCCTTCACTAATTGACAATTGGAGATGGACTTTGCACACTGGCCCTTCTCTCCACCCCTGGAAGTGTGTGTTCCAAATACGCTTTACAAAGTGTGCCCAGCACCCAGGTGTGGAGGACTCTTAACAACAGATGCAGATGTTGGATTGGCTCACTCAGTAGTTATTAGTTTTAGCTGTAGCAGAGGGGTAGTGTAGGGTAAAACTCACCGAAACTACATGTTCCATCTGTTTTAGTGACAGAATTGGAGTTTATTAATTACATGAATGAAAAGTATCAAAGAAAAAAAAAAGAAAGCAGACACTGACAGGGAGTGAAGTTAGACTTGTGTTTTCATCCAATGGGGGAAATCTAAATCTGACAGATGAGGAAGATGCCAGTCTCCTGTCTCATCTTTATCCTGGTGTCCCCTCACGTATCCCTCCTCCACTTCCAGGAATAAGCCACCGAGCAGCCTTACTGAAGACGACAGAAGGGCGAAGCGGCCCCCGCAAACACCATGATTATGATGGTGAGTCACATTGTGCAAGGCCTTGCGGGTGATTTACGAGGGGCCGCTGCCAAAAAACAAGTTGTCAAGTCTGGAACAGCGAGTCAGCGCAGCGGCGGGGAGGTGTGTTTGCAGACCGCCTCCTCGTCCGCCCCAAAACCCCAACCCCGTCCCTCTGATGTCTGTGTGTCTTCGTTAATGAAGAAATTCTGGTACCTTGGTGAGACATTGCTCTCAGCTGAGCAGACTCTGCCTCCTTCGTGCCCTCAACCCCTGCACAGTCATACAGCTGCCCCACCCATATGCAATCCCATCAGGCCTCTGGCTTCACCTCCCTTGCAGTTAATGGAGCTACAATGTTCCTAATCTATGGCAGGGTTAGGCAGAATCCTTGCATTTCACATTTTGCCACCAAATTTTCAGTACGCTGAACATAGTAACAACTGAAGGCTGACAACATGTTTGTGGTTGTTAATGTGATTATCAGATGTTTATATTTAGAGGCAAATTGGATTTTGAATGGTTCCCGTACTTTCTGCTCCACTGAATTTCACTGTCATGCTGTATGCTACAAGATGAAATTTGAAGATGTTTTGCAAATCAACTCATACTAGAGTTCTGCAGTGGCCTAAAACAGAGACACAGACTGACTGGAAATGACTGGTAATGTCAAATTTGAGACCAAAAACTAACCAAATCTATATATTTTCTTTATTATGTCATTATTATGTCAATAATAATTGTCATTATTGACTGTTAGCTTTCCAGGCTAACACAACAAATTGGCTCTTTGTCTCACTCTGTCTCTTTTCCTTTTCCCTCTGGGCTTTCCTTAAACACACAATTTGCATGGAACGGAATTGATTGGGACTGTCACAGAGGGGAAGGGAGAAACGTTTTAGGAAATTACATTTGAAACTAACCTACTCAAACACAACCTGAGCCCGAAACGAAACTGAGCCCAAATCTTTGTTGGGACCAGATGTGTTCAGAACAGGTTGGAATCATCAAGTGGGACAATTTTTACAGATACCACAGTGCTTTAGATCAATGATTCCCAACCAGGGTTACTTCTGCTGTTGCCAGGGGGTATGTGGAAAGATTGTGGAGCACCTCAACTCATTTAAAAAACTTAGCTAAAAGTAATGATTAAATGGTAGAAAGAATAGCTAGCTAAAAGTAGGTCTACTGACTAAGCAGTTCAAATAATTAGCTAAAAGTAATGGTTCAAACATTTAGCAATCTAAATTTTGGCATTTCAACAAATATGAAAATATATATATATATACTTTAATATCATGAAAAGTGTTATACATTTGGAACATACATTGGCTCTGGGGGTACCTCAGACAAAACAAAGGTTGGGAACCACTGCTTCAGATCCCTGTGACATGCCCTATATGTTAATATACCTCAAAATCAAAAGTCAAACATGGCAACCTGCACGGTGCAATCAGCAAATCAGCCTTTGCAAAAACACTATTGTCCCAATGAGACAGATGTCCGAGCAGTGTTTTTGAACTACATGAGCAATTTCACACATTAGGAAGACTTGCTAGCCAGCATAAGCTAATGTATGTTTCCTCCGGTCACCACAGTGATGGTGACAGCCTCTCACCATCCTGACAGGCCAGTCCAGTTAGCTGTGGACAGTCACACGAGCAGAAAAGACTTGTAAGCAAACTGGTCCTCACTGAAGTAACATTTAGCAGAGGTGCATGATATCCAGTGTGGTCTGAGTGAGAAAGTGTGTCTTTCACTCATTGGTAGCAGCATGCTGATTATCCCCAGGGTTCAGCCGGCCTGTCAATCATTGCATTCACACATAGTTCCATTTGAAAAGAGTCAATTACTGCGCATTAATATGTCTGAATGACGATTACAGCAAACTTCACCTGAAAAATTTTACTTCCAGCCTCAAATTTAAAGTGAAAATACATCATTACAGATTTTACACATTAAAGTATGTATACATGTAGGCTATTGGGGAGTACTACTACTATGTATTGATAGGTTTTACTGAAATATAGCATGCCGTGGGTTCAACTGGTTGTGTCTCCACAGGGAGCTGTGTGGAGTGTTTTTTTTTTAAAGATACTTGTTGGGGCATTTTAGGCCATTAATTGACAGGAGAGCTGAAGACATGAAAAGGGAGAGAGAGAGAGAGAGAGAGAGAGAGAGAGAGAGAATGACATGCAGCAAAGGGCCGCAGGTCAGAGTCAAACCCGGGCCTGCTGCATTGAAGAGTAAACCTCTGTATGTGGACGCTATCTGGGCGCCCAGCTGTGTGGAGTTTAATGAGTTGCCTCAAGCTCAAGTGATGTCACTTGCAGTCAGCAAAGTTTGAAAATAAAACAAATCTGGAGGTGTAGAGTTAGAAAGAAGTGAGCTTAGCAGACCTCTGTAGCCCTCTGCTCATCTCTGCTAGAGGCTAGCAGCTCAAGGCTACATTATATCTGAAGAACATGTGGAATGAAAAACACAACATCCAACTAATCCAACCTCATAACAACACCCAGAGATGGACCCTTTTTTGTGTGTTTGTCTGTGTGTGCGTGTGCATGTATGTTTCGCTTAAGGCGTGTATGTGTGTATATATCGGGCCAAAACCTTGTATCTCTATATTTTGTCATTTTAATTCTTTTTCATGAAGCAATGCTATTGGTCAGCATTTACATTTCACTGCAAAGGGACTCGCAAGATACGATGCATGCATGTAACCCAGCTTTACTGTCAACCTAGTCTCGCTTTATTGAAATTTATTGAAAAGATTTCTGGTACAGGATATACAATCCTCTATCCCAGACTCTAAAAAGAAAAACAGAAAACAAATTATATATATATATATATATATATATATATATATATATATATATATATATATATATATATATATATACATACACATTTTAACATTTTATAAAACACATTGTCACAATTGAAGTTTTCTACATAAAATGAATTACATAAATGACTGGCAAGCTTTATCATTATACATTACACCTTTTGACAGGCCAAATGCATCCAGCCTATTCTTTCTTTGCCAGACCTTCCTCCACAGCGCTGCAGAGGAGGGTCTGGCTAGTCCACACAGCATTCCGGGATGGGAGAAAAATGTGCTCTGGTTTATTGGCATTTCTTAAAACCAATCACAATTGTCATGGACGGCGCTAAGCACCGGACGGAGCCACGGTGCTGCTGCAAAATAGCCTTGTGAAGGAACTTATTTTGGTGAAACGTGTACATTGAAAGGTAGTTTTAGTCGTGCAACAGAAAACTCCGATTGGACAGATAGTCTAGCTAGCTGTCTGGATTTACCCTGCAGAGATCTGAGGAGCAGTTAACCAGAGTCCTCACAAATCAGCCGGAGTTTTAAATTACAACACCAGTGGAAGGTAACGGACATCTGGCAGAGCAATACCAGAAGTGGAACGTTGTGCATATAGCCTAATGTCAAGCTAGTCTCGCATTGCCTGCTGATTCACGTTTTGAATTGACTGTACGATATATATTATTGGTCCTAACTTGAAGCCAAATACGTTTTCCTATAACACACAATTTATAAATGTTACACCACCTTTAGTGCATTAGCAAGTGGTGCAAACAAGAACAAAGCTGTGTTGACTTTCCATGCATACCTACGTGTCACTGTGGTGCCACCATCAACAGACCTTTCCATCCTGCTCTAGTTTTTCCTCATTATAGCAACATTCATATAGTTTAATCAGTGCATACATGCAGTATGTTCTATTACTGTTATTTTAACATGAAATATCGATTTCATACAAATAAAATGAACTTAAAAAAAGGTTTTTACTCCTAAATTGACTCTCTAGTGCATTTCAAGCTATTTTAGAAATTGGACAAACATTAAACAGAACAAAATCTTGACTTATTCACCTAAAGCTGAGATAACCTGATTTCTTCAAGTTCCTAATTAAAGTCTTATACTATAAATATGGTGGTAATCATTGTACATAAACTATACATACATATAACATGCAAGCTTCCAACAGCACTCTTTCCACTTTTAGGAAAGCACTGCCCCCCTGTGGTTCAAAATTAAAGACCTTTCCAACTGTGCAAGGTGCATCATACCTTGTGAGTGGTACACACGTAATATAAATCAACTGCAAATATGTTGACACCAAAACCTTTTAGATCTGTGCCATCCACAACAGTACAGTATGTTGCAATTAACCTGCATAGTGACAACTCTTAGCCCTTGGGTTGTCTTCACCGTCGTCCAGGAACTTTTTCTGACTTTTTTTAAGCTTTTTGTGCTTTTTTTAAACATTTCTATCCCTCTTTTCAACGCTTCTTTTAATTCATGGTCAATAAACCTAATAAAATGACATAACTCATTTTTGAGTTTTAAAAAAAAGCAGATATGAATGATTTTTGACTATAGTTAAGACCAGTTGAGTGAATCAGACTGGTTTATGTCAAAGCTTGGTCAGGATGCTGTTTTGAAACCATTTAAACATTTATTTCAAAAGCCATGGAATTAAATACTATGTATATGTTGTATGGCTTCCATACAACATACATGCATGCATCCAAGTTATTTTGGGGGCAATTTGGGGGCAGAAACCCATATTTCTGATATAAAAACTTTGAAAATGGGTCAAATTTGACCCGAGGACAACACGAGGATTAACTAAACATTTCCTCATTGTTGGCCAGTAGCCTTTGGATGGGATCCAAACACAACACATGGCTGAGTTCAGTGACTCTGAGGGCTGCTCAGATCACTAGCCTTGGCCTTCAACTCTTCAAGGTTGCTAACTTCGAAATGCATAGCCAGTAAAAATACAAAAGTGAAAAAGGTAAAACAATTACATCTCACTGCTTACAATCATTTTCTGTTACATTCTATTTTTTTTATTGATTTTTTACTACTAGGTTGTAAGCACTCAGGCATCACATCACTTTAATTTTAAATTCCTTTATTAAAAAAAAATCACGAGACGACATGCATAGGGAGAATGTGGGCATTTCAGTCATCAACCTTGTAATAATGAAAAAAACATAAACCTATGCACTTGATGGTCAGCAAAACCAAGTCCAGTATGGAGAGCAGAGATGAAGCCGACGTTGGTGCCTGACGGTGACTCTGATATGATGCACATGAATAGTGATGTGGATTCAACACCAGCGAGTCTCAGCTGAACTTTGCTTTAGAGAAATCCATCTCTGGGTGCTGAGCCATGAACCTGCAGAGACAACAAAACAACATGCAGTCAGTCTTTTATTTCAAACAGCTTTCTTTGTTTAATTTGTTAGGCATTTTTAGGCCTTTATTCAACAGGGCAGCTGAAGATATGAAAGGGGGGGGGGGAATGACATGCAGCAAAGGGCCGCAGGTCGGAGTTGAACCCCGGCCCGCTGCATCGAGGAGTAAACCTCCATATATGGGCACTCTACCAGGTGAGCTATCCGGGCGCCCCAAATGGCTTTTTAAAAACACAATAATGTCATTCCTCATTGCATTTAGAGAGATTTTCTGACAGATTGATTCTGGTACATATGTTACAGCATAATTTTCTCATCCCATCTGTGTCTATTGGTTAGTATAGACCAAACAACTGATCGATTAATCGAGAAAATAATCAGACTAATCGATAATGAAAATAATCGTTAGTTGCAGCCCTAGTCTGAGATATGGTATATTTCTGGAGAGTCAGCATGTTCCTGCAGGGCACAGACAGAAAACATTTTCTTACTTTAGTTATTGCACCTCCATCTGGCCGAGGAGTGAATTTGTTTTTTAAATGTGTGAACAGGGAAAAGCTCCATAATCCCTGAGATGACACTAGTAGACAGCATATTACATTGGAAAAACAAGGTGAACTTTGTGTCTATAAAACAACTTTATATCCTGACTACAGCCACCACAGTAATATGGTTTTACCTTTATAAAAACTATACGAGATCTTTAGAGGCAGCTTTAACAAGCTTAGAGAGGAAGTGGAGGTCAACATAACAGCAGGTCTCTTCTGGTGTGAACTGAGCCAGCAGTGATAAGAGAGCGCCCTTCACATCGGCCTCACAGCTCTGACACTGGCCCACATCCAGGTCTTATCGCAGTCAACTACTGCTGAGGTAATATTTGACATTATATTCTACGATGGAAAAATCCTTTAAAAGAAAGAGTACTCCACCGATTCTCCTCTATATCTGTTTTAGACAATGGACAGATCAAAATCCACGCAGCAGAACCAGAGACATCGTATTCTTTTGTTCCATCCATTCTTCTTCCCTGTCCACCCCCCGGCACCTACATTGTCCACAGTGCAACTCAACCACTGACAGTTCAGTCAGAAATTCCGGTGAGTTATGCTAGTGTCGGTGTAATGTGGCATCACTTGAGGCAATTTATCTGACTTCACACAGCGCTCACTGGAGATACAAAAGGCCTTCTTTGTTTCACATATGACGCAGTATTCCCCAACACCTGAAACTAACTTTAGTATAAAATCAGTGGAACTCCCCTTTGAATGCAACCAACCAAGAGTATCCGGTGGTTGCAACCTTTTGTCAAAACCTTGAGGAAAAACAGAGGCAGCTAGTTGTTGCCCTGCAGACACTCAAAGGTCCAATACCAGGCTCATTTTCTGGTTCATACTTGTATTTTGGGTTTCTCCTAGAACATGTTTACATGCTTTAATGTTCACATTCTTTTTCCTCATACTGTCTGTCTGAATATACCTGACTGAAATGCTCCGTTTTAGCATAGCATCAAAATGTTTTAGAGTAACATACACACAGTTTGTAGTTAATGGGCTACAACGGGCAAACCCCACAGTAATACGTTAATACATTTAAAAGTCCACCAAAACCAAATTGGATCTAGAGCTGAAGATCTTTGTCGGGTTCGGTCCTAATTTCTATCATTTTACACAGACTCGGGCCTGGCTCGGGCGTGCTCTCCAGGTTGCACGGTAAATGAGTGGTCATGTGATGTGTTTCGATTAGCGTGTAAATGGATGCCGAGGAGGTGAAACGGAGGCTGGAGCCTCTGGAGGACTTATTTTATTTCTTTGTTCCAACTTCCAAGTGGCCTATAGCCTCCATTAGTCATGAAGAAATAAATGATGTTAAAACATGTAAAAATGACTCATTCTTGACAAAAGAGCTGTGTGCGTGTGCACATTTGAATAATGTCGGGCTGTAAACGGGGTCCGGCTTTTAAAAAGCTGTCAATCAGAACGTACTTGTCAAGCCAAACTGTTAAGGCCTGATTACAGCTCTAATTGGATCATCTGAAGGACCTGTAGTGTAAGAAGGGGGTTTCTTTTAGGTATTGTACTTGAGTTACCATGCACCACTATAACTAACTGACTAAATAACTAACTAGATAGATAGATAGATATATAATAGATGATAGATAGATAGATAGATATAAAAACTATTAAAACGATAATATGGCAGGTCAAGGCACTGCTTACCTTTGTTGTTAGACAGTGAAGCGACAGAGTGAAAGTTTACACCTCATTTCAGCTTTTCCTTTTTATTTCTCTCTCCTTGAACCACGGCAGAGGCTGGTACAAACACCACACCAGCTTTTATTACCTGCTGTTACAGCAGATGAGCCTGGCCTTGAGCACAAATAGGTAACGCTGGGGGCCAAACTTGAAAGGCAGCTTTTGAATTTCACTCTTCTCATGAAGTCGTCATACGTAATAAAGTTGCTGTTAAAACGGACCCTGAATGCAGCGTCTGCTTTGGAGAGTCAGTCGACATCGTTAAAAGATGTCAGCTGATGTCAGATCTTTATCATTACTGAGCTACTCATAACTGCGCCGCTGCATTATTGAACGCAATGGCTGGAAACCTACTTTTTAAGAATGTCTTGTTTCTTCTGCTCTTCAGATGTAGGCAGGCCCATTGATTTCTGCCTTTGGTCATACATCATCTTCTCCACCATACCGCGAGTCTCTCCGTCCAGGTCTGACAGCTGCTCAGCAGGAGAACACACACACACACACACACACACACACACACACACACACACACACACACACACACACACACACACACACACACACACACACACACACACACACACACACACACACTTAGGAGGATGGGGTAGGAAGTGTTGCTGCAGATGTATGGGGAGGCAGAATACACATGCATTACCTTTGAGTTCTCCGGACTGACTTTCTTGGTGTTAATTTCTGGATCTGTGGTAACAATCCGGCTCCACCACTCCATTTTATTAATCTGAAATTAAAGAATAGGATTATATTCACTTTCAAACTGCTGAAGAGATGCAGACCAATGGTTAGAACAAGAGATGGGCGACTTGAGACTTGGTGACTTGGACTGAGTTGACTCCAGTTACCATTTTGATGACTTGCGATTTGAAAAATTAAATAAAAATGACTTGAGACTCGACTTGGACTTGTAAGTTAATGACTCGAGACGTGACTTGACTCGTGGTATGATGACTCGGATGACCTGCGTGTATTCACAAGTTTGAATGGTGTTTGAAAGCTGTGAAATATAAAATATCATTTAAAAAGGACAAATCCGGCGCAAAATGACCCTAGGGGTTAATAAGACATGTGTACCAGGTCGACCGTTCTCTGGGATATGATTTCATGCTAAGTGAATGTGACCAGTTTTAGCGCAAACCGCTAATTAGCTTATAAAGCTAGTCGTCGGGGCAGAGGGTAAAGTAAAAAGAAATCGCTGTTTCTACACCACTAACAAGGCTCCAAATAGCACCACACTTCACCGGGACCATAATGAGGGTCCCTACATATAAATACAAGCATTGAGAACGTTGTAAGTGTACAGACAGTTTATTAAATAGATAGTTTAGAAAGACAGTACTGTTCGGTATAAAGGCAGGCGCCATCTTGGGAAAACGACCAGTCGAACCACGAACGTCGTGCCTTGAGCTATGTTACTGGTTACACGGTGTTCGACTGGTCATGACTGTTATCCCAAGATGGCGGTCGACTCTGTACACGTGTTATTAACCCCTAGGTTCATTTTGCACTGGAATTGTCCTTTAATGTTGTCACGTGGCTGTCTTACTATCAAGTATGCTACGCAGCGGCAGCAGAGCAAACTGTGAATCATGATGGAATGTGAATTTATGATTGGACGCCATGCTATGGCAACACATAACATCAAAGAAAAAAGAAAAAAAGTGACTTGATTAGGGACTTGACTTGCCGGAAAAAAGAAAAAGAAAAAAAAGACTAGAGACTTGCTTAAGACTTGGACCAAATGACTTGAGACTTAGGAATTGAGCAAAGATGACAACACTGGTTCGACCCTACAGTGACAAACTGTGCTCTCACCTTTTCTAAGTGGACCGTAACAACCTTGCCGTCGTCAAGGAGCCAGGAGCTTTCTTCTACCTTCACTTCGTTGCAAAGCTGGCCTTCGATAACCGGAGGGTGTCCCTTCAGGCCCACCTTGATGGAGCGCCGCTGGATGTCAACCACTACGTCTCTCCCTTTAATGCGGAACTTCACGTCAAAGGGCACGACCAGCTGTAAAAGGATGTTAAAATGGAATACTGCTGTTAGATTCGGTTTTGTTTACTGTACCAAATACCACTTTTTTGAGCTTCGGTGCTTTTCAACAGCGAATATTCGAAAATTCGAGGCAGTGGCAGTGGCGGGGGGAAGCCAACATTTCCAACCGCACCTGAAGGCAGCTTTATTTCACAGGAAAGAGAGAGACAGAAAAGAGAGGAAGCGAGAGATGAAGCGACTGCTTTACTGTTGCGGGAAACAGTCAGCTGTTGTTACACAAACTCCTGGGCAGCTCAGTGCTTGGGTTTCATTTTTTTACCTACATGGTGTTTAAAACTTTTTTTTCGTAGCAGCGATAGAGGCAGTGGCGTTCCCTGTCACGGTAAACGCCGCCATACGGACTGACGAGTCTGAAAGCCGCCAGTTAACGTCACATGATCGTCCAGCACAGGTTGACGTTGGGTTGCTTTTCTCCAAAAGTTGAATACGACTTAACTTTTTGCAGCAGGCATTCAAAACAAACGGAAAGACGTATGTTTTTGGACTGTCTGACGAGTGACGACCTGAGGCAGTGTGTGTGAATAAACTCAGCCAGCCGGTGCCTCACTGTATTGGCATCGCATGACAATGATATGATGACAATGATGCTACGTATATCTGACAGAAACAGAAACTTTTTGCGTCCCTGAGTCTCTGTACAAATTTAAAAACCAGAGCAGCACACATGGGTCTGCTGTTACAGCAAAAACCACAGAAGGAGAGGATGATCAAAAAACACCTACTCTGAGGCTGTGTTTAGACGGAAACGATCTGAAGAGAAAACGCAAAAGTGGCGTTGCGTTGCATATGGTGACGCAAAAGTGTGTGCAATTCGATGTATGTACACCAGGCGGCTAGGTGGTAGTGTGAGGCACTGCCACACAACACCACCAAGTCTGCGCGCCTGTGTAGAACCTTCCTTCTACTTCTCTCCCTCTTCTTCTCCTTCTCCTCCTCCTGCTCCTCATAGTGCGAAGCGAACAACAAAAGCTGACAATTTTGCCTGGACAGGCGAGGAGGTGGCACAACAGGGCGTGGACTGGGAGTCCTGCCAGTCAAAATACATCAGACATATGGACCGAATGTCTTCAGCAGCATCCTGTACCCAGAGGGACGTCATATCCACACGAGAAAGACGCTCTCTATAAAAGTCAGATCTCATCAAAGCTGAAAGCCATCTGGACCAAGTATAGGCAGGCTGTGGATACCCAACGGCGGAGTGGCCATGGGCGAGTAATCACTCTATATATTGATCTATGTAACGAAATATGGGGTGGGTCGCCAGCCACCACAACAACAATAGAGGCTGGTGTTGAAACATCAGAAGTGAACGCGCATGCGACAAGAGCCACCGTGAGCGGATCGGAGCAGACTTTTGCGTTTTTACCCTTTAGACGGGAGCGTTTTTAAGATTTCCACTCTGGAGGGTGGTTTCACTCTAAACCAAAGGCACATCTGATAAAATATTTTGTCGTTTTCACCTGTGAGCATTGTCGAGTAAACAGGCCTGAGAGGCTTGGGGAAACACAAGTTGGTGATGCAGAAGCATTCCACAGAAATCAACAGTCAGTCAAAAGGCACTCACATCAACTTCAGACAGGGATTGTGTCCACTTGTAGTTTGGCAGGTCAGCTCCGTTTCCGGCGTTGGGCTTCAGTTTATCTTTGTCCTTCTCATCCTCCTCTCCATCTGAGTCGGACTGGGGGAACGGAGATTAAGACGAGCACGTCAGCAGGAACGGTTTTACTGCTCAGCAACACCAAACTGTCCAACCAAAATTTGTCCACTCACCCCCTTCTCTTTTTCTACTTTGTCAGCTGACTTTTCTGTGTTTGTTGTAGCAGTCTCCTTTTTCTCCTCTTCTTTCTTTTTCTAAAATTCAAACAACACAGATAAATACATTAATGATATCCATACTACAACAGCAGCAGTGATTCACGTGTGCCATCAAGGCTCCCAGATTTCACCTTGTCCAGTTCAGACTGAAGTTTCTCCGCTTCTTCGTCAGTCAGCTCCTGAATTCTGGGGCCGTCGTCATTTTTCTTTTTTTTCTCTTCCTCTGCTAGCTTGGCCGCTCTTTTGGCTTTTTCTTTCTTTTCCTTCTCCTGTTTCATCTGCTTCTCTTTGTGGGACTTCAGCGCCAGCTGACTGTGGTGGGTGAGAGCATCTTTGACTAGCTGAAAAAAAAGAAAGAAGAGTTGGACAGAAATGAGGCATGCCGCTGCCACGTCATAGTACAGTACATATTCTTAAATGCAGCTGCAGACAGATAACATTGCTCACCTTCTCTGCAGCACCTGGATCTCCACCGGTGAAGAAATCAGTTTTGCGGCGGAGGAAGCTGAAAAATGTGTTTACTAACTGTTGAGAAGAAAAAAAGAGAGGCTGTAACAAATTCCATCCCAGTTTAATTTTGTTTGCATGGATATATGTATCAGCTTCAAGGCTGATTTAAATATTATGAACATTCAATTTTTTTCTTCTGATCCTCCATACCCTCCTGTTATTTATTGCTATAATCTTTATCCTTCCTTTACTCAACTGTCTCATGATTAAAATGTTTATTTTATTATTATAAACCTATGTGGAAGGAAAACTGATTCTTCTAGAAATGTCTGCCATTTGACACTACCCACACAGGGCCCAGCATCTCGGTGCTGCCTGCATACAAATGTTTAATTGTATAATGAATATTGATAACATCTTCCAGGGAAATAGCTTCTTTAGAAAAATTAGTTTAACAAGAACTAAAATGATATTTGACTGAAATTTCGTGCTGCTTGGTTAGTCACATGTATGCCGAATTCAACATAACAGTCCATGGATACAAGGCGTAAGGCGATGGTCTGTCCAGTATTAATAATGATAGCAATATTAGCTGAAACCTGTAAAATAGTTAAAAACATCTGCCGTTTCTTAACGTCAATGCGACGAGATGTACCTTCAGTAAAGTGATACAGTATTAGCTATAGCTACATCCACCGTGCCTACTAGCTAGCATTACAGGCTACTATTAGCTAGCTTCAACATTAGCAAGTTAGCGTTAACATGGAAGCGACACACTAACTTACCTCTTGTATCCCTCCTTCGTGTTGTTGCGCCATAACAAGCAACATGCCGTCATACTTTTCTTCATCATCACCCATATTTGTGGATTAATAAACCGTTGAATTAAACGTTAACTGTGCGAATGACAAGCAAAAAGTGTGTCAGGCCCGTAGCATAGACAGTATGGCCCGTAGTCACACACAACTCACTTCCTGGAAACAAACCCCGCCCACGCTAGATTTGACCAATTGGAACAATAGATTTTAAATGACAGGCGAGAAATCCAATAAAGTGAGAGCATTTGTTCAGACGAGAAAGAGGCGCCCAGGAAGAATCTTCTAGAAACCAAAAGAAATATAATTTTATTGTAAATATGTTAAACCTCTACAATAATATTAGACTAGAAAATTCCGCAAGAAATTGACAGCGTGCCTACTACTTGTTGCACATCCGAATAACACAAGTATTAATAGCAGTAGCTGTATTGACGTACATAGGTCACACTGTTTAACAATAGCAATAGGGAATGGATGGATGGGCTTACAAGACACCACAAATGCATACAGGTCAGGATCATAGACAGTTAAAGAAACGGACCAGAGTACAGCGTAGTAACACTTACCGTTTCTTTGATTTTTTATTTCACACGATGTATACTTCCATATAAAAGTATAGATATGTTATGTGTTTTTTTATCTGAACGGCTGTAGGCTACTGTGGAGAGGGGTATACGAGTATGTGCTCATTGTTTTGACACATATACAGGGTTCAAAATTATTATTTTTGTCCACCAGCTAGTGAATGTGCAAGTTTTACTAGCCACCCAGTTGTATTACCATTGTTTTTTTGGGCCGGTGAGTGAAGCAAATCTACCAATTCAATTTTCAATTCAATTTTATTTATAGTATCATAGCAAGAGTTATCTCAGGACACTTTACAGATAGAGTAGGTCTAGGTCTAAGTACTTTCCAACTTTTGTACATTCATAGGGGCGGTTTCCCAGACAGAGATTAAGGCTAGCCCTAGACTGAAAAGGCCTTTTAACACAGACTAACAGAAATCCGCTTTCTCGGTCATGTTGTAAAATAGTCCTAGACTTGGCCTAGTCCTGGATAAACTACAACCCCAAATCAGAAAAAGTTGGGACAGTATGGAAAACACAAATAAAAAAAGAAAAGTAGTGATTTCTAAATGTACTTTGACTTGCATTTCATTGCAGACAATACAACAGCACATACTTTAATGTGTTTCTCATGATTTTTATTGTTTTTGTTTAAAAAAAACAAAATTCCTATTTTGGTTCTTGCAACACATTTCAAAAAAAGTTGGAACAGTAAAGCATTTACCACTTTGTAATGTTGCCATTCCTTTTCACAACACTTAAAAGACGTTTAGGGACTGAAGACACCAAGTGATGAAGTGTTTCAGGTGTAATTTTGTCCCATTCTTGCTGCAAACAAGTCTTAAGGTGGGCAACAGTACGGGGTCTTCGTTGTCGCATTTTGCGCTTCAAAATGCGCCACACATTCCCTATTGGAGACAGGTCGGGACTGCAGGCAGGCCAGTCAAGTACCCGTATCCTCTTCCTCCGCAGCCAGGACTTTGTAATGTGTGCAGAATGTGGTTTTGCTTGTTGAAATATGCATGAACGTCCCTGGAAAAGATGTCTTCTTGAAGGCAGCATATTGTGCTCCAAAATCTCTATGTACTTTTCAGCATTAATGGTGCCATCACAGAAGTGCAAGTTACCTTTGCCAAGGGCACTGACACAACCCCATACCATGACAGATCCTGGCTTTTGGACTTGTTGCTGGTAACAGTCTGGATGATCCTTTTCTTCTTTGGTCCGGAGCACACAGCGTCCATTTCTCCCAAAAAAATACCTGAAATACTGATTCATCTGACCACAGTACACGTTTCCACTGTGTGATGGTCCATCCCAGATGCCTCTGAGCCCAGAGAAGTCGACGCTTCTGGACACTGTTAACATAGGGCTTCCTTTTGGCACAGTACAGTTTTAACTGGCATTTGTGGCTGTAACTACGTATTGTGGTACTTGACAAAGGTTTGCCAAAGTAGTCCTGAGCCCATGTGGTGATATCGCTTATAGATGAATGACAATTCTTGATGCAGTGCCGCCTGAGGGATCGGAGATCACGGTTGTTCAGCTTAGACTTGCGCCCTTGTCCTTTACGCACTGAAATTCCTCCTCATTCCTTGAATCTTTTAATTATGTTATGCACTGTTGAAGGTAAAATAAGCAAATGTCTTCCTATCTTTCTTTGAGGAACATTGTTTTTAAACATTTCAATAATTTTCTCACGTACTTGTTGGCAAACTGGCGATCCTCGGCCCATCTTTGCTCCTAAAGGACTAGACCTTTCTTGGATGCTGCTTTTGTACCAAATCATAATTACAATCACCTGTTGACATCACCTGTTTCAAATCACATCATTATTTAACCAATTTACCTGATTACTAGCCCTAAATTGCTCCTGTCCCAACCTTTTTTGGAATGTGTTGCAGGTCTGAATGACAGGAAAGGATGTATATTTACAAATGAAATTAAGTTGACCAGACAAAACATGAAATATTTTGTGTTCACATTGTCTGCAATGAAATACAAGTCAAAGTACATTTAGAAATCATTACTTTCTTTTTTTATTTGTGTTTTTCATACTGTCCCAACTTTTTCTGATTTGGGGTTGTAAGCTGATTTCCTGAAAGAAGATCAGAGATACTTCAGGATTAAATTGAGGCTTAAATTAAACCACCCAGGAGGCAGGTTTAACTTCAGATTACAAGTTGTTTGTTAAAGAAGACACATGGATTACTTGGAGTATTTCAATGAAGAACAACGAATACCACCAGCTAGGCAAGTTCTTGCTGACAGAAGTGACCCATTGCAATGCTTTGATGACATTAGTTTTCGAGATCGTTTTCGAATGCATAAAGTAAATGTTGTGGATCTTATTTCACTTTTGGAACCAAGGCTTTCATCTGTTACCCAAAGAGGACGGCCTGTAGCAGTTTGTCTGCAGGTGCTCATAATTTTACGATTCTTGTCATGTGCATCTCTCTGTTCTCAGTTTGAAAGAGGAGATCACAAGGGAATATTGCTTGGTGACAGTGGGTATGCTCAGAAGAATTTTCTGTTTACATCATACTTGCACCCAACAACTACTGAGCAAAGGCACTACAACCAGGCTCATATGCACACTAGGGGACTAGTAGAGCGCATGTTTGGGGTTTGGAAGAGTCGCTTTCAGTGCCTTCGGAAAACACTTAGATTCCAACCAAGAAGATGCTGCACCGTTATCATTGCAACAGCTGTTCTTCACAACTACCTGAAACAGCATGGATGCCCAGATCCCCCGATACAGGAGGATGACAATCTAGATATACCACCATTCACAACAGACCACATAGAAGGACTTGCCTACAGAGATGCTTTTGCATTGTGTCACTTTTGACATTGCCTTGTCACTTCTGCTGGGATCTGATACATTTTCACATGTAATGAGCGAATGACTGTATTTTAAAAGTATTTGTCTGGTATATTAAAGAAACACCCAAAACATCAAAAAAGATTTAAACAATTTTTATTCCATATTCATTGTTGTGATATTTAAGACAGTTGCATCTCTCTCTCTCCTTCATCTTCATTTCCAGTTCTACTTGGAGGATCTTCATTTTCATTTCATGCTCCTGCTTAAGGTACTTCAACTTGTGTTCATGAAATTCAATGGCCAGCTTTTCGTGGATTGTGACTCTTCTGTTTTGATGACCGGTACTGGCAGACACTGCCACACTAGTTTCTGAGGAGGTGGAGGTTAAATTACCTTGCAGCGCAGTTATGTCCCTTTGACTTTCTCCTTGAAAGAAAGAACAGTTCATATATAATCAAATAAATGCACATTAAATGAGAAATGTTCCACATCAAATGAAAGAGAATGAAAGAAAGAAAGGAAAGTTTGGAAGGAGAATACGAAATGCCAAAATATACCCATTCTAGTATGTGTGTGTGATTCCTCATCTGAACTGTCTAGATGGTCATCATCTGGTATGTTTTCCAAAGGTTGCTGGTTCTCCATTATTCCTGTCAGTAAGTCATCCAACTGATCAGTATCTTTATTTGCAGGTCCTCCACCAGTCTTAAACCTCTCTTTTCGGGCTTCTGCAGCGTTTTTTTAGGTTGATTTTTATATTCTTCCACAAAACCTGTACCAAATATAATACTGTAGTGTCAATCCATTGATATCACAAACAGTAATAAAATACAGCTATCAAGGTAATAGAAATTGACAATCCTTACCTCAAGCTGTTGTATTGTTCTTGTGGATGTTTGTTCATTTGCATTAAATTCATTACAGATGGATTTCCATGCATTCCTTTTCTTTGATTCCACCTCATATGTGTGCTGTTTGTCTTCAATGACCGGGTGTCTTGATACTATTGTCTTTAAAAGACTTTTCTCATGCTCACTAAAGTTTTTTGATCACAGTCTCTTTTCTGCTGCCATTGCTTTCCTTGAATTTCTTTCTCCAGTTCCTTATGTTTTAGGTGTTTCTTTGTCCATTCCATGTTTTATAGGCAACCTCAGTCCAGCTAATTCAGACTGGCACAGGTGGTTTTAAATTAATCTTGTTTACCTTAGTACAAGACTTCATAGTCCAGGTGTTCTTAATCTCTAATTAGTCTGTGTTTCAGAAGGCCATTTATTGAGCAGTGATTAACTATTCTAGTTTAATTTAAACACTGTCTGGGAAACCGCCCGATACTGTGTAGCCTAAATTACAATTATGGATGCTATCAACAAAGTTAGCTGAGCAGTCTATGCCAGTTTTTAATGGTTAGGTCAAAGAATAAACCAGCTATCCTTTTTAAGATGTTACAAGTATTATTAACATTGTATGTTATAAATCATAAAAAGTATTTTCACTGATTACTTTAGTGCTAGGCTTCTAGAGACCACAGATATTATTAGGGAGTGATATCCATAGGTTCACAGCTCTGTCTTGGGCCCAGATAACATATACTGACTCAACCTTAATTAAGCATGCTTTTTTTTGAGGAGTTTGGTGCAGAAAGAAAAAATTCTGAAAATGTCAGAAAACATTTAATTATTACAGTCAGGTAAACCTGATGAAGGCAGTCAGATGTGGCAGTGAAATAAATGACCTATCAAGTCATTTCTGAAACAGAGAACAGTTTTAATCCTCATAACCTATAAAAATCATTGCATCCGTTCATGCAGCTCCAAGGTGTAACTGGGGCACAGGTCAGGTGGCAGCCTGTGCGTTGACCCCGTCAGTCCTTGATAGACTGGTACAGGCTGAGTTAATGACTGAGGTAAACATGATAAATGTCATTCACCCCACCAGCTACTGCATTTCCCTTCCCTGTGCAGCTGCAGTTTAACTAGCCTTATCGCCGCCACGTGGAGGGAACCAAGATCCGTCTGCATGGGAAGTCCAGCGTCTCTTTTCTTTCTTTTAATGCAGGGTCTTTAAAAGGAGGGCCAAGGCTGAGTTTGGACAGTAGATGGCAGGTGACATCCTGGGTAAATACTGCGGGACCGGAGCTTGTGGAGTTCACTGGAGTGACACTGGTCATTATTTCTGGAGCTTACTGGCCTGTTTTTTTTGTCTTTGCTGGAGCATTTTGCGGATTACTTTTTCCTTCATAATGTTTCCCCTGGAAGAGATTGCGAACAGGACTTGCTCTGGTTACCGGACTCAGCATCCTCACACTATCCTTTATAACATCTTGAGCGGGAGGGAGATTGGCTACCTCAACAACGAACTGAAGGGTAAGGCCACAGCGCACAACTGCCACTGTGAGCAGA
Source organism: Gymnocephalus cernua (assembly GCA_023631565.1). Taxonomy (NCBI): domain Eukaryota; kingdom Metazoa; phylum Chordata; class Actinopteri; order Perciformes; family Percidae; genus Gymnocephalus; species Gymnocephalus cernua. Next base: position 33,903,475 of record CM042438.1, on the reverse strand, counting down.
GGAGGACAGTTTGCCTCAAGGACCCAAAGGCCACCGGCCAAGTGGCCTCCGGCGTGCTGGAGAAAACCGTCTGCTTCGTGAGAAGCTTACCATCGTTCAGTCAGCTTCCATCACAAGACCAGTCGTCATTGTTAAGACACTGCTGGGTTCCTTTATTGGTCCTGGGGCTCGCCCAAGAAAAGATAGTGTTTGAAGTGACCGATGTGCCAAATTCAAGCATCCTCAGACAGATTCTGCTTGGACCAGGACTCACTGGAAAGGAGACTGATCAACCGACTCTGGCTGGAGTCCACAAATTAAGATCTTGCTTGCATCAGCTGTGGAATCTGGATCTCAGTCCAAAGGAATATGCTTACCTGAAGGGTGCTTTGTTGTTCAACCCAGGTAAAAAGTCATTTTTATTAGTTGTGTTTAGCGCTGGGCAATAGGGAAAAACAATCAAATATCTGGATCGTTTTCGACCAAATACATCAATGGCGAAATTGTAGGGTTGACTATTCGTGCTTTCACAAAATATGAACGCAGTAAGACTACATACAATTACTAGGTGGGTAAAGGCAAATAATAAAACAGTGTGTAAATCTGTCAGAAAACATCGCTTTACTGTAATGTAGCCTTTAAAACCAGGCAGACGTGTCATATCACGATATTAGGATATCCTTAATTTAAGAAGATATCTAGCCTCATATCGATGTTGATATAATATTGATATATTGCCCAGCAGGGCTGCACGATATTAGGAAAATATCTAATTGCGATTATTTTGACTGATATTGCAATATGATTCACGATATTGGAGGGAATGATCATTTTGTATCATTATTCTCATTTTCATTGAAAAAAATATATATATACATAAAGATGGTTTCTTTAGTCTGTGGGGTATGATTTGTAGGCCAGGATGTCTCTGCAGCACCACAATACTTTATTTTAGAATGATTTGACACATATTTTGCCTTTACCATATATTGCGCCCCACTGCGATTTGGATATTGCACTAGACCATATTGCGATTTCGATAAAATTGCGATTAATTGTGTGGCCCTATTGCCCAGCCCTAGTTGTGTTTCCATAGCCCTTCTCATGAAGTTGTCAGATATGAGCCTAAACGGAAACTTCTCTTATGTGCTGCAGCTGTGCAAGGACTGAGCGCCTCGTTGTCTGTTGAAGGCCTCCAACAGGAAGCTCAGAGAGCTCTCCGAGAAGCCGTCCGCCTCCTGCACCCCGAGGACCCCGCTCGCCTCAGCCACGTCCTTCTAGCAGCTTCCAGCATCCAGACAGTCAGCCACGGCATGGTCACAGAGCTCTTCTTCAAGCCAGTTATTGGCAACACAAATATGTTACATTTATTAACAGACATGTTGTTTGTGCAATGAGAAACCAGAACGTGTTGTAATGTAAACTTCTATACAATGAACATTTGGTTGAAAAGCACACAAAATAAACTTTTTAGTATCTTCTTCAGCTTGATAAAGTTATAGTTTTTGAGAATTTCATGACTCTGGTGAAAGCATAAAAAAAAAAAAAAAAAGGTGTGTACTTTGACTCCCTCATGTGGCGAATAACAAGCAAACCATTTCTTCCATTTTGTTTCACTTCATTAACTTTATTATCAGTTAAACAATGGGTTACTGTCAATATAGTACCACTAGTAACATACTTTGGCGAGAGGCCCAAGCATTATACATTGGAATTTAGGAAACCTTCTGAGAAAAATGTTATGTGAATGAAAACAAAATGCTAAACTTAAGCAGATAATTCAATCAGTTTAGTAAATTAAGAAGAATCAGTTTATATGAATCACTTCATCAATAGTCTAGTTGCATTTTCTGCTTCTTGGTCAAAACCCGAGCAACCAGTTTCACACCATTTCATTACAACCACGCTGATGCTGCAGCACTGTTTATTTGTCACAAAATACTTAGAATTAAAATGGGGCACAAGAGGATAGATCCTGGGAGACAAGAATCGAGAGTTAAACCCCAGGTTTTATGTGGATTAGCAGCCCAAGTGTGTTAACTGCAGCCATTATATTACAATAGGGGCCATAAGCTAACGCTGATAAGAAGACACACAGCTAAGTAAATTCCACTGAGTCAGCTGGTCAAATTCCCATCAGCGCCCAGGAGCAAACACAGCATGCATGCTGCTGGGGTAAGAAAGCAGACATTCACTTCATAAGTCAGGTTGGGGGGGAAGGGGTGGGGGGTAATGTCACTAATAAGTTACAGTACATGATACAACCTGAAGTCTAGCTGCAGTCCACACCAGCTTTCATAACCTCTTACAATCAGACACTTGAGTTACAGACAGGACAGCGTCCAGAACGCATCAAACACCTGGTCAATGTAAAGAGCTAGTGGCTTCATATTATTACACTAATAATAATCTGTTTATGATAAAATCACACATCACATTTTACACAACATTTTACCGTTAAAAGAAAATCTAAACTCAAGGTCAGTTTACTAACTTTTTCCCGTAGCTGTCAGCTCGTCTTTTCTCATGGGAAAAAAAAAACAAACATTTTATTTACTTACTTTCTTGCCAAGAGAATACTACTCTCATATCTGTATGGCAATCTCGGAACCCATCGGCTATCGGTAATGATAAAAAATAAACATATCTTCATGTGAATGCAGATACATTAAAAAAAGCTAATAGAAAGCTAAAGACGATAGCCGATGGGCTCTGAGATTGCATTTCGGCCAGTGCATTCTGCCTCTTTTGCTCGCCACACAGACCGTTTACCTGCGTGCAGCCAAATCCCACTCATACACAAGTGGTCAATACCACAAACTACACACAAAACCAGAACGCTTAAGATAACAAAATCTTATCCAGGTAGCTACATATTCTGCATTCATATGCAGATATCTGTTCATAGAGATTATTTGTATGGTATGGACCAAAAAATAGTCTTGTGCAAAACTCCCTGAAAAAACACAACTTGTCGGTTTTACACAACAACATAACGTGTTAACTAGTACACTTTCGGCGTTTGGCTAGGCAGATCTTGTTACCTTCGGACCTGTCTCACATTGCCAGACCTTCCTCCACAGCACTGCAAAGGAGGGTCTGGCTAGTCCACACAGCATTCTGGGATGGGAGAAAAACGTGCTGGTTTATTGGCATTTCTTAAAACCAATCACAATCGTCATGGGCAGCAATAAGCACCAGACAGAGCCGCGGTGCCTCTGCTACATAGCCTCTGGAAGGAACTTGTTTTGGTGGAACATGTGTACGTTCAAAAGTAGTTTTAGTCGTGCAACAGAAAACTCAGATTGGACAGATAGTCTAGCTAGCTGTCTGGATTTACGCAGCAGAGATCTGAGGAGCAGTTAACCAGAGTCCTCACAAATCCACCAGAGTTTACAGTGCCAACACAAAGAAAGAGGAAGGTAACGGACATCTGGCCGGAAAGAAGGACATCCGGCGGAATTTCCAGTGGCACCGCAGCAATCCCGGAAGTGGTACATTGTGGATGTAGGCTACCTTCGGACTGAACGAGCTAGCTGCTTCCCCATGTTTCCAGTCTTTATGCTAAGCTGTAGCGTGTAACTCTTTGCAAGAAAGCCAATAAGAAAATTTCCCAAAAAAGTCAAACTGTTCCTCTGACATCAACCTTATTTCTAGTGTACTACCAGGCACACATAAAGAACTCCACCCAATATATCAGGATTCAAGCCTTAATATAAAACTGCCTTTCTCTTCCTGACAATTGTTCTTTCATCGTTTCACACTGTTACCACTATACCTCTTTTATGGCAATAACCTCTCAATTGAAAGCAATGCATACAGTTCAAAATCACACAAATTAGTTTAAAATCAAATCTATGATGATGACAAGATGATGAAATGTGCTCCCCCCAAAAATCCAAATGTCCTTTGCATAACAGCAGAATAAAAATGAGTCAGGTTTCATGAACATAACTCAGTTCTCCTTCAAAAGGCCGAGGGGGCGGTTAATCGAGGGTCCAATAAGAGCCACAAAGATCTGCCTGCAAGGGCAAGGTTTCAAACAAGCAACACTTCAAACATACACATACTATATAACAAGCATAAATATCTACACACAGAGCCATGAGTTCACTGAAGTCCTTCAGACAATGTGGATTTTCACATTTTTTTTTTCCATGGCAAAGCCATGGTCTCTACAAAGAGCTTGGCTCAGCCAGAGACTAATGTGCAAGGAGTGTCGCCTTTTAATGTCCTGTATGGGACCTTGTGGACACAGCGTGACAGAAAATCATTTCAAGCATAGATCGCCAGCGTTGGGCAGAAATCATGTTCTCACAGAGGTGCGAATCAGTGGGACACCTGAAGAATGAATCTCTCTGTGAGAGGACGAGTGGGCTGCTGACGAAGTAGAAGTATGACCTGTGAAAAAAGACGGGAAAAAACAGGGTCATTCCTCAGCATTAATATGCATCGCACTAGAGCCCGACCGATATTATCGGCCGATATTAGGCATTTTCCGAACTATCGGTATTTATAATGCCCGATAATTATTTTTTTTTTAAAATATGAATTCATCAGAATCATGATTCTGATAAATGAAAATGGACAAAACACCCTTCAACCATGTTATGAGTGTTGGCGTTGCATAGTTTGTCCAGAGGGCGCTCTGCAACGTCCCTGTTGACAACTCTGATTTTTTTTGTGTGTGTGTGTGTTTTTGTTCAAAAGGACTTTAAGTTTCATATCTTAAGTTTGTATTTTTATACATTTTATTCATCACCAAATATCTGTATCGGCCTCAAAAATCCTTTATCAGTCGGGCTCTACTTCGCACTTCCCTGTTCTCAGAGCACTGTAACTAGAAATCACTCCACCCTCAACCTGGGATATTTTAAGAGGTAACAGCTCATCTGATGAATAGATGAAAAAAACAAAAACAAAACAGGAGAGCATTTATAATAATGTCTTCCAGACTTGGGGCAAAAATGTATGCTTGCTCGTCTGGAGTATTTGATATTTATTAAGGATCCCATTAGTTATTATCGTCCTAACAACTATTCTTCCTGGAGTCCACACACACAATATAAAACAAAACAAGGAATTCAATGTTACAGTAATACTTCCATAGTGTCAATACAATAAATAAATATAAACTATACAATTAATAATTCCACATTATCAATAAAATACAGTTTACTGATACCTTTACATTTCCTTCTCAACAAACATCTGACACAAGTAAACAATGGACACGCTGTACCGGTGTAAACTAGTGGCAGTACTTGGGCAAACAACACAAGATGAATCCACATTCACATCCCCTGTCAGAGGTAGCAGGGAATAGTGGACCCAAACGCAGAGGCAAGGCAGGCAGAAGGAGGTTTGGTGCTCGTGGATTTATTTACACAACAAAACAGGGTGCAAACAACAGAGGAATCCAACAAAAAGGCAACTGGCAAAAACAACACAAACAAATCCGGAGGGAGTTGGCAAAACACAAAAAAAAATAAAGAAATCTCAAAGAACAAACTTACAGAAGAACACGCTGGCAACTGGAACGTACACGGACAAACAGAGCACGGCAAGGACTCAAAATGATCTGACACAAGACAAGGGGAACACAAAGACTAAATCCACAGGGTAACGAGGTAACAAGAGGCAGGTGATACAGGCTGGGAAACAGACATCAGGTAATCACAAGGACGGGAAAACACAGGACAGGAAGTAAAACTAGACAAGACCAGGAAGAAAGCAGAATTCAACATAAAACAGGAAACAGAACATACACAGAACAATCGTGACATCCCCACTATCACATGCAGTTAAAGCCTCGACACACATCGGACTGATCCGTCTCCCCGAGTCGGTCCAAAAAGTTCCTCAGAACACACCGAAGAGACGCCGACTTGAGCGTAACTTCTGCACGTGCACGAGACGTAATACATCTCCACAACAGCAGGCGGCGCTAATCTGTACTGTCGCCCCAAAAAAATGAAAACCAGAAATGACGAACGCGTCACGTGGGTCTGGCTGCTCCCCGACCATAATGGCGGCTCGTTCAGAATACAATCTCGTATTTTTTACGAAAATAGTTCACCGTGACGTGTTTCTGAAAACATTTTAAGGAGAAATCGGCCGTGCAGTTGCTGAATCTGTCTTCATTTCAGATCAACAAAGGTCAGTTTAAAAGATTTTCGTCAGATTCTGAGAGGCTGTTCGTCACCGTTTCCGGGTTAGCTCTCCACCAATCAGATTGGTCATTGAGTCGGACTGCCCGCCTTCTGATTCAACAAGTCAAATCGGTCCAAATTAAAGCCGACGGCTCCTCCAACTGACGACGGCACGGAACACACCGACCAGACTCGAGTCACCGACCTCACCAGACTCGAGTCACCGACCTCGCCAGACCGTCAGACGGACGATTATCAGGTTGGTGTGTCAGCGCCTTAAAGATGATTTCCTTTTGACTAATTGCTCATTTTACTCCCTTTTTAAAACTGATCTCACTTGTAATCTGAGTTGAATGCAGTGGTAATATGTTCCAATTTGACATCACCCTATACATGACATTTTTCTTCATGGGATTAGTTTTAGGTAAAGGTAGTGCCATGTGTGTGTATTAGCTGTGAGTACCTCGCATTAGGACTCTGCAGTTAATCAAGTTTTAATTGCCATTACGATTTTGGCTCCTAACGATCACAAACACAGAGTAATCGATTATTTTGCACATTGCGTTTCGCAAGTAAACTCTTTGTCTCATGTTCTGATTGGAAGAAAAAAAAGTTCAAACGGGGAAAGTATGGAGGGATATTTCACAGTTTGAGGTGTTTTCACTATTAATATGTTCAACTGTTTCACTGTTGTTTAAAGCCCCATTGTGTAACATTTGTAGTTGTTTATTATCAAAATCTGTATTGCCCTTCACAAACTTGTCCTTTTTTTGTGAATACTGACCACCACCATCAATTCCAAGTATTCCTATTGGCTTGAAATTTTACATTTGCGCTTACATGAACAGGGGTAGACGCTCCATAGCCTTGCGCCATCTTGAAATACGGTAGCCCGTAAGGGACATACAGGCTATACTGCTCCGCATTTCACGTTTTCACTCAGTGGCACTGACTGTGACGTATGTCAGGGAGGGAGGGGGAGAAGATTATTTGTGACTCACTGCCGGCAGATTTGAAAGCCTGTTGCGTCTATTATCGAGGACATGTAACTGAGTCGCAGAGGAAATTAAAATGACAACGTGACAGGCAAAGCAACACGACCAAAGTTAATATTGTTGTGGCTTTTCCAAGATGGAAAGAGCTGATGAGGAGCAAGGATTTTAAAAGGGACGCCGAAGTTGCTGCTTTCTTCTCAACAGGTAATTCTGCCTATTTGTGTAAAAGTTTTATAGTTGCTACTTGCTTGGCTAACTATAGCATGGTTGTGTATAACGCTAGAACGACGTCTAGGATACTTTTCCTCGCGTCAATGATGAAAAAGGATCGTCTACCTTGTAACATAAACGTAATCATATGTGCCGTGATTTCCCTGGCAGACAACTCACGTCATGGATCTGTAACTCAGACTAGCTACTAGAACAGCAGCGTGTTAACGATGGAGACACTAAGAGATCATTTCAGTTTCTTTGACATTGTTCATGCTGCTCAGAGAAATATATTAAAAACACAAACCTCCGTTGCTTCTCTCCTACGCTGTAAACATCGCCTTACACTATTAATCTGGTACAATATACAGAATAACGATAGCACTGATACTTTACTAACATCAGCTTGCATATGTTTGGGAACCTGATAGCTGATGTTAGCAATGAAATGTTTCCAAAATAACGTCAAACTATTATTACACTGGAAGGGACACTCACGGACGGTTGTCGCTAATTTCAGGTTCGGCCACCGTAGGAGTTATAACGCACTCGGGATGGGGGGGGGCTACAAAGTGAAATTCAGTTGGTTGTCATATACAATTTTACCGCTAGATGGGAGAAATTCTTACACACTGGGGCTTTAAATTCAATAAATGCAACATGTTTCCAAAAGTCAATGTGTAATCGTGTTAAATAATCGTGATTTCAATATTGACCAATATAATCGTAATAATCGAGCAGCCCTACCTCACATTATATCATGCATAATAACCACGCAATCCTATTCAACACGTCAATATGCATTAGCCACGCCAATGCACAGAACCCTTTTTTTCTTTCTTTTTTTCCTCAAAGGTGCTGCACTCAAATCACTGAAAAAAGTGGGCTGGGATTGCCTCCACACAGCTCTCACACTGTTCTCCAACTCGCCACGGCCCTCAGCGTCAGAAACTGTTGTGCAAGTCGCACGCATGCAGGCGCGGCCTGACGCGCTATTAGAACCCATTACAACACACACGGAGGGAGTGTGACCTCTTCTCTGCTCAGGACGCCACACTCTGTCTTGTCACAAAAAATATTTGTTTGCTGCTATATTAATGTTTTGAATGTGTGTGTTGCATGACTTGGGAAGAACTCAGCCAGAGGGCAGTGGCATTACGCACGGCAGTTCACTGTGTTTACCTTTATTAAATCTCCTGAAAAAAGAACACCAGGCTGCTACAGTTACAGTTACAGTTAACAAATGAAACAAATGTCAGACTGACTGACATGTGATGTACTGTACATTCTTCTTAGAAAACAATTAGTTTTTAGAGATGTCTCTTGATATCTTGTCTTTAGAAGTGTATTATTCAACTTTTGAATTTAGTTAAAGAAGGAAAAGAAAATCGCAATACTCAATACTTCTAGAATCGCAATATATGAAAATCGCAATACAAATTAAATCGGCACCCATGTAAAATCGAATCCGGACAAAAGCATGTATCATCCCCGCCCTACAAACCGGTGTTGAGCTCTTTGTGATAGAAACAAACTGGTATCAGCTGGATCAGTGAGATGTGGGCAGCCACTGACGGCACATACAGTACATGAGTGACGGACTTCCCCCGTTATAACAGACAAGTTGTGTAAACAAAACAAAGACACCAACCCAACTACTACTACATCCTGTTTTCATTAAAAACAGAATGAACTATGAATGTAACAGTACACCGTGTATGTAATAACATAATAAAGACTTACCTCCATTGGTCCTCCACATCTCTCTGGCACACTTGTCAGAGGAGGTCAGTTCGGATATTTGGATGTTTGGATTTGATTTGTAGTCATCTGGAGGCAACCGAGTAAAAGAGAGTAATGGTTATTTGTAATGTAATGGTACCAACTGCTATAATTATTATGAATCATATTTCTGTATAACTGTATCTGTGTCTCTGTGTCCCAATCAACAGCGGCAGATGGCCGCCCACCTAGAGCCTGGGTCTGGAGGTTTCTGCCTGTAAAAAGGAAGTTTTTCCTCGCCACTGTCACACCAAATGCTTGCTCATGGGTAACTGAAATGAATGTTGGATCTTTGCAAATTATAGAGTGTGGTCTAGACCTACTCTATCTCTGAAGTGTCCTGAGATAACTCTTGCTGTGATTTGACACTATAAATAAAATTGAAATGAAATTGAATTGAATTACTTGATGGCCGCAAAGCAATTCTATGACGTTTCAGAGGCAACGCTGATATTTTTTGGATTTAAGATGTGAAGAACTATAACTCACTGTTGTTGCTGAACGAAAAGGAGTCGCTCTCCCTCATTGTCTCGTTCCCGCTGTCCGACAGCGTCCTCTCCCTCCTGGAGATGTGTGGCCTCCTCTTCGCGCTCTTCCGGGTGCTGATGCGGATGATGCCGCGCACCAGCCGGCACTCGGCCTCTTGCTCGCCCATTTTGTGCTCCTCTGCCAGTGAGTTGATGAGCTGGTTGATGGCCTTGCTCTTTCTCAGAAACACAGAGTCCGAGGTGCACCGGGCCAACTCTTCGATCTGATACTCAGAGTAGAGCTCCAGCAGCTTCTTAGTAATCAGAGAATCCACGTCCTCCTCGCCATCCTCCCAGTCGTCAAACCCCATAGACTCATGCAGGGACGCGTGCCTGGGCTGTGTTTGACCACCAGGCGGAGGCACATACGATGGAGATTTGGTTTCAACATCTAAATACTCTCCCGGACTGTCGACTTTGACTCCGGCGATGCGGACGTCCCCTAGCCAGTCTGTGCCGTCCTCTTCTTTGTTGTCTCCTGGGTTCACAGCTTCAAGGCTCACCTTCTCTGGTTCGTCTGGGGAGCTCTCGTTTGGCGCCAGGCATGGAGCGAGGATGGAGCGCTGGCAGACCCTATACAGGCCACAGGTGAGCACACTGCACACAAAGGTCCTACAGCTACCCGGAGGAGCGCAGGGATTGCAGGTTTGTGTCGCAGAGGCAGGCTCAGCTGAGCCAGGAATGAAGCCGATGGTCTCAGACTCCTTTCCATTAGCATCTTTCAGGTGAGCTTTGTGGACTGTCTTTGGCTCTGGAGTCGGGAGCCTGTCTTCCACTGGGTCCACACAGCGCTCCTCATAGGACGACCTCTGGCTGCTGCTCCGGCTGGGTCCATACCTGGTGCTGCCGGGCCCTGAGCTTTGTCTCAGACTGCCGGGGCTGCCGATGGACATGACGTACTGCCTCCAAGATCTGGACTAGCAGGAGAGAAAATTAGGTCAATCGAGGTGTAACTAAATCGTATCACTAAACAAGATATCAAAGCTTGTGAAACCTGCAAACACTTGAAGCCACCTGAGGGCATCTCTCTTCAAGACAATTGTGAAACTACTATCCCCAGGTGGCAGGTAAAGTAACCCAACTGGTTCTCTGGAGGATGTGTGAGCACACAGTCCAAGACAATTAACAATCAACTATTATATAACATTTTAATAAAATGTGCCATTGCAACTTTTCAACGAAGACAAAAATATTATATGAAAAGGTAAATAAAGTTGTATTCATCCACAAGCGAACTGCTGCATGCAAAGTACCCATCTCCTGTGTTTACACTGTGTCGCTGAATCAACACACCAACCACACCAAATTAAATGTATAACTATAGGAAGTTAATGCCACCCTTGTTTGCTTGATGGCAGTTTTTATTGCAGCAAACCTATGTAAAAACGCATTTTTTGTGAAATAAGAAAAGCATGCACCTGCCTGTAGGTTGCATCACGAATGCCGAGTTCAAGCTAAAGTCTCAATGAATCTGAAGTTATCGTCGGTTATGTTTGACTGGGTATACATATTCATTGAAAATATAATAAGCTTTAAATTGCCGTATTCACAAATGGCGTTCCGTGACGTGACGTCATGTGTTGGGACAAATGTTTAAACATAGTTAAGTTCAAAGTAGTGAAGGATAGTTATATTAGCCATAACTAATGAACAAAAAACTGAGAAGTAATTATATGTTGCTGTTTTTCCCCTCCACATTTATTTCCAATAAAATGTAACCAACACGTTACCGTTCGACACAGCCACAAAGCCTTTAGCGTATACATATTATTTTCACTTTCATGGCGACTTCTCATCGCGTTCTCTTTCCTCCATTAGCGGACTACAGTAAACATTACTCACAGTAGACTATACAAGGTGCGTCCGACTTCCGACTTAATGTTGTCTTCGCCACCTTACATTAAACATTTCTGTTTTTAATCCATTTTGAACGTCCCATAAATGAACTCCGCTGAAGAATCTCCGTTTCAGTAAAGTTTCGACCAAATCCGTACCTGAGCGTCAAGGTAGAGGAAAGCACCAGGTAGCTACAACAAGAGGTTGGACTTCCGGTTATGACTTCAAAAATAAAACGCAAGTTAAATCACCACTGTGATTTTACCTTAGAATTATGTATTTTACGTATTTACAATAGTAATAACACACTGTGAAGGCATTTACATCACGTAGCAATTAGCCGAGAAGGTCGCCAACATATACAACATTTTCATAACATAACCCTCCAAAACCAAAGTCAACGTAATCTTTTATTTTGACAATTTTTCCGGTGAGTTCTGACTGCCTTCCGATAATAGCATAATAAATAATATGATAAATGACAGTAGGCTATAGCCATTGTTTCTGGTATAGCCTACCCATCGCGGGAGCGCGCACGGCAAAAGCGAAAGCATAGGCTACAATTTACATTTTAAAGTAGCCTACTGTTTAAAAACGCTATAGTCTTCTTTGGCGTGTTCATCAAAGATGACAAATGATAAAAAAAAGTGTATAGTTACTGAATGTTTAGAGTCATCAATGCTTTATTAGATTCGGTAGGCCAAGCTCGTTTCCTCGATAGCCTGTGATTGGTCTGAAATTTGCAATATTTCTGAAGGCGAACTCCGGTGTAATTTATCAATGTGTTTTAAGCATTTCAGGCCTGTGCTAAAGTGTTATTCTAAAATAAGGTTTTTAAATTCGGAAAAAATAATGCCAGGTGTCAGATTCACTCAACTAAAAGTCGATCAAATATGTATAGCTATGCAAATGTATGTAAATATACATATAAGTCATGTGCTGATAACACCATTTCCTTCCTATCACAGTTTGATTTGAAGTGTCCAACTGAGTGTTAAGGAGTCAATGTATTAATAATACATAATCATATGTAGCCTACTTCCTTAGGCCTATTTTATTGGCAAATGTTGCCAAAGCATTTGACAGTTTGTAGACATTTGAAATTCATGGATACAAATATAATGATGAAGCGCGTGAAATACAATACAAAAAAATTAGGGCTGTCAGTTTAACGCGTTATTAACGGCGTTAACGCAAACCCATTTTAATGCCGATAATTTTTTTAACGCACGAGTAACGCATAGAGAGAGCAACGGGATCTGTTAGTCCACTTCTTTAACTGTCTATGGCCACGCCATGTCCCGCCCTACGAAGCAGCTGATTGGTTTGGTTTAGGCATTTCACCGCCAGTGGTGAGGATAGTGGATTGGTCAGGGGATAGGACCTGAACAAATGGAGTTACGTTACCTTGGACGCCTGGCCAATAGTAGTGATTGAAGGGCGGGTCTTGTAATTTCGCAGACCGCAAACAAAACAGTCACAAGCCACCTGTTCTGTCGATGTAGCATACTTTGTCAGAATAGCATACCGGAAGTTTAGTTTGATAGCGCGGTCTGTCAATTTAGCCTACTTTGTCAAAACAGCATACCAGTGTTTGTGAAGGGTATGCTGTTTTGAAAGCCCCTGGTTTAATAAAAATACAGTTTATAAAGGGGTATGCTGTTTTGATAGCCCCTGGTTTAATAAAAAATGCAGTTTATAAAAGGGGAATGCTGTTTTGATAGCCCCTTTGTTTAATACAAATACAGTTTCTACAGATGGTTGGTTTATTAAAAAAATTGTTTATAAAGGAGTATGCTGTTTTGATAGTCCCTTTGATTGTACAAGTCATGCAATTAAGTAATGTGTATATAATATGCGATATAATACACCAAAATTTACCGCTTGTAATCTTAGGTATGCTGAAATGATGGTTTAAATGTAACGCATGCGCAATTCCACAAATTTCACTGCTGCACATGCGCATTTACCGAAGGTATGCCATTCTGATGGGTATGGTGTTCCGTCAGAACACCTGTTTTAGCTTGCTAGCCGCGTAGCTTGTAGGCTCGTGACGGCGATTATCTTCAGAGCGAGTAGTGACTCTACAGTCAGTGAGAGAAACAAAGTGTCTCCTCTGTTCTTTCTGACCACGGTGGGAAACCTGGAGCAGGAAAACCCTCTCCTTGATTTTACGTTGGTTATGAAAGAGAACGAGAACCAGGAAATGAGTCACGGGAAACCAGTTGCCATGACGACTGGCTATGCTGCTGACGACGCTATGAGCCCATAGACAGTAGGAAGAGCCACGCTCGCCTCAGGCATGAGGCAGTACTACCTGTAGTACTATCTGCAGGACTATCTACAGTACTATCTGCAATGGAAAATCGAGGTAACAGCGTTACATTGTGTGACAGATTATTAGCTCCAAGTGTGAATGTTAGTGTGAAACTGAACATAACGTATATGACAATGTTGTTTTCAATAAAAAAAAAAACATTGTCACAAAGCAAGCCAATCTACTTTTCCATGTTGATAAGAGAATTAAAATGAGAAAATATAATGGGACAAAAAGAAATCAAGGGACATTTAGAATAGATAAAAATGTGCGATTAATCGCGAGTTAACTATGACATTAATGCAATTAAATATTTTAATTGCTTGACAGCACTAGTATCTTTTGGTATGCATTTAAGAAAAAAAATGGTTAGGATTCAGGTGTAATTGCAAATGGTGATTAATCATGATTAATCCACTGAAAATTCTGATTAATTTGATTAAAAATTTTAATCATTTGACAGCCCTAAAAAAATACATTATGTGGTCATTATTATTATTATTATTATTATTATTATTATTATTATTATTATTATTAATTATTTATTGCAGACCCATGGGTCCATATACAACTTACAACATCAATAGACAAAACAACATACACAAGAATCATTCATATAATTGTCATCATCATCATCATCATCATCATAATGCGTTAAACGGGATGCTTTATTAGAATATTTATTTTGAAAGAAACCGGATATACACCTTTTCTTGTGTTAAGCTTGACAACAGCTAAGGTTAGTGGACATGCTAACCCTAACCAATATAACGCTAATCACGAATGTGTCGGGACTCTTTGTAGGGGAGCACTATTCATCACAATTACGAAGTTATAGTGCTCCTCTTAATTTCTGCATAGGACCTCTGGACAGTAGCAACATGTTTGCTATGTGCAAGACGAGCAAGCTAACAAGCTAGCAGTGGTAACGGTATTTTGGGTTCACTGATGTTTTAGTCTGCAGCTGGCTTCTGGCTTACGTTAGTTTGAATTGCACGCTGAACAAGCTAACGATGACCAGTGGCTCGACGCCTGCATTTGTGCATGCCTTTAGATATTCTGGAGCCGGGATTTAAAGAATAAGTGAAGAGGCATGGAAAGTAAGTTACCAGGGATGTAATTTCGAGCACCGGCTCCTAGGGTTATTTACAACTGGATAACGTTATATTCTAGGATACGCTGTTTGCTCCGTGGAATGACGACATTTGCTTCATTCGGCTGCCTCAAACACAGGCGTCGGTGATGCTGACGACCGCTGGCCAAATGCCCCGCTCGTCCGAATTGGGACAGAGCACACAAACTTCATTATAAACCATGAAAAGCTGCGAGTATATACAAATCGATCCCCAGGCACTTCCGACGCCAACCCCGACCCCCCCACCTCATCAAGGAGACGACCGCGACAAGAGAGAGGAGCCGAAAAGACCGAGGAGAAAGTGGCAAGTTTTCCCCGGAAAGAACCGTTTCTACTGCGATGGACGGATCATGGTGGCCCGACAGAGTGGGGTCTTGCCCCTCACTCTGGGCCTTATTCTCATCACAAGTGGATTATTCTTTATATTTGAGTGAGTTCGTGTTTCATATTAGGTCATATCACCTGTGAGTTCAGTCCTTGTTCTGGTGAATATACATCTCAGCTTCTACAACAGTAACGTTAACGTTATATATTCACATTTTATTAGATTGAACTCCTGTCTGATGTGCTACCGGTAGGTCCACGCCGAACCGTAGAGCAGGTTCTGCTGATTCATAACAAGTATTTTTTCATGTTTCACAAGAACAATTTATTTACTAATACGCAGATCAACTGAAAAAGGTCAGATTTCATAATATAGTCTGACAAGGTTTTACATTTACAATTGACCTTACAGTGTGTGGATATATTCGGTTCTGGTTGTGTATAAAATAATCTGTGCAGTTGTTAATAAGACAAATGAACTATGATATTAAATAGCGCTTGAATATGAAAATTTGCGTTATTTCTATCACAGTTTAGTGTAAAGTGTGTTCTGTCGCCATGGATTTCAGATGGTGATTAAAGGCACAGAATGTTAATTAAAACTACATCCCCTGGTGGCTCAGTTATAGGAGACAGGGCTGTGTCTATCCTTTGATCTGGTGCGCATGTCTTAGTTATTCATCCTCTCTCTGTCTGTGGCTGCCCCATATCACAGCTGCCCCTTCCTGGTCAAACACCTGACCAGCTGCATACCTGTTATCGGAGGAGGCCTCTTTGTATTTGTGGTCATCACCTTGCTCCAGACCAGCCTCACTGACCCCGGCATCCTGCCCCGAGCAACACCTGAAGAGGCTGCAGACATTGAAAAACAGATTGGTAAGGGCCAGCTCAGTCTCAACTGGGGTCAGAACTATGGTGGTCTCAAGTGCTTTTGACTTTGATATCCAATATATATATATATATATATATATATATATATATATATATATATATATATATATATATATATATATATATATAAAATGTTAAAGAAAAAGAAAATGATAAAGAAAATGTTAGTTTTTGGTATTCCTGCAAGTTTATGGCCCTCAATTTACCCACCATTGGCATGAGAACTCTCCATGTGTCCTGTATATTTCCTAAAGGAAATGTGATCCCTAAACTCAAACTGCCTAATTAGGCTTAGCTCATTTCTTCATTTATAAGTTACCCTCTGCTCCGTGGCATCAATTATGTCAAACCTCAAGGACATCTTATTTTTGTGACTGTCATAGCTTTTACACAGTTTATTTGGCTCCCGAGCACAAGTCACAGTTGAGATTGAAGGCACTGTTCTGCTAGCGTCAGCTTTTTTTACTCTGAAACTGAAACATATGACAGATTCTTATGAGCAGTCACCAGTTATTGTGCTGCCAGTTAATTTTAAAGAGGGTGACTCCTTTGACACATTAAAGGGCCTAAGTAGACCCATTTGCCGTGACTCTGTGTCATGAATGTCATGTTGGCAGCCGTTAGTGGGATCTTTTGTGGAAGAAGTGTGTCCTGTTGCGTTTCTGAAGTGTGGAGCTGAAGATTTCCTCACCCTCAATTTTCAGTTTTAAGTCTTGCCAACGGTATCTTTGCTTTTTATATGACATGCATCGATACAATGACCTTTGTGTCTAAGTTGGCTTTTGCATGCACCTTGTTACCTCCTACTCACCACCAAAGGTTAGGCAGTGATGATGTAAGATGTTCATATTACCCAACTGTACTGCTGTTGTACCAGCTATTTTTGAACCAGAGACTCTGATATAAGTATTAAATATTTATTTACCTATACCACCCTATCTTAAGGAAATGCTTTGGACATTTAGTTTGACTCCGTATGCTTTTAGAGTTAGGCTGAATGTAATCACGGAGCCCAATACACTTTCACTTAAAAGGCACAGGATGTGGAAATTGGGGAAATCTAAGCGTAAACTAGAGCTGCACAGCAATTTCATACTAATTCTAAGCAGGTTCTGTGTAGCCTACTGCATAGTGTGTCCACACTGTAAAAGTGACTAAATAAAGTGCAGTACAGTTATGTAAATACAGTTATGTTTGGCACTTATGGCTCTGCTCTTTATACTGTAATGCTTCCTGCCAAGCAGCATGCTGAGCTGAAACAAGGAGCACCTTGCAAAATCCCCCTGGGTATAAACAAGTGAGCCAAAAGAAAGACATTGAAAACCTTTTTAAGCTTTGAGTCATGTTAGGACTCTGAACTAGAACTGAAGATGGTCTTAATTTCTATCATTTTACACAGACTCGGGGCGGGCTCGGGCGTGCTCTCCAGGTTGCACGGTAAATGAGCGGTCATGTGATGTGTTTCGATTAGCGTGTAAATGGATGCTGAGGAGGGGAAATGGAGGCTGGAGCCTCTGGAGGACTTATTTTATTTCTTTGTTCCAACTTCCAAGTGACCTATAGCCTCCGTTAAAACATGTATAAACATGTATCTTTACAAAAGGCAAAAGAGCTGTGTGCATGCACACATTTGAATAATATAGGGCTGTAAACGGGTTTGTGCTTTTAAAAAGCTGTCAATCAGAATGTACTTGTCGGGCTCGGGCCTTGTCAGGCTGAACTGTTAAGGCCCGATTACAGCTCTACTCTAAAATAGAAAGGTGGAGGCTGGGGTGTGTTGGCAGCAGCAGCAACAGCAGTGAGCGAAGCAGCGTCAGTGTAGCAGGGACCAGTGAGGAGGGAGTTGTATTTAAAAGGACCGCCTTGATGTGAGACTGGCTGTGTTTGGTGTGTGTCTGATAGGAATGATTTTCAATCAGCGGGCGATGACTTCCGTTTCCGTTGTGTTCAGACTCTGCTACATTCAAGTCAAGTATTTTTTTTTTTTTTTTTAAAGCAACAGTAGAGCACTTTTCCCGCTTCGGTCCCCCTACAGGTTGGAGGCGGAATTGTCCATTAATGTCTCATTCGAACTACAGATCCGCTACCCAATCTGGCAAACTTGCATAATGTAATATAATGGACAATTCCGCTTCCAATCTGTAGGGGGACCGAAGCGGGAAAAGTGCTTTAGGCCGACCACAGACTGGATGCGTGGCGTGAGCGTGTCAGCTGCGTGGCGTGTCCGTTTTTATTTCAGCTCCCATGTTAACAGGTTAGAACTTGCAAACTGCCTGCGTGACACGCATGTCTCAGAAGCGGCTTGAGCCGCGCCGAAAACGCTTGCCTGCTAGAAATGGAACCAGCGCCTATTTTTCACGCGACACGCAGGCGTGTTGGAAGCGTTTCCAGGCAAAATAGAATAGGAAAATATGTTTATATGTTATTTTGACACAAATGCATATTAATAAATGACATGTTGATGTTTGAAAGTCTTGTGGTTTTGACATAAATGCAGATATAAATGTAAAATAAAAAATATTTTCAAATGTCGCACCTATTCTGTAGCCTGTTTTGCCGTCAACACTGCCACTGTTGTCTTTGCTGTAATCAGATCAGTATGTTTAACGTGAAGTATACTACTGCTTGAGTGCAGTAAATCAATGGGAAACATCCATGTGTCCAGACAAGGCGAGCAGCAGCAGCAGCGCCGCGTCAGACACGTTTCTGGTGTGCAAAGACATAGAAAATGCCACGCAGCTGACAGGCAACAGAAACGCTACGCTCACGCCACGCTCACGCCACGCAGGCAGTCTGTCGCCGGCCTTAGTGTTGCTTTAAGAGCAGATACAATAAAAAGGGGAGTTCAAATATATCGGACTGCTTGAAGTTGTTGCAGCAATATATAATAATATTGAGGTGATGCATCGTTATATTGAATCCATTCAAATTGGATACTTGTAATTGAATTGTGAGAACAGTGTAGATTCACACCCCTAATGGTTTATGTTAAATGGCAAGTGTTTCGGTGCTAATAATAAAAGGCCAGACCACTGTCACTAAAGATCAATTGCTCAGCGAATCCGATTTTAATTTCGTCCCGTTGTTTCTCTTTAACTGTCCTCGCCTCTTCAGACAACACTGGAAATGCCAGCTATCGGCCTCCGCCGCGCACCAAGGAAGTCGTCATCAACCAGCAGGTGGTGAAGCTCAAGTACTGCTTCTCCTGCAAGATGTTCCGGCCTCCGCGCACCTCCCACTGCAGCCTGTGTGACAACTGTGTGGGTGAGCAGTGGACACACGCTAACACGCTGACATTTACACATGATAAATAATAAATAGAGGCCTCTGTGAATGTCATCCCATGACTCTGGTTCAGGCTGGACTGACTCTATTGACATATCGGCACACTTCCCAAACCGTTGGAAGTATTCCCTCAAACGAAATGTCAGTGCTGAATTCTCCTTTGGTGCGTTTTTCTCTTTCAGAGCGATTCGACCATCACTGCCCCTGGGTGGGGAACTGTGTGGGAAAACGCAACTACCGTTTCTTCTACACCTTCATCGTGTCGCTCTCCTTCCTGACAGCGTTCATCTTTGGCTGTGTGACCACACACCTAGCACTGAGTACGTGTTTTTGCTCTGGTTCGCATGTTTAGAGAGATAACACACCTGGCTCAAACAGCAGTAACTGTAAGTGTTTGTTTGGTGTTGCTCGGGCTACTGGCCGGGCAGGTCTTTCTGCATCGGATCAGGTGAAGTGTCTGATAAGGAAACTAGAAGGGCACTCTGAGAGCACATGCCCTATCTCACAATGTAAATGCAGTGTGAATTTTCCCAGTTGGGAGCTAATTTTTCCCTTTATTCCGACGGTTGTTGTTCCTGTGGGGTCTTAAAAAGTCTAAAATTCTGATCTTTAAATTGAAGGCCAGATTTCTTAGTCAGGTCTAAAAAAGGTTTAACACTCATTCATTTCCAGAAACGTTGGCCACAGAAACAAAAAATATGGAGTCGTAGCCTACAAAGCGGAACTCTAGTCAGAACGCTGCCCTCACAACGTTGGTTCGGTGTGTTGTAGTTCTTTCTGGGGGATATTGGTGTTGGTACCAGGGCCGCCTTAACCTAATGTTAGGTTTTGTAGGCCCCCATCCCCTCGATTTACAGAGTCTCATTAAAAAAAGTGTAATATCTAGGTAATCTACATCACAAAATGTATTAGTTTCTTTCGAGGCATACAACAGTGAGTTTTCCCTCTTTGAGCCAGACATCACCATAATATTGTTATTAACATATCACTGAGTCCACCTGAGCATAAACACAAGACACTTTATGTAACAACCACACACAGCAACTTATGGTGATGATAAAACCAAAATGTGTGAAAGTATGATTTCAAACGATATTATGAAACACATCACCAACCATCACCTGTCTGCACAAACATTGATAATAACTGATAACAGCATTAGCAAAGAACAGCAACAGATCAAAGTAGGAGCCTCAGCAAGCCCTGTGAACCAATCACATGCACCTGCTGGCAGGAGCTGGATTTTATATTTTTTATTTTTTAAATGATTACTAATTCGCGGTGTGACATTATTTCTATATGTTTGTATATCAAATAATGAGGCAAATAGCAAAAAAGGGTTATGGATAGGTTCTAAAATATAGCCTACTAAAAATGAACCGTTATAGCTGATAGAGGTGACAGTGAGTAAAGTCATGTGACTCGCTGAGAAGCGAGCAGGCTGAGACTAGTTGACTGAACGTTAGCTGTAGAAGAGTATGTCGCAGAAAAGGATTTGAGATTTTTTTCTTCGCATAGTAATGCGGCTAAATTTAGCAAGATTATATCTGTAGATGTTACAGTTGATGTTTCCTCGTCCACCGCCGAGGCAAACTGTTGATCAGCTGTAGAGCCAGAGTCTGAAATAACGTCAGCAAGCAGCAGCCGAGAGGGCACGAGGATAAAATACACAATGACTGAGGAAGCCGAGGGTACTTTTTAGAGGAAAAGTACACTTCTAAGCAATTCTAAGAACTACTCTCCCCCAAAATCTTTTTTCCATTTGCATTCCCACTGGCCAAGTGGCCACAGGGACTGGTGGGAGGGGTAAGGTGAGTGATGCAAGCACCGCAACGGTCTTAATTAAAATCAGAAGAGAAATACGCCAAAAAAAAGTATGAACTATATACTAAATCTAATGAAGCCTATGCCATAATTTAAACAAGTCTTCTGAAGGGGTGTGTGTGTGTGTGTGTGTGTGGGCGACCAGGCGCTTGTGGAGTTTAACGCCAAAAAGGCAGTTAACCACACGTTCCCGTTAATCTTATGATCGACATGTGTTGTGATATTTAAACAAACAATCCGTCAACAGCGAAATAAAAGCCTCTTATTTACGAGATCGGTCTGAGAGACCACCAGCTTACAGCGGGGCGTCCCAGCATGATGGCCGGCCGGCGAGTGAGCGATCCTGGCCCGCCACCAGCTGGCTGTCCGTCACATTATTGAGCTTCTCAACTCCGAAAACTTTGAAGCAAATTGTCAATTTTCAGAAGACTGCCTATATTCAAAATCTAAACGGTTCATTTCTCGCGTAAAACGTTGTCAGAAGTGACTTTAATGATGAATAAGATGGTGAAAAATTGTTAAAAATATCCCGCTGTTGCTCTCAAGCGCAAACCAGTTAGAAGACATCACTCAGTCATAGAGGGACACACCCCAAAACTAACTATAGACATGCTGATAGGTAAGCTCACGGGCCAGAGGCGATGGGGCCACGTGGGTCACTAATTTGGATCAATCAGCAGCCATGTAACCTGCGACTAGAGTGATTGACAGAAAACCTGACAAGTTAGAAAACAATATGACCTCTTCAGCTCATCACTAACGTGAATATGGGAGGCCCCTGAACTTGGGAGGCCCCTGGGCTTCAGCCCAGGTAAGCCCGTGCATTAAAGCGGCCTTGGTTGGTACGTACGCGGTGATAAAACTACAAATCCCGTGAGAAATGCAATACCTGCCTTCAAAATACGTCTGCGTCTCCTTTTTGTTAAAGGTCGGCTAGGCCTACGTGTGGAAAATGGGAAAGTGTACTTTTAACGAGACGTGGCTAGATCACAGCGATTTCCGCTGTTGTTTACAAGCGGTACCCAGCTCCAGGTACGAGGATCGCTGCAAACTCTGTCAAAAAATATTCAATTAGGGACTTTTTTTGGTAATGCGTCGTGTAGGTCTTAAATTTCAATCTTTATGGTCCTAAAATGTCTTTTAAGGTCTTAAATTTGACTTACTAAAACCTGCAAGAACCCTGATGAATGCAGCACAAACACACTCTCGCAATGTTAACAAAAGTTAAAAGTGATTTGGATCCGCTCCAAAATTGAATGGGATCTTCCTTGGCCCATGCATGCTTCACCGTTCCACCAAGTTTCAATAAAATCTGGCTAGAAGTTTTTTCTGTAATCCTGCTGACAGACAAACCAACAAACCGAGCTGATAACGTAACCTCCTTGACAGAGGTAAATATACAGAAGGTTTTTTATGACCGTGTTAAGTGTCTGGCAATCTGAACATATTTGAGCTCAACTCTCGTAAATTAACTGCAACTGTTGGTTTTTGGAACTGTACACTTTTTTTCTCTTTAATTCAATTCAGTTTTATTTATAGTGTCAAATCATAACAGACATTTTCTCAGGCCACTTTACAGATCGAGTAGGTCTAGACCCCACTCTATAATTTACAGATAGACCCAACCATTCATGGTCTTGGAAACACTTTGGGCATTGTGTCCATGTTGTTTTTTTCCTCTATTTCAGGGGCTCAAGGTGGGAAAGGCCTGGTGTTTGCTCTGCAAGAGAGTCCAGGCAGATATCCTTTAATCACAAGCGTGTTTAAGATTTCTGTCCATTTTTAATTGATTTCTCCCTCCTCCAATATGCCGATGCTCTCCTTGACTCAACCTTCCACTGCAGTGGAGCTGGTGATATGTTTCTTCTCAGTCTGGTCCATCTTGGGCCTCTCAGGCTTCCATACGTACCTGGTTGCTTCCAACCTCACCACTAATGAAGATGTGAGTACTGCCTCGAGCTGAATTTGTTATACTGCCATTACAGAGTAGCTGGGAAAGTGATTTTTCTTGGTGTTTTGTGGTACAGTAAGACAATTTGTAATATTTGTAAAATAAAGTGTTAATTGAGTTACATTAATATGACACTAATATCACATTTTGAATAGAATTTCAAGAAATGCACATGAAAAATGTGTAAAATAATCCGTAAGAATGGCTGAGTGTAGAGGGAAGTGTCTCTTTGCAAATATTATACAAAGACTTTGAGTTAACGAATACTTCCAAATCAGATCACCTCTGAGAGATTCCCCAACGAAAATCAAATTAAATGTATGCTGAATAAACAAAAACAATAACTGTGAAATGTTGCACAGTTACTATGTTTTCCATCTCTCTGTTCCAGATTAAAGGCTCCTGGTCAGGGAAGGGTGGAGAAGGTGTCACCAACCCATACAGCCATAAAAACATCTTCATCAACTGTTGCTCTGTGCTCTGTGGACCCATGCCACCCAGGTCAGTCTGAAATCAAAAACAAATTCTTAGTGAACATTATACATCATCTCATTGCTTAACAGTAAAAGAATTGATAACTAAAGTGTAATTAGCTATCAACTTACCATAGATGAATGATGATAAGAACATTTGGTTATATTGATGCATTTTAATATCCTATTTGTGTTTAGCATGAAAAAAAAAATCCAACTGCCATGCATGTTGGATCATGTCGTGATGTTTATGTTCAGATGCTTCATCATCAGCTGATCTGTCAACTATTTGTTATGACTAATAGATTATAATTTTTTGAAAATATATAATTGTATAAAACGTTCAAATACCAGCTCTATGATAGTGATTCTCAGTTGTATGTGTTATGGGATGCAAGAAGAAGTTTGACTTGTAGTTGTAGGCTGTTTCTGTGCGCAGAATGGAGACTCATTAAATGTCTTTATTTAAAAAAAAAAAAAAAGAAAAAGATGAACATGCACACCTACTGACATGTATCTTCTTTATTTCTGTCTTTTTCAGTTTGATCGACAGGCGGGGTTTCCTGCCCACGGATGAATCTGTCCAGACAGCCGGCGCGAGCATCGAGCTGCCTGCTCTGGCTGCTAAAAGCGAGATAAACGTGGTAGGAGGGTCTTCCCAGCCGGCTTCTGGCTTGCAGGAATCCCCCTCCCCTGTGCCTGCACCCCCTCACTCCCACCAAAACTCTTCCTCTGTCTGCCGGCTGTAGCTCCAACCCAGCATCTGTCTGCTGCCTGCTGCCAACTGGGTTAATCCCTAGATATACAGTACTGTGTTTACACTGCAGTCAGAGCTTCAGCATTTATTACTTTTCAATCACTGCAAACTAGATCTAGATCTAGATTTAGATTTGGAAAAGCTTGTTTCAAAATGGGTTGAAAACTTGGTGTACACTATCATACTTTAAATTAGTTTAAATCAAATTGAAAAGCAGCTTAAAGGAATACGTGAAACATTTTGGGAAATTGGCTTTTTTTTTTCCTCTCCAGAGAGTAAGGTGAATTTCAGTCTCACGTCTGTGTGTTAAAGCTAGCCTATGAACTTTCGCTGAACAGCGGCCACCGGGCCCACCAGCGGTACTTTGCCGTAACAGTAAATGCTAAAATGGTGCAACAGTAGCACAAATGGGGACAAGTGAAACTGGCTCAGTAATGTCAGTTATGTAGCAATAGCCCTTTTTAGGCTTTCTAACAGTAGCCGCCGCAAGCTACTGGTCTTTCCAGACTAAGTAAGGCTGTAGCAGCAGTGTGTTTTATTTCTAATGATTTCAACTTGTTATTTGTGAGAGGGAACTATTATTTCTTTTTAAAGGGGAACTATGCAGTTTTCTTTTAGCTTAATGTACCTTAACTGACCAGCTTCGGAGTCATTGGAATGGTTATATGACTTTTTCTAGTTGAATGGTGGTCGTCTCGCTCCCCCCTAGCGCCTGTGAGATGAAAAACCACCCTTGAAACTTTTGGCCGGCGAACCTCAGCGTCAGGAAGTATCGCGTGATATCAGGTCTCGCGACGTAACAAATTGCTTCACGGCACTGCACACATCCAGGAACCGGCTAGCTATAAGAACAAGGTAGTGATGGAGTTTTTCACACTATCGTCACGGCTGAGCCGGCAAAAAAGAAGCAGAAAGCTAGGAAAGCATTGTCGGAGGAACAGAGAAAGAGGAAACGGCAGACTGACCGAGAGAGGAGTCAGACACAAGGAAACATAGGAGCTGCCAGATATCTATTCTGAAGCTGTGGGGGGAGAGAAACCTGCAAGCAAAAAGCAAGAAAACAGAGAAGAAATGGCCAAAACTGCATAGCACCCCTTTAAGTACAGAGTTGGAGTCAGGACATGTTTAGCATAGGCTAGCATATCTCTGGCCAAAGTGAATCAGTTAACCCACAGCAGCCCTGAAGCTCACAGATGAACATGTTTTATCTTGCTTGTGATTATTATGGTGAGTTATTAAGCTGGAACGTTTCCGAACCAGATACTTTAGAGGTGTTACTAGGCCTGGTTTTCCATTTGGACGGACCCAGACTAGCTAGTCTCTCCCCCTGTTTTCAAGTCTTTGTTGCTAAGGTAAGCTAACCGGCTGCTGGCAGTAGCTTCATATTTTTAGTGCGTTCCATTTACCTCGGAACTCGAAAGCTGAAACTGGGAATGACGTCATTCCCGAGGTGAATGCGTTCCATTTACAAGTTTGATTTTCATTGTTTTCGTTAGCTCTAGCCAGGTTAGCAATGCTAGTTTACAACAACGCATTACGCTGCTTTTTGTGCATACAAACAGCGTAACATGTCCACAGATAAAATATGGACAGCACTGTGTCTACGACTGATTTAGTGAGACACAAATAACACAGATGTGCTAATAACTGGGGAGGCCTCTAGCTCACCCAGTAAGCGTGTTCGCCCCATGTAGGCAGAGTCCTTTGCCCATCTCTTTCCCCCTTTCCTGTCTATCCACTGTCACAGTAAAGGGAAAAGCCCCAAAAAATAATCTTAAAAAAAAGAAAAGTGCTAATAACTGTATGTTACTACAGCTTTCACAACCGTTGATGCACAGAGCAGCCATGTTGGATTTGTAGCTCGGGGTACTCGGGGGTTGCCCGAGTTCCAAGCTGGGGCATCCGATGTCAGGGGGCGTGTTTCCGACTTTGACTTTGGAAAATCCAACTTCCAAGTACAAATGGAACGCGCTATAGACCTTTTTCACGGCAGACAAGTTGACATGTCATAGTAGGAAAAGCACAGGTGTATTCATAACCATGAATGATGGCTGCATTCCACTTAGGAGAGACCCTGGTATTGAGCATGCTGTCTCACTGAAATAGCTTTACTGGGACACTTGATGGAATTGAGCCATCGTTAAGGTTATCAATTTCAGCTGTGCTTTTCTTACTATGACAAGTCAAAATGTCAGCTGTGAAAAAGGTCCATTAGAGTACAGACATGAGAGGGGTAGCAATCCTTTCACCTCACAGTATTTCTATAGTCTGAGATTAGACACCTGCTTCGTGCAGTTCATGCTTCTGAACAGCTGAGTCATGTTTACCTCATGGAAATGAACAAATCAGGTTTATGGACATTTTTCTTTTGAAATATAACTATATATTTTATGCTGTCTAATGTTTTTTTTTTAATCACAATCTACACCTCAGTATCTGCTCATGTGCAGGGTGTCGACTCAGGGTGTTTTTATGAGGAAGGAGGAGAGCAGGAGTTGTAAGAAGTGAATGAAGTGAACTGTTTTCAGCTCGTCGTCCTCTCTGGTTTTCTCTGACTGCACGTGATATAAAGGGATGCCTGGAGAGTTTTTGTTTACAAGACGTGAACTGCGGTTCAGATTAGAGTTGCGAGTTGCGGTCTGTTTGGCACTGCTTTCTTGTTTACATCTAAATGACAAACACAGCTTGTGTGTGTGTGTGTGTGTGTGTGTGTGTGTGTGTGTGTGTGTGTGTGTGTGTGTGGTGTTTCTAGCCTGACATGTATTTTGTTGTTGGGTTTGGTGAGTGTGTAAAAGTCTTTTTTGAATCCAGCTGATGCACTGGTGAAGCCGTGAGGAAAGTTCCTTGTTTTTATTCTGTGTTGGTTCCCTTTTCCTCCTGTCTCATGTGAACAGTCCTATTTGTCTGCATATAAAGTGCCAAATGATTTGTGACACATCAAATCAATCAACATAGTTTCCCTTCATGCCTTTTATTACATGTTTTTTTTTTTATTTGTTCATCTTGTTTAATTTTGAAATACACATTTCTATTTTGTCAGTATCTGAAATGTAAAATAATAATAAAAACATGCATTTTTGTCCATGCAATTCATCATCTGTGTGTACTCATTTTTCATTGTACAGTTTGTCCACCCTCCCAAATTTGCATATTGGAGTGTATTTTCCAAGGGAAGAAAAGCACCAAACTATCAGTACGCTCCCTGTGTGTCTCTTCACCAGGTCCTAACTTGCTGTTCTGTCTCTGTGCCTGTGCCCTTCCACCAACACTAGGAGGTGAAATGTCTGGACTTTGCAGTGTCCTGCACTGGCTGATTAGCCACTGTTAGTGCCGCTTGGTAAGCCGGTTAGAGAAGGGGAAAGTGCAGAGTCTCCGTGCCCACCGCTGTGTCTGCATGTCCTCTCGGCTGGCTGCTGTACTCGTGCATGGCTTTATTCATACTGCTGCCATGTTGAATACATTCCACAGTGCATAATTGAACACAATACAGTGTGTACTGTATGTCAAATGTATTAACAATATACAGTAGAGCTGCAATGATTTATCGAAAAATCGATTAGATGTCTATTAAAGTGCTCATATTATGCTTTGTGGCTTTTTCCCCTTTCCTTTATTGGGTTACATATCTTTTTGTTCATGTAATAGGTTTACAAAGGTAAAAAGCCCAAAGTCCCCCCCCCAAAGGGACTTACCATCTCCACCAGAAAACACTGTTCACCAACTGCTCCAAACAGCTCTGTTGTAGTCCAGCCTTTACTTCAGAGACAAACGTGGTCACTTTGGAACACACGTTATAATGCTCGCCTAGCTGCTAGCATGGCACGCCCTCATACTCTGCTTCTGACTGGCTAGTAGTCCTTACCTAGGTACTGTCAGGACACGCCCTCATACTCTGCTTCTGACTGGCTAGTAGTCCTTACCTAGGTACTGTCAGGACACGCCCTCATACTCTGCTTCTGACTGGCTAGTAGTCCTTACCTAGGTACTGTCAGGACACGCCCTCATACTCTGCTTCTGACTGGCTAGTAGTCCTTACCTAGGTACTGTCAGGACACGCCCTCATACTCTGCTTCTGACTGGCTAGTAGTCCTTACCTAGGTACTGTCAGGACACGCCCTCATACTCTGCTTCTGACTGGCTAGTAGTCCTTACCTAGGTACTGTCAGGACACGCCCTCATACTCTGCTTCTGACTGGCTAGTAGTCCTTACCTAGGTACTGTCAGGACACGCCCTCATACTCTGCTTCTGACTGGCTAGTAGTCCTTACCTAGGTACTGTCAGGACACGCCCTCATACTCTGCTTCTGACTGGCTAGTAGTCCTTACCTAGGTACTGTCAGGGCACGCCCTCATACTCTGCTTCTGACTGGCTAGTAGTCCTTACCTAGGTACTGTCAGGACACGCCCTCATACTCTGCTTCTGACTGGCTAGTAGTCCTTACCTAGGTACTGTCAGGACACGCCCTCATACTCTGCTTCTGACTGGCTAGTAGTCCTTACCTAGGTACTGTCAGGACACGCCCTCATACTCTGCTTCTGATTGGCTAGTAGTCCTTACCTAGGTACTGTCAGGACACGCCCTCATACTCTGCTTCTGACTGGCTAGTAGTCCTTACCTAGGTACTGTCAGGACACGCCCTCATACTCTGCTTCTGACTGGCTAGTAGTCCTTACCTAGGTACTGTCAGGACACGCCCTCATACTCTGCTTCTGACTGGCTAGTAGTCCTTACCTAGGTACTGTCAGGGCACGCCCTCATACTCTGCTTCTGACTGGCTAGTAGTCCTTACCTAGGTACTGTCAGGACACGCCCTCATACTCTGCTTCTGACTGGCTAGTAGTCCTTACCTAGGTACTGTCAGGACACGCCCTCATACTCTGCTTCTGACTGGCTAGTAGTCCTTACCTAGCTACTGTCAGGACACGCCCTCATACTCTGCTCCTGACTGGCTAGTAGTCCTTACCTAGGTACTGTCAGGGCACGCCCTCATACTCTGCTTCTGACTGGCTAGTAGTCCTTACCTAGCTACTGTCAGGACACGCCCTCATACTCTGCTTCTGACTGGCTAGTAGTCCTTACCTAGGTACTGAGCATGTGTGACTCCCAACAAAGATGGAACAGAAGTGAGATGTCTCACTCTGCAGCTAAAACAGAGAGCTCAACACACAGGGTGAAAAGAGGAGCTGCAGCAATGTGCAGTACAACAAATGTATGGAGTTTCTGAAAATTAAACTACATAAACCTATTCTGGTACAACATCTAAATACAATTATGAACCTGAAGATGAGCATAATATGAGCTCTTTAAGTTAATCACCAACTATTATAAAAGGTGGAGGGTGGGGGTGCGGCCTTGACCAACTGCCACTTCGCTCATTTGAAAGCCATGATGTCTCTCTCTTTCTCATGGGCGGGCCAAATTCTCTGGGCGGGTACAGCAGAGAAAGGGGAGGTAACCTTTCCTCTTATGACGTCATAAAGGGAAGATTCCTGATTGGCCCATCTGAGCTTTCATTTTCTCAAAGGCAGAGCAGATACCCAGGTCTCAGTTTACACCTATCACCATTTCTAGCCACTGGGGGACCACAGACAGGCTGGGGGAACTCATATTAATGTTGAAAAACCTCATAAAGTGAATTGTTCATGACTTTAACAGTTAATGTTTTGAATTTGGATTAAAAATGAACCTCAAGGCTCCTGAAGGTCATCCATTATTCACACTCTGAGTGTCTTGTAGCTTCCAGGCTGAGGACATTTGAAACTGAAATCAGCCGACAAGCTGTGTTTAAAGCTGCACTAATCAATATGTTTATGTTAACACTACAAATGTCTACAGGTCCCCTCGGCTCTACGCAGCGCTTTGGCACCTTTCAGCTAACTATTTGTTTTTATGGACTACAACTTCACTGTTCACTCACATCAGCTTTGTTTTCAGCAGCAGCAAACAGATGTTCTCAGTGAAAAAGCTCTGGTAAACCCATGTACATACGTTTTATCTACATAGAATTACAAAAATGGTAGTATTTTTTCTCTCTCCCGCTCTCGCACATGTGCTGTAAGCCGTGCTTACGTCACTGGCTTTGAGTCAGCCAGTCAAGATGGAGCGTTCGAGACAGTGGCACACTGATAAAAGAAAATGTAGTAGATCAGCTGGAACCCTAATGTTGAAAGACTTTTAAAAAACAAAGACAGGCTTCATCACTGATATTGCAAGTGATAAATAGTATAATATATATATAATATAAGGATTGAAGTGTGTAGTACAAGCTCTGTAATATGGGACATATATACAGATTAAAGAGCAGAGTTATTATTTCAAAATTTTATTTTAGATTTAAAATGTTAATTTCATTTTCACATAAAATCAACATTTATTTTTGGCCCATTGCCTTTTTTGGCCCTTTATATAAAAGAATTTGGGCACCTCTGATCAAGCTGGACATTCTATGGAATGAAACATCTGCAGTCTCCTGCTTTCAGACCACCCGTGTGGCCTGCTTACACTCCCAGTATGCCTGTCATTCATCTCGCACAGCTGCGTTCACTGAAGCAGATTTAACACCCTGCTGTTCCCCCTTTTAACTTCACTGGCTCGTCTCATCACTTCTTATCTTTTTCCTCCCCCCCCCTTCCTCGTCCCCGTGCACACAGGGAACTAAAGGTCTGCTGGAGTCTACCGCTCTCCCTCCGCTCATGTCCACCTCGTGTCATCAGGGGAAACCTCAGACAGCTTATACCTGCCCAGACAGCAGCCCCGCGGTGAACTCTGACCCCTCCCCACAGCTCTCCACGAGCTGCGGGGCCCGCCATACCGCCAGCTACCAGGGCGATACCGCTCCACCACGTCACACCAAGACTCGGTCAAAAAAAAGCAAACTAGCGGCTGTGCATATTCCCAACCCTTCCTTTGATGTTCCTGTTGCGCCGACCTCTCCGGACAATGGGCCCAGCTCCAAAGCCAGGGGCAGCTTCACCCCTTTGCACTGACTGAAATGACAGCTTTCGAAAGTGAAAAACACACTTTGTGTGAAGCTTGCATGCTGTAACACAGTCAGACACACATGGTACAAAGTCAAAAATCGTTATTAAGTGTCGGTTCCTTGAAAGCTCCAGGTCTAGTCATTGTGTTTTGGGATGACGATCACAAAGATATGCATTTGTGTTTGTAGTGGAAATAGGAGCACTAGAGCAGATTGGATAGGTGTAGAATGATAAGCACATGAAAAGATTTGTGAGATAGAGCAACTGGTGTACTGATAGAGCCATATGCCTTCCTGATGATTCTCATGTCAAACATGAATTTTACCAGCATGTCCAATCCTGCAAATATTGTAAAATAATGGCTTTTATGTATCAGGTGGAAAAACTGTAGGAGCTTAAAAAGCTTTGTATGGTCTTAAAGGGATTGTCCACCCCAAATATAGAATTGACATATGTCCTTCTTCTAACATTGTGCGGGTCAGTTTAGTAGTGTGAACTTGAGCTAGTTACTCCTTAAGTTGAACAGCAGAGAGACAGTTTGTGCTGATGATGTCATCTTGAGACATATAGGCTAGGCAGTGTCAATTGGACTCTGACAGCAGCCATGGAGCATTTTCAAGGATATGAGTACATTTTGCCATTCATATCTAAAAGCTCTGCGTTCAAATCAAACTCCTTTGGATGTACAGATGGGTGACAAATTAAAGCTATCTTGCCCTGGGCCCCTTTAGCAGGTTGATCTGGCCCTGTGCAGAGAACACTGTCTACCCATAGACTGTATATAAAGATGGATGATGCGTCCCCACTTCCTCCCACTGTACAAAAGTGAAGCCATAACACTGGGATACGGGCGCTGCCATCTTGTAATTTTGGAGCCAGAGTCTGCGCAGTAGTGATTAGGCGGTGGAGCCGCTGTATCAAAGTCCTGCCCATTCTATCATACCACCATACTATCCATCGTTCTGAAAGAACAGCTAAGCAACAATCACATGTAGGCTATCTCGGCCAATCATTTTGTTGCTTTTGCTATTTGTTCTTTTAAGTTTACACAGGGGGCAAACATACATTAATCTCCATTAAAGGTCCCATATTGTGTTCATTTCCAGGTTCGCACTTGTACTTTGGGTTTCTCCTAGAACATGTTCACATGCTTTAATGTTCAAAAAACACATTTTTTTCCTCGCAGTGTCTGTCTGAATATACATGTATTCACCCTCAGCATTTCCGGGTCTTCCGCATCAACACACAGGTGTCTCTGCACCGTCATTGCAGCCGGGGAATGACTGTAACAGTGCTATATACCTATATATAGTATAGTTGTGACATCACAACCGTACAGACAATCACAATCGGTTCTCTTTGGATTGAGGGTTATGATACTTTCACTGTATTATAATAAACAAGACATGGAAATCTCACTTTTTACAATATGGGACCTTTATTACCCCTTTGGTTCTAGTAACTGTGAAGTCCAAAGCATTGCAAAGACTCATGTAATTGTCAAGCCCCGGCTTTTGTTCTTTCCCCACACATTTATTCAGGTTTTCCTTTGTCGCCCATCTAAAATATTTCAAAAAAGGCATAGAGGTCTATTGACTTCAGTAAGTTATTCAGCATGAATGGGCCCACCCTAAATACGGTCATGAGATGTTGTTATCTTTCTTTGCTTAAAGGCCTTGACTTTACTATCCAAAATGTTAAACTTGCACATGCGAATTCTGATTTTGTGTGGATTTTCCCTTTAATTTAGCACATTCAACACCGTGTGTATCATTGTATCAGTGTGTACTGTTGTTCAGATTTCCGTGCTGTATAAATTGCAGCGAATGCAACTGCATGATAATGACTAGAGACATACAGTATTTTATTTTTGTTTATTGAATTCAAACATCACTTTATACACCGTAGAGGTCGTTAGCCACTTTTTGTAGGAATGCTGTGATTTAGTTTTCCTGAAAACAATCGTGTTCATTGCCTCCTGCTTGAGTTATCATTAATATCACACAATGATTCCATCTTCCACTTCTTGCTCCCACTTTGTATCTGCAACAGCAATACCTGGGCCACGTTCAATCTCAAAACGGTTTCCTGGTTGAACGACATGTTTCCTCAAAACAGTGTGCAACGGTGTTCAGCGGCTTTGAGATATGTTTTTTCTTGTTTGGTGGGTGTGTCTCTCGTTTATTGGCTGTGTCACAGGTGATACCCAATCAGCCGAGACGTATCTGTAAACTTGTGGTAATAAAAAGGCAGAGCGCTTGCGCACACAACGGGGTGTTTTAACGCACCCATTTCAGTTTAAAAAAAACGTGTTACTACGTTTTGTCGGGGCTGAACGTGGCCCTGTTCTCTACTCCTTGAAATTGTTTTACTTTGTGCGCTTTGACAAATCTAAGAACGCTGTGTGTTGATTTGTTCTCAGGTGGAAATCTGGAAAGGGGGTTAGGTACTCAATATGCAAGTTCTTGGCGACATATGTCATGTTGATCCACATTGAAACCTGATGGCAATAGCTGCACAAAAATCCAATCATCTGTATTTCACCTAAACAGAGTAGAGCAACATCACTTCCCGTGCACTATGTCGCTGTGTCAAAAGTCATCCGAGCACCTTCTGGAAGTCAGTGAGAGTAAATGGCTCGATGTGTGTTTTAAGCCCCCAAAGTCGACTTCAAGGCACCTAACCCTACCCTTAACCCTAACCCCAAACCTAACCCTACCAACCCTATCCCTAACCATTGCCTAATCCTAGTGCTTTCCAGGCAGCGCTGCCTGGAAGACGACGTTGGGGGCTTAAAACACCAAACACAGAGTAAACGCAAGTATTGTATTTCTGAGGAGAAATAACATTGCACTGTATTTGTATGGATTTTACACAATGCTCCTGTCAAAATGAAGGAAAGGTAAAATAAAGTTCAGAGAAATAAATAGGCTGTTCATTTTGATGCCACTGAAGTGCTGCAGTCGACCACTAGATGGCAGTGATGGCCCTTAAACATGGAGCTGCAGTCAGATAATGATCTCAGCCAGCCAGTGTTCTATATACTGTGTTGTGTATCGAGCTGCAAGCGTTTCTAGCACTTTCCCCATTCTCACTTAGCCTCTTTCTCATTACTTTGCTTCACTGTCTTCCTCTCCTGCTTTGTCATTAGGCCTACTTCATGTTAAATCAGAGAATTCAGTAGTTGTTTGGGCTGCTTGCTATTGTTAAAGACCCTGAAAAACTAATTTGAAATCTTAGTTTTTTTCCTATAATATTGGACAGTCATGGGTAAATAAGCAAGAAAGAAATCGTTACAGATGTTTTTATTAAGAGTAATACTCAAACACCCAGCTAATCATCCTTATCAGAACTGTGTGGGGGTGGTTTGATCCAATTTGACTGACTGTGGCGTCTCCCTGGCAACATAAGGAAACCCAACAACAATCAGATAATGTAACACAGTAACAAATTATATATGACTAAAAAGTCATAAAAGCTAAAAAATAAAATATTAATAAACACATTATTTGTTTGGGCAGGTGTGAACATGGAAATCGCACTTGGGTGCGGATCAAAACAACCGGACCGAGACTACCAAGGCCGCTTTAATGCACGGGCTTACCTGGGCTGAAGCCCAGGGGCCTCCCAAGTTCAGGGGCCTCCCAAATTCACGTTAGTGATGAGCTGAAAAGGTCATATTGTTTTCTTACTTGTCAAGTTTTCTGTCAATCACTCTAGTCGCAGGTTACATGACTGCTGATTGATCCAAATTAGGAGTGACCCACGTGGCCCCATCGCCTATGGCCCGTGAGCTTACCTATCAGCATGTCTAGTTTCAGAGTGTCTCTTAGTTTTGGGGTGTGTCTCTCTATGACTGAGTGATGTCTTCTATCTGGTTTGCGGTTGAGAGCAACAGCGGGACATTTTTAACAATGTTTCACCATCTTATTCATCATTAAAGTCACTTCTGACAACGTTTTACGCGAGAAATGAACTGTTTAGATTTCGAATATAGGCAGTCATCCGAAAATCGTTGCCAAATTGACAATTTGCTTCAAAGTTTTCGGAGTTGAGAAGATCCATAATAGACGGACAGCCAGCTGGTGTATTAAGAGAACGGTGACCCGGATCGCTCGCTCACTGGCCGGCCATGATGCTGGGACGCTCCGATGTAAGTTGCCGGTCTGTCAGACCGATCTCGTAAATAAGAGGCTTTTATTTCGCCGTTGACGGATTGTTTGTTTAAATATCACAACACATGTCCATCATAAGATTAAGGGGAACGTGTGGTTAACTGTCTTTACCATTTAACTCCACAAGCGCCCGGTCGCTGACACACACACACACAGGCAGCGAGAGAGAGAAAGAGAGAGAGAGAGAGAGAGAGAGAGAGAGAGAGAGAGAGAGAGAGAGAGAGAGAGATACCTTCGGGAGACTTGTTTAAATTATGACATAGGCTACATTAGATTTAGTATATAGTTCATACTTTTTTTGGCGTATTTCTTTTCTGATTCTGCGGTGTTTCCTCGTCCACCGCCCAGGCAAACTGTTGATCAGCTGTAGAGCCAGAGTCTGAAATAACGTCAGCAAGCAGCAGCCAAGGAAACATCAACTGTAACATCTACAGATATAATCTTGCTAAATTTAGCCGCATTACTATTACGGAAGAAAAACTCTTGTATCCTTTGTTTTCTGCGACATACTCTTCTCTACAACTAACGTTCAGTCAACTAGTCTCAGCCTGCTCGCTCCTCAGCGAGTCACGTCGCTTTACTCACTGTCACCTCTATCAGCTATAACGGTTCATTTTTAGTCGGCTATATTTTAGAACCTATCCATAACCCTTTTTTGCTATTTTCCTCATTATTTGTTATACAAAAATATAAACAATGTCACACAGCGAATTAGTAATCATTTAAAAAATATAAAATCCAGCTCCTGCCAGCAGGTGCATGTGATTGGTTCAGGGCTTGCTGAGGCTCCTACTTTGATCTGTTGCTGTTCTTTGCTAATGCTGTTATCAGTTATTATCAATGTTTGTGCAGACAGGTGATGGTTGGTGATGTTTTTCATAATATCGTTTGAAATCATACTTTCACACATTTTGGTTTTATCATCACCATAAGTTGCTGTGTGTGGTTGTTACATAAAGTATCTTGTGTTTATGCTCAGGTGGACTTGGTGATATGTTAATAACAATATTATGGTGATGTCTGGCTCAAAGAGGGAAAACTCACTGTTGTATGCCTCGAAAGAAACTACTGCATTTTGTGATATAGATTACCTAGATATTACACTTTTTTAAAATGAGACTCTGTAAATCGAGGGGATGGGGGGCCTACAAAACCTCTCAGCCCCGGGGCCTAACATTAGGTTAAGGCGGCCCTGGAGACTACCTTGAGGAGGTGGTGGTCTTGGTCCGGTTGGGAAATTCCTGTTAGCTAACTTTAAAAGTAATATTGACTTCCAGTAACGTAAGCTGACAATCATCAATTCTTGAACCAAGTTATGTCTACATAATTCAAACAAACAACATGTTAGTTTGAATTCATCCAAACCTCGGCATACGCAGGGCAGGGGCGTAGCAGAAACGTCAGGGCCCTGTAGAAAGGCATTCTCTATGTAAACAAAAAGGTGCTTGCTGTCTCTGTGCTATCGTCATCGTGTAAAGCCCGCCTCAATGGTTGTGATTGGTGCCTTGATTTGGAAAAATTGGAAATGGGCTTGAAAGGACAAATCTCAAATTTGCCAGAAGTTGGTCAGGGTTTTCCCAGGCTGACACCCCTGAGCATACGCAGCAAAACCAGTTTGTGTTTGTCGCAGTCTAGCAGTAAAAATACTGCCCCAGATTAAATCCAGCTAATGTTCTATGACCTTTTGGCATTTCAATGTGTGTTGTATTTATAAATGTCAAGGTAAACTTAAACTTGTGTCTACATGTCACTGTCACTCTTCTGAAAGAACAGGGTTTTTCTGGGGTTTTTGGTTTTTTTTATTCTATGGCACACCTCCCTGTCATCACTCATTACTCAAGGTATACTGTATGGGTTTATGGCATTATGTTACTGATTGTATAACATGTAAAGAGTGTTTACATTGCACACCATCTTTCCATGATGCATCTTAACTACAGGTATGCAGAAAGAATGATGAACAGGAAGAATAAATTACCTTGCTATCCTTTAGGTTGCCTGGCGGGTTTATTGGGGATTGGCAGCATGTCGGACTGGCAGCATGTCACCCCATCTGACATCTAAAGGACCTCTGGTAATGTCCTGTCTGAATCTGGCAAGAATTCTAAATGATTTACTGATTTAATATGAAGTGCAACATGTGACACTAAAGCGAACATATGTTCTAATCATCACATAATGCCTATAACTCCCCATTATTATAACACATTTTTGGCCTACGTGATGTAGCTAATGTTTACAGCTTAAAACACTGACCTCATGTGACGTCATGTATGAGGACTCTTGTTTGTCTAAACATGATCAGATACTGTAAAGAAGCCAGGACTCTAGAAACTTTTGAAACATTGCACATCAGCAGTATAATATCTTAACAAGTTTTTTTTTCCTCCATTCATCTAACTGGTAGTTTACC
Organism: Gymnocephalus cernua; assembly: GCA_023631565.1. Taxonomy (NCBI): domain Eukaryota; kingdom Metazoa; phylum Chordata; class Actinopteri; order Perciformes; family Percidae; genus Gymnocephalus; species Gymnocephalus cernua. Next base: position 33,865,468 of record CM042438.1, on the reverse strand, counting down.
TGTCTGTCTTACATGTGTGCGGCTTACGAGGGAAGCGGGGCTCCCCTCGCCACACGCTCTCAGGAATGTCAAGATAAATTGGGTTGCTCCGGGCCAAAAGAGTCTGCCATGTTTAACGAGCTCCTCGGAAGAACAAATAAATGTTTATGGAGAGCCGCTGTGTAACATCGCTGGTCTCCCCTTCCTTGTCTGCTGTGTATGGCCGTGTCATGGAAACACAGCGCTGTTGCCAAGGAGATCCCCCCCCCCTCTCTCTGCTTAATGAGTGGGGTCTTTGTCTGCGCCTTAGGCTTCAGGTTAAACATTTTCATCACCCTTTACTATATGCATTCACTTCTTGGCACCGACAGCATCTCATCAGACGATGTGACTGACTCTCATTTAGAAGTACAGGGCTTCTGACGGACAGAGTCTATCCACAAGCAGTTTCAGATTAGGGGAATGTGTTAGATAAAGATAAAGATTAGAACAAATGTAAAACAATGATGTATATCAGCAAAAAAGGAGTAAACATGTGGAATCTTTAAGATGAGGAAGAAAAAAATATGTTACACGCTACAAGGAAACCCTTGTGTTTTTTTTATCGCTTTTTTATGCTTTTTTTCAACATTTCTTTGTTTGTTTTTTTACACTACCATCACACCAATGTATAACCACTAGTTTTACACTATTTCTTTGTTCTTTGAATTCATGGTCAAGAAACCTCATTTATATGAAATGATATCAATGTGTTGTGTTTTGTCAACGTTTTGTTGCAGGATACTGTTTTGAAACCATTTAAACCGTTTTTTTGTGTGGAAAAAAACCCACCCAAAATTCAATAACTGATCCTTCATTTAACTTGCAAGGAGCGTTGTATGGAACCATCCGTGTAATTTTTGTACAATTTGGATGAAAGAATCCCAAATTTCTGATGTAGAAACTTTAAAAAAACGAGTCAAATTTGACCCGAGGACAACAGAAGGGTTAAAAAAATAGGTAAAAAGTAGGATGATAAACAAATATAAAAGTGAGGCATGAATGGCAATGTGTATATGAATGGGAATGTATTTTGTTTTGTTTATTATTATTTTTTTTTACTTCTGCACATTATGTGTGTTAATATGTGACACTGTGACATCACTGTGGGTGTGGTTACAGGCAAAACAGACCACATCCACCAGTGATTAATTGGCTGTCACATGTGACAAATAAAACAGGAAACAGACTTGTCATTAGCAAAGACAACAGATCCCGTTGCTCTGGACGGAGACCAGTGAAGTCTATTAGAAGCACTTTTCCGGTGATGGCTGAGCGTTACTGCGCAGCCTCAAACTGAGCTTGATGACGTAGATGTGACGTGAGCAACGTGTCTGAACGTTGTAAGTCTTCTGGTAGCTGTGCCAAGAGAAATCTTATTTCATACATTGTCGTGTTTCTTTAGAAATAAACAATGGACAAAAGAAATCTTTAAACGCTTCAGATGTAAAAAACGTGGGATGCTAACGGGGGGTGATGGCTTATTAGTATCAAAATGGCGCCATAGGAGGCTTCACTCTGCGGAGAGAAGCCTGGCCCCTTGGTCATTAGGGCCCGAGCAGTGAAACTGCAAGGACCTATTGTTGTGACGAGTCCTTCGTCGCATTTTTGAGGGGCTTAGCATGCTGGAAAACTCACAAAAGTTTGTACACACGTCAAACCTGGTGAAAATTGCAAAGTTCTGTAGTAACTTGGCTTGGGCGTTGCCAGGGGGCTCCATAGCGCCCCCTAACGTGCACCTTAAATTAGACAAAAGTAATACATTAATATACCAACGTTTCAGGGAACATAGGTCTCATCTTGAAGTCCATAGAGCTATTCTTAGAAAAAATTACAAAATTCTAAAATTTCTGAAATCTTGTTTTTCGTGCGAAAATCTTCATTTTACAAACACTTGTTTGAGGACTTTAGGATGCATGGAAACTCTCAATATGTTGCAACTATGTGCATAATAGTAAAGTTTCACATTTAGGCTTGGGAGTGGTATGGTTGCTCTATAGCGCCCCTAACTGGTTTTAGCCCTTGTGCACATTTTTGATGGCCTCAATATAAACGAAAACTCACGAGAATTGGCGCCCACTTAAACAGCTAGCAGCTTTGCGAGAGTGTTCGGCGATTCTGCCCATACCTGTAAGCGGGCTCCATAGCGCCCCCTAATGCGTGGAAGGCCTTAACTTGGACATAGTTGCTCCAATCTTCACCAGATTTAATACACATATTGCTCTTATCATTGTGGACATATTTCCTATTTACCTTCATTAGCCCAACTGGAAGGCGGCCATTTTTAATTATACATTTTTCATGTGTTTTACATTCTTTCGAACTCGTCCTAGGCCGTGACTTCAATATTCTTGAATCTTTGCAAGTAGTATCTGTTGACCCTCATGACAAAAGTTATCCAAAGAATTTTGGTAGTTTAAAAAATGTGCACGTTATAGCAACGTCCTGTCTAAACAGGAAGTTGTGTTATCTTGGCAAAAATTATTCTTATTGAAACTTGAAAAACTTGTTCCCCATGGCCAGTTTAGCATCTGTGCCAAACTTGGTGGCAATCGGCCATTAGATGGCGCTGTTTTATTTTTTTTAAATAAATCAGCAAAATATTGACATATGGGAAACCTACTTTGTATAACTACTCCTGGGGCGTGAGTCCGATCGGCACGAAAACTTGGATATAGACTTGGTGGACCCTCATGACTAAAAGTTATCAAAAGAATTTTGATAGCTAACACATTGGGAGCAGTGTCCGCCATTACCCCCGACGTGCAGGAGGTGAGGGCCCGTTCATCGCTGCTTGCAGCTTTAATTTTCTTTTGTAATGGCGCGCAAAGCACAAGGCTGACACTGAAGACTCATTCTTTCCTCAAACCATGTCAATGTTGACTTTTTCAATATGTAACAAAGACCACGATCCTTCCCCAAACATAACCAAGTGTTTTAAATGCCTAATCTTTCCCATTTGTGATCCCAATGTTTCCCAACTTTATTGGGGCTTTGACTTTTGACCTAAATAAAACAAAGAAATAAGATAATATATTAGTCAGTAAATGAATGTGACTTGTAGTTAGCGTTGAAATATGGCTGGAAAAGGGCTGTGATTTTGAGTTTATAACTGGAAAGTAATAGAGTGGAGAGGAATGGAAAATGTGACGTGACAAACTGACCTGCTAGATTTCTATCCGTCATATCTTCCATTTCAATCAGAGAAGACTAATTGAAAGAGGAGCTTAGAGAGCCATAATGAAATGCATGTCTTTAATATAGTGTGCAATTGGACCCAAGGTCCCCAAGTGTCTCAATAGAATATGCCCTAATAGAATCTCAAGACTGGTGGTGGGGGAAATCTGAAGATCACGAGGCTTCAGCGGAAAAATTGGATGGGAGAGAAGGTTTCCTGATGACCTTTTCCTTATGATGGACAGACCCAAATCTGTCCGGACACACTGGGGCTGACTGTGATGAATACTGGAGGGTGAGGGATGGAGCCATGTTGCATGGGGTGGTTTTGCAGTCGAATGAAAAGCAGTCGAGATGAAAGTCAGCAGCATCTCCAAGTCTGAGGCCATGGTTCTGAATGACAGAGAACCACAGTGAATATTTCAATCCTGTCCCGAATGGGGCTTTAGTCTTGTTTAGATAATGTCAACAATGGTGACACAACACAAGCACAAAGTAAGTTTCTGAAAGATCTGAAAATAGGTCAATTGTGAATATAACTATAGTGTATTATAAATGGACTGCCGTTTAGAAGCCAGGAGTTTGCATTTTGGCTGTCGCCATTTTGGTATTTTGGAGCCTGAAGGGACCATATTTGGACAAGGGGCGGAACTTGGGAGGGTGACATGTGTAAGCCAGTGTGTATGGTTTCAATGGCACTGCGCTAAGCTGAACGCTAAAGAGGGAAAGTCGCTAATTTTCAACCCTTCTAACACGAGTCATCCAGCGGAGTTTTACTGGTGGGTAAAAGTGGACCTCCGAGTACTGTTGCCGTTCATCTGAATGACCAGCAGTACACAGAGCTGGTTGAAAATAGACTTTTCCTTAAGTTACTAACTAACGCTAGCGGTGCCTAGCTAGCTTGGTTGGCAGAACGCTAAACAAGAAAAATGTTCCAATTAACTCTGATGAAGTGAAAACACACAGTGAGAGGGTCAAAGTTTGAAAATAAAACACAGACAACACCCAAAAACAGGTTCCCAGCTATTTGTATGTACACAGGGCCATGGTTAGCATTGATAAGCCTCTGCCATGATTGACAGGTTGGCGTGTAGCCTAAAGCATACCCTGCTTTAATAAATGGGACCATAATTTACTAAATGAACGTCATGCTGCATTGAAGAAGACTTGAAACTAGCGATTGAGACCATAAACTCAATATGAAAATATTTATTGAGGTAATAAATCAAGGCAGAAGTAGGGTCAATTCCCCATAGACTTCTATGGAGACTGACTTCTGTTTGGGGCTAGTGGAGTCGACCCCTGCTGGAAACTAGATGGAATGCAGGTTTAAGGCACTTTGGCATTGGCTTTACTTTTTAGGCCTGGAAGTTGCCGCTTGGTTAAACCCCAGCAGAGCCAGTTGCACCTCCTGTTTGGCCAGGTGTTTAAATCATTTCCTTCAAGCATAAAGGCACTGATTAGTGCGTCATCTATGCTTGAAGAAGCTTCTGCGAGTTCTGTTTTTTATATTTCACTGAATGTTTTAACTAGAGTGTGTGATTCAGACAGGTTCAGTCCAATTCTGAAATTCCTCCAGTCAGCGCTGTCTCCCAGAAGGAAATGGTTGATTTGTCACATGTCCAAAGCATCAACACAGATGTCGGAGGGATTCAACCACTTTCAGAAGATTCATGCTCAGTTCAGATCACAAATCCACTGTAATTCCATTACACACTGACATTGTCTTTTTAATCTGTGAATCCAAAAACAGATAAGTGGTTGGTCTTGCTGTCATATTTTTCTGCACTGGTTGATATTCAGACTGAGGCAGGCTGTCTGACAGCTGGCAGATGGAAATTGTGATGGAGCACCTGGAGGCCACGTGTTGACTGGATTGGAGCTGGAAAGCTTTTTTTGTGAACCTGTGACGTTTAAGGAATAGAAAAAGTGCTTTCTTTATTTGGATTTCAGATCCAGGTGCTGCTGGATAACCTCACTTACCTTTTTTCGTCAACTTTCGGATCCCTGCCTCCTCCCATACTGACAGAACCATCATGTCAGGTTTTCTGTGGTACAATAAGTATAATCTGTGGGCAGTTTTACAGTGTGGGCTGGCGTTGCATTGCCTCTCCCTGCCTCACCACCAACTGTTCAGCCTCTAATGCTGTGTGGGGTCCGCCAGCGTGAAACCCTGCTGAATGAAAGGTGTTTTCTTTCCTGCATTGAGAAATCACATGCAGCCGCTTAACGTGTGCTGCAAATTAATTGATTTTACTTTACAGGCGAGAAGTGAGAGATTGCTTGCACCGTTACCCTGAACCACACAAAAAAGGCTTTCAGCACAAGATCATCAGCTAGAAAAGGCAGCCTCCAATCATTGGCCACCATTAAAGGAACACAGCGACTTATTGATATCACCATATCCCCCAGAGTTAGATAAGTCCATACCCTTCTCATCTCCGTGCATGTTGTAACTCTGTCTGATGCACCCAGCGCTAGCCTAGCTTAGTACCACAGATCCTGGAGGTAACCGGTTCCAACTAGCCTACTAGCAGAAGTAGCAGTGCTTCGCCTTCTGAGAATATAGTTTCCAGTTTGTATACGGTTTTAAGATGGCTGTGTGACCTTGTTATTTGTACATGCTGTGACTATACAAATCACAACATGGTGTATCTAGTACCTTCTTGCCGAACTCAGCAGGGAGAAAAGGCTGTTACCTGGCTGGTTTGGATCATTAATGATTCTCCTAGCCTTTTTTCTTGCAGCTCCTGTTTTAAATATTAGTGATGTTCTGTTCTGTGCCGAGGCTTTGAAGCGTGCATCGAGAAATCTAGGAAATGTATATGTTTTACAATAGTTTCCTGTGAAGCATGTAACATTTTAGGCTAATGAAGTCATTGATGATGTCCGAAGCCTCGCTGCCCGTCCATACCATGTTACTGGTTTAGGAAGTGGTTCAAATCTACATGATTATATTATACATCCATGAGGTACATGAGCACATTCACTGCCCCTCTGCCCAGTTAAATCACTGGCACTTTCCAGTTTTAGAATACTAATATTTCCCCTCCTGACATTATTATATTATGACCAAAGGATTGATTTACACACATTTGATAGCCGCATTCCTCTCAAGGCAATTTGTTTATTATAATGATTATGTTATACCATCGTCACCAGTAAATACACACTATATTGATATAAATGGCTTAAGTGGAATTCATTTTTTCTTCATCGTTATTTCTAAGGCTTTATGCAAAATACATCGTTGGTAATAACGGTGATGTGTGCCCATTTTACACTCTTTGACCAACAGGTGGTATTGTGAGCATATGAAGTCTCGAGAAATGAATCCTTTTGCACATCAATTTACTGGAAAGCTTCAATGCTTCACGAGGCTTCGTCTTGCCATCACCAGTAAATATCCTTCAGGCAGTAGAGCACCGCCTACTGCATGTTCAGCCTCTTTCAGATCACTCTTTGTTGGGCCCTGTTTGGAAAAAACAGATGATCCTTTAGTACCCTGACCTTTGGTGCTGTTTCTGTACCAAGCCGTGATGTTCCCTGTTAAGACACTCCCGATTGTGCCGGAGAAGAAATTCCTCAGTCTTTGAGGGGATACCTGGAATTTGTGAAGCAGTATGTGCATGAGTCACTGAGTCAGTATGCAGCGTGTGACAATGCAGGAGGGTGGGAAGTATAGCAAGATGTTCATAAAGCACCAGTTTCAGAGTTATGGTTGTTTTCTTTTACTAACTGTCCACTGTCCAACTGTCCACTGCTCCTAATACTTAGGATGGTTTAAATGCAGTAATTGAGTTTCACTACATTGTACTGTGTGTATGTGAATAAAGTTGTGTTTTCATTTTTTTAATTAGTTTGCCACTTTTTAGGACATTTTGAGTGTCATGTCAATGCATTTTAAGCTTTTCACGAGCCATTTCCTCCTCTATTCTATCACCTTTTCCTTTTTTGGAGGGCATTTTCACACATTTATATAAATTAACACTTTATATAAAGATAAAACTGTTCATTCAATCACTGAAGAGTATCAGACATCATCACAACATTTGAAGAGCACATAAGATTATTACCAAAACGTCATGCCAACTGCTGAAAAATAAAAGAGGTGTTTTTTAAATGCGCTATGAAGAAAGAGGGCATAATCCTGAGCTTGTTTTGATCTTGGCAGGATGTTGGGAAGGTTGCTGGTCATAAAGGCCAAGAACCAGAAAATAAGAGGCCTAAAAATAAGAGGCCTAAAATAGAGCAAAGGACTGCAATTCTGTCAATGAGCCGTGTTGTGCAAGTAAAAATAATCCAGTGGGGAAATATAATCAAAGGGCTCTCCTCTCCTTATCGTTATGTGACTTTATTTGAGTCAAAATAAAACAACCGGGTGAGGAAAGGGTCCCCACAGTGTTCAGTATTCGGTGAGAGTTGCTCAAAATACACAGTTCACAGCTCAAAATACACAGTTCACAGCTCAAAATACACAGTTCACATAGCCTACCAAAGAAAAAAAAGTGAATTGTTTCAAGCAAAGTTGAGAGCTGAAGAAAAGTAGGTGGAATCCAAAGTGACCGCAAATATAACAATGAACAAATGAAACTGCTATTTAACCCTAATCAACCAACACTTAAAAACATAGTTAAATAGAGAAATATTGTTAAACTTAAAATTGCTAATTCGTTCTTACACAAAATGAGAAAAATCGGATTTCCATCTGTAGAGGGACAATGTATAGGAGCAGTCCAGCACGGAAATAGCAGGACAGAAAGTGCAGTAAGGGTGTTGTGGTCGAGGGTGGATGGGCAGATACATTGGCCTTTAATTCATGACTTTTACCCAGAACACACTGTGAGTCAAGTTTTAATTTGTACCTAAAGGTTTTGTTGTTTCACCATAACCAGCCTCTCCCTAACCTTAGCCAAACTTGTTTTAGTTGCCCAAGCATAACCATAGCCTCGCCCAAGCTTTAAATATAGTTGTTTCAGTTGACAAACCTTAACCCAAACTTTAGCCAGAGTTATTTTACTTGTCTGAACTTTTAATTTGAAAATCTCCCTACGTCGAAATGATTGGGATATTGATATGATTTTAGCATATCATCTTTAAAAAATGCTGTGTTGGGGCGCCTGGGTAGCTCACCTGGTGGAGCGGGCGCCCATATATAGAGGTTTACTCCTAGACGCAGTGGCCACAGGTTCGACTCAGCCCTGTGCATGTCATTCCCCCCCCTCTCTCCCCCCTTTAATGTCTCCAGTTGTCATCTATAAATAAAGGGCTACAAAATGGCCAAAAAATAATCTTAAAGGTGCTCTAAGCGATGTTGGGTGACGTTACTTCTTGTTGACGTTCGAAGTATTGTCAAACAAGCTCGCACCTCCCTCCTGCTCATCCCGTCCCCTCCCCCTCCCTTCCGCGCACTAAGACATCCATGGCACTAAGACCCCAACCCCCACCCCCAAATCCTTCTTGTCGGTTATTGGCTGGAACACTCTTTGTTATGTTTAGTGGTGCAGGTTGGCACAGTTAGTTTTTGTTGGCCTTTGTGGAGCCTGGGCTGTCTATAGAGACCATGTTTTTTTTACAGTGTGTTCAGGGGACAGGCAGCTAGCAGATAGTGAGGAGATGTTTGCTGTATGTGACAAAAAATGTTGTAGCCTAAAAACCACGTCACATCGCTTAGAGCACCTTTAAAAAAAAAAAAAATGCTGACCCCGAGCCACAGCCGTTTGGGGAGGTCTTTATTCTCCACATTTATTTTCATGTGCTCTCTGTGTTATTGTGAACACAGTGTGGTGCCATGGCCCATACTGTATTATTGGCCCACAATGCTCTAATGAGGGAAGACCACCCCTGAAAGACCCTGCTAAGTCACTTTCCATATGTAAAACTACACAAAGGTGTATTGTTGCAGCATATTACAACAACTATCATCTCAGATTATCTGATTAAACACATTTTACAATCAATCACATCTTCTACTAATGGATTTTCCACAGTTGATTACATTGGTTGCACTTCACAGTACGCAGTCATGTCGGGTACGTTTCAGTTGCATCCAACATGTCAGCTATTCATGTAGAGTTGAACAGCTTGAACATTTTACTCTGCACAGACTTGTAGATGTGATCTAGGTGTGGTAGCAATGATTTAATCCAATAACCTTTTGAAATACCTGGATTATCAATGCAAGACTTCAAAGACTTATACTGGTCAATCCTGTGGCGTATACTGCTTTCTACTAACATCAAACGAATGGACTCTGATGAATTTATGCGGTTGTAAAAGAGGCTTTTGGGCTGAGCGTAAACGGCCTCACATCTGTGCTCAATCTTCAGCGTGGCGTGTAATGACGATCACAGGGCCTTTGTTCTCTCTTAGAGGAGAGAAGGAGCCAGGTAGGGGTCCTGAAGCTCAGGTAAGCCTGTATACTTAAAACTAATGGAAAACATCAGTGGAGGGCTGTGGAGAATATAAGACTCTGCTGCTGAACTGGGGGTCTTATTCGAGGCCTTTAGACCATGTGGCTGCATCATTAGGACTTGGTTCTGACCAAAGGTTTGGAATCTTCCACAGATGATAGCAAGGAGTGCTGAGTCTGACATATTTCGTACTGTTCATACTGTAGGTCAGGGTCAGTAGGTCAGCCTCAAGCCTTGCACTTAATGGGTAACTTTGTTTTTTTTCAATCTGGACCCTATTTTCCTATGTTTTTATGTCTAAGTGACTGATGGGAACAACATCTTTGAAATTGGCCCACTATTATACGAGTGAAACAAGCAAGTAATGTTAATGGGCAATTCAGTCAGTTTACATTCACTAAAAGTGCTGGTTTTGCTACTGACAGGCTTATTGTTAGTGTCTGACAACATTATGGAAAGGATCCCTACAGAGGTCGACGTTTTTGTTAAATAGTAAGATCCTTTTTATTTAACATGAAACAAAACCCGAATGTCCAAACCCACCAGACTCCATTTGTAACTGCAGGTTACAGAGTTCTTGCCCAATACTGGAACAATTGTAAAGTGCCCATATTATGAAAAAATCACTTTTTCTGGGATTTGGGGTGTTATATTTTGTCTCTGGTGATTCCACATGCATACAAACTTTAAAAAAAAAATCTATCCATGCTGTTCTGAGTGAGATACGGTTTCTGAATGATTCCTGCCTTCAGTCTCTGGGTGAGCTGGTCACAATCTGCAGGGCTTGTTACGTAACTAGCCGAAACGACGGGCTAAACACAACCGTTAGCATGCTAGCGCTAGCGTTAGCTCGTTCTCAATGGCAAAGCACTGCTAAAACACACACAAGTTCACCATAATCTCCAAAAGAACTACTTCCATGTGCGCCCTCCTTTAGAAGAAGTCTCCCGGCTAATCCTGCCTTGTAACTGACCAAAGTTGGAGAAACAACCTTTCTTTTACTGTCTATGGAGCTAACTGACATGATCTACCATCTGAGCTACTGAGCATGTGCGAGTGGAATCAAAGATAGTACAGAAGGAAAGATGATTCACTCTGTAGCTAAAACAGAGACCTGAACACAAGGTGAAAAGAGGAGCTGCAGCAGTGAGAGAGAGATGTGCTGTACAACAACAATATATTAAACCATGTAAACATATTCTGGTACAACCTTAAAATACAATTATGACCTGAAAATGAGCAGAATATGGGATCTTTAAAGATTTTTGTTCACATTAGTCACTTAGACACGAATGTATGGGGAAAAAGGGTCCAGGTTGAAAACCCCCAAAATTATCCTTTAACCACAAAGAGATGAGCCACAACCAGATCTAAAGGAACGTTCACAACATGTTGTAGATTTTGCTTTCCTAGAGTACAAATAGGAAGACCAAGATATTGAACATCCAAGATTTGACATTTGCGTTTTTTAATATTTAAACCAAAGCCATTATGAAACATTACAAAGTTAGCATTTTTAGAAACATTAGAGAAAGTAGCTTGATCATGATTTAAATGTAAAGTCATTTACCCACTTTGTGAAAGATTTTACTCTTCGTTTGTGGCATATAGCAGATGATGGAACAAAACAACGGCACAGCCAGGAACTCTGTTGAAATTCAGGCTTTCACCGTTAGCAACTAGCTGGTCAGATATTTTTCTCAGCAGTTGGAGGAGACCAAAAACAGAGCTAAATAGAGTGAATATTGGATTTATATTCATCAGGTGGCCAGAAGCACAACCTACAAATAAATGAGAATGTTGCAGCATGTCTCTGCCCTTGTAATCAGCAACTGCAACTTCATGAGGTGATATGGTAAAGGTCCAATATGTAATATATTTAATGTAATAAATCCAAAAATGACCCCAATGCATCATCAGATATTAAGGAAACATGTTAAGCTGAAATACTATCTTTTCTGACAACAATGCTAATGCCAGTATTTTCTCCTTTTGAAATTTACGTTCCATGACGGAATTTATGTTTATGTTTTAGCCTGTGTATTGTTATCAACTGCCCAGTCTGACAGCCAGGCCGGGTTGCCAGATATACCTGTAAACACGTAAACCCAGCTCGCTACAGCTGTAGCGTTAGTATAACAGTAGTATATAGTGGTACATATGCGCACGCACCCGTCCAAAAATGGCACCAAAGCGTGTGCGTGTGAGAGCGTGCGTGTTGAGGAGAGTGGGCGACACCCCCCTCCCCTCTACCATGTGATAATTTTGAGTGTTCTGATTAGCAGATCGAGGAAGAAAAGGGTTAGACCAATAATTTTTTTCTTCTCTCCTAGTCAGCTATTTTGTCAGTATTAGTTCTGTTTAGCTAGTGAGCCTTTGTAAAAAAGATCTCCTATACAACTATTTTACTCTGTTCGCTAAAAGACGGGGCTTTTTACATTCATTTCTGTTGAGAAGCAAAAAATACGACGCTTATTTTACAAACATGTCTGGGCATGCATTTGGATATGGAAAAGGACTCGCTTCATCTGATGAGTGGGGAAAAGGAGTCAGAACAGGTACGACTTTTGAAATGCGCCAGTCACCTCAAAAAAAGAGACTATGCCCTCTGATCTTCCCAGCAAGTTTGACAGAAACCCCTACAGCCGATTTGGCATGTCTTGATTTATCTGATGAGATAGGAAAAGACGCTAGCCCAAGTACAGCAAATGAAATGTATTTAGCACTGCAGAAGAAGAGGCATGTCTGAAACCTGTACAACTGATATGGAATGTGAGGGTGGCAATGGCTATTGTTATTCTATTCGCTATATTGACGGATTTGTTACATTAACTGTCTACACTACTGTAGTTGCTGAGCTGTCTAGTAGTGATAAAACAGAGTGTACATTAGCAGCTAAAGACTGGTGGCTTTTTCGAGGGGTTGTCTGTCCAGACCTAGACAATCCGGGGTTTCCAGAGGTAGTGTATGTGTCACAGTGGGACAGTGAAAAGGGGGATAAAATGTATCGGTTGGAAGCAGATCGTTTCAATAGACCTTCAGAAGACTTTATTTTCCTCAACGTATGCCATGATAAGGCTAAAGCTGTTGCAGCCAGAGGGCGGGAAGAATGGTCTCTGAAGCCGTACCCAATTACTAAGGAAGAATGCAACAACTGTTTTAAAAACGCTTTCTTTATACAATGGTGTGATTGGGAATGTATAAAGAAACAGTTTGAAACCGTTGACTATGTCATCAGAAGAGATAGCATACGGAAGTCTTACGCTGCCATTAGGAAAAAGCTGGTTTTTGAAGACAATGAGCAACATTGCCTCTCACTGCCGCAGTCACTTTTTCGTCCAAAGATTGCTACACATCGAGACTAACAAAAGGGTGGGTATATTTTATATGTGTTATTTAGTTTCAAAATTAGTTTTTGAAAAAAAGGGGTGTGTTACAGTGTCTGTAATGTGTGTTTCTTTTGTTTTTTTGTTTTCAGAAGGTATGGAATGGTGGTGTTCGTCCCCAGGAACACCTCCTCGGCTTCATGGAGCCTACGTACCCCACCTAATCCTCCGGGGTGTGACGGATCGTAATATATTTCATGCATAACTTTCTCCATGATGCGTTAAGATTCAAGTGATCGCCTTAGTTTGACAACAAGTCTATTTATTCATTTCACAAAACACTCACACATACAAACGCGTAACAGATCATGAAGACAGTGAAACACATTCTATCGTAGATAATGTTTTGCTTAAGCATGCTATAGATGTTTTACTAATTATGAATGCATGTATTTTTTGCAAATCGCATAAGACATCAGTGTAATGATTTTCTTTCAAATACAAACTAACGGCATCTACAACCATAGCGTACATGGTTAGTATGTGATAAACAGTGTGGATCTTAAAATTGTGTGTGATGTTACTTATGACATCACAAAATGTCTCAGCTATACACTCTCTAGCTGTTAGCATTGATAACAACATACGTATTACATCATCCCAGGGTATTGCCCTATTTTGGCTTCTTACAACAGACAACAATTGTTGTAACCTACATACATCATTGTTATTTACATTACTCTCACATTGATACTTTTTAACATCATTCACTTTGTTGGTTATGGTCTGATCTAAAATATCAGATAATCGAGATATCACACATCGCTCTCTGATATGATTATACATTAAACACAGACAATTCCCCATATTTTCACACGGGTACTTTTTTTCTCTTATATAAATCTCTCCACAGATCCCCAATCTCTCTAATTTCAGCCACTTTGACAATGTTCTCTCCCACTGTATTATCATACATTTCACGTATTTTTACTGTAACATCTCCGACCGTTTTCAATTCGTAGAAAAGTGTTTCTGCAACCCCACGGATCCTAGCACCATTAGCACACAGCTGTTTTATCGCCAGAAAGCGTTGCACTACTGAGATGAATTTATCTGTCAGTAGTCTTTTCAAAGAGTTTTGCGTAGAACAACTCTGGAATAATTCCCAAACAATCGTGGTGTTTCTGACTCGGATGGTTGGTCTGACAGCCATAACAGACTTCCTCCCAATAACTGTAAAGCACTACATTTAGAAGGTGTAGAGATGCTGTTTTAACACTGTCTATAAACAAGGATGACACTAGTCCGTCCGATTGATCGTCCTCCATTAGGTGTGAACAAACATTGCCATCTGGCAGATCTAAGGGCTCTGATGATGTGGGGGTAAACACTTGTGTATATGGCTGGGGGCTCGGCGGAAGTGATCGGATCAAAAGAGAAGGGGGTAGTGGAGGTGATAGATTGGGTGGTGCCAGGAAATGCTCAGGCGTGAGGGCTGGTGATGCTGATGCTGATGACTCCAGATACCCATCTTCCATCACGCTCATAAATAAACACGGTGGGCTAGGAGGTGTTCCTGGGGACGAACAATACCATTCCATACCTTCTGAAAACAAAAGAAACACACATTACAGACACTGTAACACGCCCCTTTTTTTCAAAAACTAATTTTGAAACTAAATAACACATATAAAATATACCCACCCTTTTGTTAGTCTCAATGTCTAGCAATCTTTGGACGAAAAAGTGACTGCGGCAGTGAGAGGGAATGTTGCTCATTGTCTTCAAAAACCAGCTTTTTCCTAATGGCAGCGTAAGACTTCCGTATGCTATCTCTTCTGATGACATAGTCAACGGTTTCAAACTGTTTCTTTATACATTCCCAATCGCACCATTGTATAAAGAAAGCGTTTTTAAAACAGTTGTTGCATTCTTCCTTAGTAATTGGGTACGGCTTCAGAGACCATTCTTCCCGCCCTCTGGCTGCAACAGCTTTAGCCTTATCATGGCATACGTTGAGGAAAATAAAGTCTTCTGAAGGTCTATTGAAACGATCTGCTTCCAACCGATACATTTTATCCCCCTTTTCACTTTCCCACTGTGACACATACACTACCTCTGGAAACCCCGGATTGTCTAGGTCTGGACAGACAACCCCTCGAAAAAGCCACCAATCTTTAGCTGCTAATGTACATCTTTAACTCCATATTATTGGTCTAACCCTATTCTTCTTCGATCTGCTAATCAGAACACTCGAAATTATCACATGGTAGAGGGGAGGGGGGCGTCACCCACTCTCCTCAACACGCACGCTCTCACACGCACGCTTTCCTCACGTGCACATGCTTTGGTGCCATTTTTGGACGGGTGCGCGCGCATATGTACCACTATATACTACTTACAACCATGAAAGCAGCAAACAAACGAACGGGATCAACGGAGATAAATTCTACCTGACCTAAAAAAAATCAGTTTCTAACAGTTGCTTGACCAGAGATGTAACAAACCCCGGGTTAATATTGGAGATGTATTTGAAAGATGGAGACAGCTTGAAGCCCAAAAGGACGCTGAGTTGGCTAATTTCCTCCTGAACAGGTAAGCATTAGCTTCATGTTAATTTATCACAGCTACTAGGGACGAGCATTTCATGTCATTTCAACATTTGTGTACTGACATTGAATTATATAGCTAGAAACACGAGTTGGTTACTTGCAAAAACAATTGAGACAGCCAGTAAAGTGATCCCGGCATGCTAACGCCGGCATGCTAACCCTGCTAACTGCTAACGTTACCGGAGAACCAGGCAAGCGGGCTACGGCTGTTTACAACGTGTAGTTCAGCGGCCGTAGCCGACAACGGTGAGTTATTTTAAGCCACGAGGGGGGCTGTAAATCGGGAAGAGAGGACCGTGATTTTGCAGTGTGTTTAGCGATTGTTGCCGTAATTCTAAGACCAATAAAGTGTGTATTTCAGTCGGGTGGAAAAGGATGGCAAGGTAGTGTTATTTTTAGCGGTTCCTATCATAATTCTAAGCCGAGGAAGTGTGTCTGTCTGGCTTGTGGAGAGGACACCAAGGTTGTGGTATTTTTAGCGGTTCCTACTGTAATTTTAAGCCGAAAAAGTGTGTGTGTCAGTTGGGTACAGAGCTCCGTGTGAGCACGGGCTTCTATGACTGTCAATATAGCCAGCATCTAACGTTAGCTACTCCGCTGTGCTGTGGAGTAATGTCTGGCTATGTGAGACAAGCGTTTAGCAACATTGTTGGATGCTCCGGTCTTACCCAGGATTTCCACAGGCTGCATAACCGCTGCGGAACGTCTCCGCTGCGGAACGTCTCCGTGGTCCCAATACTCACCGGATCCGGAGTTGTTGCGGAACGGCTGCGGCCAGGACTGACAGCTGTAGTCACGAGGACCCACTAGATCTCGCGAATTCACGCAGAATAGAACCACAAAACCACCAACAGTTTGTTTCTATTCTGAGGAGTAGAGAGGAAACAACTCTGTGCTGTGTTTTCAAGGTGTAGTGAAGAGAAATATGATCCTTCGTGAGCACGGGGTATTTTATTTTGAAAATTAACCGGATGTTTTATTTTGTTTCTGTGCTCGACTTCCTGTCCCGCACTATCTGCCGTGTGCTGAATTGCTGCGGAGCTCTCCGGCGTCCGGCAAAAATAGAAGCTCTGCGTATCTGATGCGCAGGGCTGCGACCGCCGGAGCTGTGCCGGAGTCGGAACGCAGACGTTATGCAGCTGGTGGAAATACACACGTTGACTTTAATGGAAACCGATTGACTCCGCCGACGTTCCGGAGCCGTTCCGCAGCGGTTACGCAGCCTGTGGAAATCCTGGGTCAGCCTGGCAACCAACGTGAACTTCGAGTCTGGGGAGGAGGGGCGGGGGAGACAACTCACTCCAGTATTTTGAATTTGTACTGCAGTAACTATTTTAAACACTAGCTGTCAGTGTTGCACATTGCACCTTTAATGTTGTGTCAGCTTTTTCCACATCCCCAAATGAATGATCGTCATTTGATTTAATATTGACATCTTACAATTCATAAACTTTATACACCGATAATTCATGTAGAGAAGAGAGATACAGAATATGTGATCAATTTGTTCATGTTTTATAATTTGGTTTTGTACAAGCATTAGTACTGTGGTTCGTTGTATCAGATTCAGGATTGTTGCCTGTCAGCCAAGTATATAAAAAGCTTGCTGTTAAATTACAGGTAATCTTCTCTTACAGTTTCAACTCTACCCTCCAGCAATGCTGGAATTTCTTTTTTTTGTTACAGCTTTCTTCCCTCAAAGCTGAAGGATGACACCAGCATTTACAATTATACACCTAGAGACACAAGACATAAGAAGCTTCATTGTCATTGCACCACTGTCTGACAGTATTACAATGAAATTACGTTGATACTCCCTGAGAATAAAAAAAAAACACAACAATCACAACAAATACTAAAAAAGGGGAAAAAACAGGCAGTTGAATAAGAGCAAGACGTAAAAAAGTCCCAGCATAATGCACATTACATATAATAGATAACAGGTAAGGTATTGCACATTCCTGATAAGTTAGCAGCCTCAGTAATAAATAGATACATAAATAGGTTTGTATGTGTAAACATTAGTTTGATGAATTGGGATATGAGACCATAGGAACCATTTTACAGTTTCACTGCTTGGGGGAAGAAACTGTGCTTCAGTCTAGTAGTCCGGGCTTGTATGCTCCTGAATCTCCTACCAGATGGTAGGAGCCTGAAGAGGTGGTGGGCAGAGTGGGTGGGGTCACGGGTGATGTTAGTGGCCCTGCTTCGGCAGCGGGCCTCAGAGATGTCGCTGACTGCTGGTAGTTGAGGACGAAAGGAATCCTATTCTCCTCTGTTTCTCTTTTTGAGCAGGATTAGCACTAGAGTTGCAGCCATAGCTGGCAATGATTACATTGCTCCACATGCTACCATAAAACTAATCCCATCTGAATAAAGATGTAATCTGATAGAAAGTCCACAAAGCCAGTGGCTGGGTAGTTGCAATAATCCAAACCCCACAGAAAGATACGAAATCAAACCCTTGGAGGTGTTTTTGTAATAGGGTGGAAATCTCGACACAAGCCACATCCTATCCCCTGGAGGTGGACCAGAAGCAGTGCTTCTGCTGCTTCAAAGGCCCAGGCAGGTGTGCACGTATCAGCCTCCAGCATCAGCTCCTCCACACTGGGGTGGAGTTGGAGCTGCCATGGGTCTAACTAGACCTGTTGGTTGTTTGATGCCATCGAGGAAAAGGCTTTACCCCTAATGGGGCATTCATTAGTTTTTATTGCCATTGTACCTCATAAAGCACCTCATAAAGCATCTCTACCGATCATGTGGTGTGAATTCCAAGTAATGGGTACTCTGTTGATCTGATTTAATACTGGACTTTGTGCATGTTAAAATACAATAATGTGACTTGATATTAAATTACTGTAATGCAACATGTGATGTTTGTGTGATATGATTCTAAGAAGCCCCATCTACAGTATACTTCTAGTTGGTATATCATTTGATTAATATAGTAGTAGAAGCCATTACCTCACAACAGAGGCTAGAATGAATGTTCCCAGATAAAAAGCAAACTATTTAGTGCGCTGAGGATAAACACCCCGCTTCTTTTCTTCCTTTTAACTGGAATAATAGGTTTCATCTTATACAGTACGTGGTCATAAATCACAAGTACGATGCCTATGGAAAATATGTGCTTAGCATTGCTTCCTGAATTATCATACTGGTAACTAATACTGTAAGTCATTTTGTATTACCACTTTATATGTACTTTATGTTACTTCCTTTTGGAACAGTTTAGCTGGCAGGACACCTGGTCCTAAAGCCAACCCTAAATTAAAAACACATTTATTGTAACAAGTATCTGAATATACAGTAGGTCTGACTATATCTGAATTATAGTTAAACAAATAATCGTATATAAAACTAAAGCAAGCATAATGCAGTGTGTTTGAATAAATACTGCTGGGATTTGAACCCAACTGTCATTTAAAGGTTATTGAAATAAAAGAAAAAGAAAAGAAGAGCCAGTAATCTGGGCAGGACCGGCAGCAACTGCAAAGCCTCTGTCACCTTTTAGTTTAGTCGTGATCACGGGACATACAGGAGAGATTAGTTATCAGATCTAACCTCAGGGTTAGGTCAGAGACCTCAGGGCCGGTGAATAAGATCTGTAATATGTACTGTTCTGATATTATGTATTTGTATTGAGTGGATTTTGTGCCTCTGTGTGTGTGTGTGTGTGTGTGTGTGTGTGTGTGTGTGTGTGTGTGTGTGTGTGTGTGTGTGTGTGTGTGTGTGTGTGTGTGTGTATTATTGGTCACTGTGTAGTGGAGATGATAGGTTTTGTTCTGTTTTTTTATTGTGTCCTTTCAACCAGGGACTACAAATGTAAAGTAGCTAGTAGCTATATCTGAGATTGATTTGAGATTAATCTTTTTTGTAGATTGTCCCTATAATGTAAATAAACTTAATAAACTGATAAAGGTCTAGCAAAGAAATGTCATTTTTATTTTTTATTTTTGCAAGTTAGACAGTGTTAGACAGTGTGCAGGAGTTTGTTTGCATCATTTGACCTACTTTACATGTAGCCTGGTACAACAATGCTTGATGTAAAGATACTGATGATATGATTGATGAATAAATCACATTTTAGACCTATGTCGGTGTGTTTTCTTTTTTTTTTTTTTTTATGTAGTGACAGATAGGAACAAAATAAGATTAAACCAGAGAAGAAAAACAAAAAACTACCAAAAATGCTGCCAGGGATCTGAAATTGACTCCAGAAACAGACTCTTAGTCTCTCTTGCGTCAGGATCTTTTATCAGGCCACCACTGCCAAGCAAGTTTGCAACAAATAATGTTAAGAAAGCAAGGAACACATTTGAGCTTGGGGATAAAGCCAGTGCAAAAATATTTAGGAAATCATAAAGGCTTCCATTGTTCATTGCAGAGATGCACTATAATTAATGCCCATGAAATGTCAGCAGTCAGGCAAGGAAAAGGGTTGCAAGTATTTTAGTAACATGTAGCAGAGTTTCCCGGAGTCAAACGTGTAAATTACAATCCTTACTGGACGTGACCAGCTAGTTTCTATGTCTCTTAGTTGGTTGCTCTCAAAAATGGGACAACAACAACATGACAGGTCAGACAGATAATAGGCCTACTGCCAACTTTTTGTTTTTACAAATAAAGCTCATGTAGCACATTGTATTCTCTCAAACCAGGAAGGTGTTGCAGGGACGCGTCATTTCCTTGTAATGATGAAGATGTTAAGTAGTTTCTGATAAATCTTTGAGATCACAATAGATTAAATGACACAGAAACATGCAGACCAAAATTAGATATCTACTTGGTTGTAACTCTGATGTCAGACTGGTGAATAGACATATTTTCCCTTTTGTCACAGACAAAAGAATGTCCTACTCACTTTAAAATAATGTAAGAAAATAATGCTTGGTTTTGGTATATTTCAGGCATGTTAAATAGTCTATAAAAACGCATGATTTAACACAGTAATGGAGCATGATGGCCATTTGGTTTCCTCATTAAGTTTTCTCCAGATTCAGTGTTGTATTTGACCCCTGTTATTTAATATAAGTTTGAATCTAAAAGACTACTCTGGCTTTTTTCTTGCTTTTTTAAGTGTGGCACATGTTTGTAGATGGTAGAT
The DNA here is from genome assembly GCA_023631565.1 of Gymnocephalus cernua. Classification (NCBI taxonomy): domain Eukaryota; kingdom Metazoa; phylum Chordata; class Actinopteri; order Perciformes; family Percidae; genus Gymnocephalus; species Gymnocephalus cernua. Next base: position 33,844,815 of record CM042438.1, on the reverse strand, counting down.
ACAGCAGTTTAAAAAAACATTACTTGTAGCAGTTCCGAGGCGTTACGGTTGGTTCATATTAAAGGAATATGCTGGTGGTTTTGCATGTTTTAGCCCATTAATTACAAATTACATACTACAACTGCTGCAACTCTCAGTTCTTTTAAATCAAGGCTGAAGACCTTTCTTTTTGATGTTGCCTTTTGTTAAATAACTGTCCATTTCTTATACTTTCGTTGCTTATTTTATCTGCTTTTATATAACTGTTTTTAACCGCTCTTTAATGTTTAATTTCTTATACTGCACTGTAACTTTGATTATTGTATTTTGATTGTCTTCATGTAAAGCACTTTGAATTGCCCTGTTGCTGAAAAGTGCTCTACAGATAAAGCTGCCTTGCCTTGCCTTACATATTACTGCTAATGGTTTTGTCAAGCAATGCACATTTTTAGATTCCCCACCATCCAGGCAGCCATTGCTTTCTATTCAACTCCCCTAGGTATATAAAAATGAATCTCGCCTCCTGGATGAAAATCCTGTGTTTGTTAGAATTCCAATGTCAATGCTATGAATGAAGCTTCAAACTATTCGTTTCAGCCCTACCAGCTAATTGCTAACTTAACCTTAAACAAAGCTAACAAAAATGAGTTAGGGATTGGTCTCGAGAACCGGTTCTATTAAGGACCCCGAGGAGATGCTACGTTCAAATCTTGCTAGCTTTTCAACATTACCAACCCTGACTTAAAATAGTTTTAAGCCCTGGCTACTGCAAAGTCAGGTGATACCTCTGTGGGTTCATCACGAGTGACACCCTTTTACATTACACACATTCAGTTGATCCACTGTCATTACAAAAATATGTCTGTGATCGCATATAGTGTATATTTTCATATTTCTATTTATCTTGCTTTATCTGATTGGTAATAATGGTATGATCCTGCAATGGAAAAACAATGAGTGCTATGTTCTATGACTAACCAGTATGAGTAACAAGTGTTTTCAGGCTGTAATGTTTCCCATCATGATGGAAGCACAGCAGCCCTCCTCATAATCATCTCCTTCAGTGTTATAACATGAGACTTAGATTTAGTGCTGCTGTACAGCCGCAAAGTATGTATTAACATCTAGGCTACTTTCCCAAAACAACAGCTTGAGTAAATGCACATTTACAAGGGTGATTATGTCAGTGGGGCTGCCTTAAAGTTTATGTGCTGTCATGAACACACAGGCCGTTATGTAAGAGAGGTTGTGAATGTAAATAGCTAAGGGTCAGTTGAGTGACAGCCGTCACAGATGAGTACCTTAGAAAATTTGTCTCTTCAACACTTCATTATATCATGAACCAGTTATGCACTAGTTGGTATGCACTCTCTAAATGAGAAGCCTCTGAGATGAAACTATGGGTTCAATTGTTCTGTGTTATTCTGTTAATGGACTCCTTTTGATGGTTACTTGGTCAAAAGAGCTAACATTTGATTGGCAGGGCAGTGGAAATGGAATTGCTAATGTAAATGTTACGTGGGAAATCTAACTGAATGTCAAGGTGCCAGTAGCTGAAATCATCCTGACAAGATAAGTAGATCTGTTGCAATTTGCATTCATCACATTTAACAAAAGGCTTGCTTCAAATGTGATGATCTGATCTGTGTGCTCGAGACATTAACACATTCTTTCCTTCCTGGGGAGGAAGTAGTTGCAAGTGGAAAGAAGAGTTAAACCAGACGCTATGGTGTTACATAAGAGTGACATGTTTGCCTCTTTAGGTACGGAGACACTATTGTTCCTGAAGGGCAGAACACAGACAACAGAATATAATCCCCAACTGAATGTGCGTTGTTCAGCAGGGGCTCTGGTTTCATGTCTATTAAAACCTCCAGTTATCATATTGTAATATTGAATATTGAATTGAATTAATAAAAAAAAGTGATGCTCCTGTTTATTACAATAGCACTAATATGCAACCACATCTTTTGTCTCAGTCAGATCAGGCGTATTTAATGGCCCCACCTCGGTACTAGTGTTGTCACGATACCAACATTTTGATACCAATACCAAGTTTAGTATCGCAGTACTCAATACCAAAACGATAGCCTACTTGAAACTGAAATTATACTGATTCGATACTCGATACCTAATAGATCAGAAACAAAACTGTAATTAAAACAAGAGGACCGGATGACTTCCATTAGCTTCCGCTAGCTTCCTCTCGCTTTCACTGGCTTCCACCAAATTCTGTAACTTCATAGAATCTCTCTATTAAGCCCAGTAACTGCTTGTTCGCTGACCAAGATGGGTTAGCCTTAGGGTTGTCTGGATTAATGGAGTACATTTCCAGCATCACGCGCCAGATGTCCCTCAGCTTCTGCTATCTGTGGGTTGATGTTGTCACAATTCCTTCGCCGTGGGAAACAACATCAAGCAAGCTACCCACTGAAAATGTCAAGTTTTGAAGAAAATTTGGATCATGCAATATGGCAGACCTGCTCGGTTCTTTCAGGGAATGGTTGTAAAAAAATTAAAAGAAATATGTTTATGGCATTTACTATGTAACTGGGACATTTTGGGACACCCAGCGTTTTTTCTCCTTTCCTAGAGTGTATCTGCGGTGTAGCCAGACCTTACTAAATACAACAACTAAAAATAAACGTAGGAAATGTTTTTTCAAGTTAATAAAATTCTGTTTCAGTACAGAAAAAATTTCAGAAAAAAAAAAAAAAAAGAAATTTCAGAATTTCATCTCAAAAAGCTAAAAGAAAAATGTTTGAATTGTGTCCCCATCTATGCATATCAGTCAGTGCAAAATATAGCATCTTTAAACATCAGTTTGGCATTTATTGATTTTTTGAAAATAAATTACAGGCATCTCTATGTTGTCTTAACCAAGCACACAATTGTATTTATAGTATCAAATCATATCAGGAGTTATCTCAGGACACTTTACAGATAGAGTAGGTCTAGACCACGCTCTATAATTTACAAAAAAAAAAAGAAAATCCCCCAAGAGCAAGCACTCAGTGCAACAGTGGCAAGAAAAAACTCCCTTTTAGGAAGAAACCTGGGACAGACCCAGGCTCTTGGTAGGTGGTGTCTGACGTGCTGGTTGGGGGTGTGATGAACAGTGGCAATAACAGTCACAGTAAAGAATGAAAGAGTGACTAGAAATAGTGGTTGTAGTAGTTCATGTCATATCAGGGCACTGCAGGGCGTTACAGGATGTAGCATGACACAGCAGAGCATAGCAGGACGTAGCAGGACGCAGCAGGGCACTGCAGGGCACCGCAGAGCGTGGCATGGAGTAGCACAGCATAGCAGAGAGTTACAGCAGAACCACGGCGACAGCTGGAACCATGATCTTGGTGCCACTCTAATCCTGGGATTTCATCCTGGGTGAAAAGAAACAGAAAGACTCCGGGGAGCAAGCTCCCAGAGCTAGGTTAGTAACAAGCATTTCTGGGACAGAGAAGCAGGTGGGCCGGGCTAGGCAGATGCTGCAGCTCAAGGTCCTCTGTTATATTAAAGCACGACATTGAGTTAAATGCTGGTGGAATATCTTCCTTAAATTTAGCTATAGCACTGTCAGATAGGCATCTAGTGTAGAAGCTTTTATCTGATTTCATATAGTCGGGTAGTAAGAATTCGAAAGGTATTAAAAAATGGTCTGATAATAAACGATTCTGCGGAAATACTATTAAATCTTCAATTTCGATGCCGTATGCCAGCACAAGGTCGAGGGTGTGGTTAAACCTACATTGTGTAAGAATTACTCCCATGTAGCGTTGAGATCATATATCGTAATCAACTCTCTCTCACCACGCAGTTGAAAGTACGTATTGCAGCTACGGTAGCCTTCACGCTTCAAAAAACGAAAATGTACAAAAGGCCGTCTTGTTGGAGTGCATGTCGGAGTGGCACGGACGCACGCTTCACCCGACGGAAAGGAGAGAAAGAGAAAAAAAGAGACTGCAGCGCGGAGGATAATTAACTAGCGTCCAAAGCAGCTCCACTATTTCAAGATGGCGCATGAATATGGAGCGTCTACCCCAGTTCATGCAAACGCAAATGTAAAATTTCAAGCCAATAGGAATACTTGAAATTGATGGTGGTGGTCAATATTCATAAAAAAGGGCAATACAGATTTTGATAATGAACAACTACAAACGTTACACAATTGGGCTTTAAAACAGTGAGTGGCTTTATGCACACTACGACTGAAACCAATTGAATCTAATAAGAAATACATTTTTTACAGTAGCTTAAAATTCTGCCTTTTCATGTAAGCCTGCTCCTTGTCTACTAGGCGCTGTAATGCCACTTGTGACATCACCCAGATAATAGCCCTCTGAGACCGGAACCTGCCTACGGCCTCAAGGGTTCTGAGTTCGAGCACCTGAGACCTGTACTACTAATCAAGATCAACATGACCTGGATTTATTTCAGTTCCCTGGCTTCACCTAACCTAACAACCGCGGTCCTGCAAGAGCTGTGTCACGACGGTGGTTAACAACTAGTTCAGTCGACCCAGGGTTTCCCGATCTAGAGACGCGCACGTTCACATAAAAGAGGCGGGGTTTGTACAGCGTGGCCAATCGCAAACATCTACCAGAGCCCCATATTTTACATAAGAGGAGCAAACTATAATTCTACATAAATATGAAGAACACAGACACAGTTTTACAGGCAAAACGCAATCCAGTCGCTGCTTCCTAAAACAGGAAGGAAAGCTGGCAAAAAAATAGCCAACGCTGTAAATGCGTGAATCACAACGCTTCTCAATATCACTCCCCCATAATTACACTTGTGCTTTCCATAAACTGTCGTTGCTTTAGCCTATTATTCCAGATGCACCCCTGGCAGAGGTAAGCCATCGTGAGAGCAAATAAAAAACATAAAAACATAATTCAAACCGATGTGCATTGGCAGCACACGGCTCAAGAAGTCGACAAATAGCCTATACGTAATTCCCTCCGCTGAAAATCTATATCTTTCATAAAGACACCCATCAGAGAATGTTAACGGGTTGTCAATCTCTAAACGTTTTAACTTTTCTGAGCACCTCTCTCTCTCTCTCTCTATCTCTCTCTCTCTCTCTCTCTCTCTCTCTCTCTCTCTCTCTGTTTGTCTCTCTCTCTCTCTCTCTCTCTCTCTCTCTCTCTCTCTCTCTCTCCGCCCACCGAGCTCCACATGTTCTTAAGAACGGTGACGCCGTTATCAACCAGGTATTGATTGAGATTGAACCCGATAACAAGTGATCCACCGTCTTGATCGCGTTACCTCGTTAATGCCAAATCTTGCTTTGTAGTACAGGCCTCATACATGTGTCTAATCAGGCATTGTGCTGTGGACATCTGCCCTGCATGTTTTAAATGTGTGTCTGCATCAACAGTCCTTTTTATCACTTTTTTGACATACTATACTATGGCTTTTTTATCACTTTTTTCGACATGCTATACTATGGCTTTTTATGAATTTTTTGACATACTATAGCATGACTTTCTTAGGACCTTTTCGACATAGTATGACATAGTACAGTATTGCTTTTCTCCCTGCAGTTTGATGAAGGTGAAGTTTCTTCTTTCTCTCTGGGTCTTTGTTTCGATGAGCCTCGGTTCAACCCCCGTCTTAGGGGAGCCACACAGGAGTGTTTGTGATGAATAGATGTTTCATTTGTATGAATCAATTTCATCCTGTGAATTTACAACATCGATTCTAACTTGCGAATACCGAATTTCCAAACTCAATTTCAACTATGTGAAACTTGACAGGCTCGAAATAAATAGCTACATATATACAACATTACAATACACAAACTTGTGATTATAGCTTCCGAATTTTCATTTTTTTTAAAACATTTAGTTGTTTTCACTTTAAATTAGGGTTGTCCCGATCCTCAGATTGAAGCCGATTTTGGCTTCTTCTTTTTTTCTGACCGTGATGGAATTTACCCTGATTACCTTACTCCGATCATTACATCAGCTTGTAGTGATTGCTGCCTTTAATCATCACGGCCTGCACCACAGACCCACCGCCTGGATGCTGGCACTTTCAAACCAAGATGCGCTCAGCCACTCCCCAGTGTCTGTTCAGCAGGGGCGTCGGACTGGGGAGAAAAAGTAGTGACAAGGGCCCTCATGTGAGGAGGGCCCAAAAATATGCTAGAATGAATAGACAAGTTTACGCGCCAAATCATGGGTGGCGACATTACTCTACACAAATGCATTTCATTTGCCGCCGGAAGTGATTTGCGCAGCGTCTGCCGGTGTAAACACAGCGATGTCGGTGCTAGCAGTGCTAGCTTGGGAACACGGTTCTACTACTTTGACTGGATATGGCGTTACTCTCCCCCACCCGAATTCAGTGCAGAACTGGGAGGATAACATGACGACGCGGCCCAGCATAGCGTACAGCAAGATTTGCTCCTACTTCGTGCAATCCACGGCAATAGATGGAAAAGCAATGGACTATCTGAAAGCCTCCGAGGCATATCAATATCTGCACAGCAACAAAGTCGGTTGTGTCATGTCATACAAACATGATCGTTTTGTTTATCTGAAAGCAAATGTAGAGCCCAGCCAGTGTTTGAACAATGCGTGGCATAATGCTTGGGTGCTGGTAACTGAAGCTGGAGAAGACAAAACTGCGGGATGTCCGTGTGTTGCTGGACCAGGGAGATCTTGTTCCCACTCAGCTGCCATCCTGTGGAAGGTAACTAAATTATTTGACCGTTGTAGCCTAGGCCTATCTCTTTATTATTATTGTTATTATTAATTAATACTGTTCAGTCAGGTCCTTGATTCCGAGTCGGTATCAGGCTTGCGTAAAAAATGTAAACAATGGAGCGCGTGGCATTGCGTCTTCGTAGCTGGTTTGTGGTCGTAGCACTATCTATCTAACCACTCGTTCTGGTGCTTTTTCGAGCGTTTGCAACCAACTACCACACACATCGTTCCCGAACCACTTTTCTTCATGTTGTAATTGTTATATCCTCTTTGTCACTGCGATATCAATGCTTTGTCGGCACAACGGAGCTAGCTAGCAAAACAAACCCGCCCGCCAGAATGGAAGTGGATTGCATCGATGGGAGGAATTAGGAAGTAGAGCGGAAACGGCTCAAAAACTTGTGTATAGCTGTGGATGTGGGGAGGGGCCCATAGAAAATGCCTTTCTACAGGGCCCAGAAGGTTGTGCTACGCCCCTGCTGTTCACAGTGTCTTGTAGCTTACCAGCCCTTGGCAACAAGTAAAAAAGTCTGTCTTTCTTAGTCACTCTTTTTTTTTTTAACAGAAGTGGATTATTCTAACTCTCTATACTTCTTCCATGATCCCACTACATTGCTTATCCCTGGAGCAGAGATTGTTAAACACGAGAAGAAAATCAAAGATTGACTATTATTACTGCAAGAGGCGTTGCTTAGTTTAGTTTTTGTTGTTGTCGAGCGGGAAACTTGAGACTGTTTAGATTTTGATTGAGGGTTTGCTGGGGTCCTGAAGAGAGAAGAAGTGTTTTTGTGTTGAGAGAAAAGAATCGCTTGCTGCACTAAGTTAAAAGCATTAAGCTTAAGACATGTTTTGGTTACTTGGTGTATGGTGTCCAGCTCTATTATCTGAGCAAATACAATTCAGATCGGGTCTCGGCAGATATTCAATATCAAATAAATCGGATCGGGGGTCAAAAAAGCTGATCGGGACATCCTTGCTTTAAATTAGTTTATTAAAGTAAAAGAAAGTAGAAGTAGTGCATATACAGAATAACATCACAGGTAATTACACTTTGTGTAATGTTACCTTTAACACAGAAAGATATGATTATTATTAAAGAGACTGTCCTCCCCTTTACTGTTAATATGACTGTTAGAGAGTTACTATGAAAGGGCACTGTCAGTAGAAGTGTGATAAGGAGAAAGATGATTATTTGGTCATATTCCTAATTTAAAGGTACTTTATATTATAGAACTTATTCAGAATTATGTTTTTTTGGAGACAGCCTCGTCTTTGAAGTCTCTTCTGAGCTGCAAGCTAAGATAAGGTGATGAGAAGAAAGATAGATATTGCCTTGATCACAACAAAAACAATGCCTTAATCATTATAACACTTAAAGACAATGCCTTAAAAAAAGCTCTAAGACATTCTCTTAATTGTATTTGATAGATGGTGAGCCAAATAATAAAGCCCAGAGCATTGCAGAGTCAGAGTATGAAGGGACACGCACACAATCAGGAATAAAGAAAGAGACCATATCATTTTCACTGATATGGTCCCCAACAGGTGGCTTTTCCTGTGACGCTTTAAACTCTTTTTGGTTTATTATTCCTGTTAAGAAAACTGCACCTGAACTGAACCTGGGGGTGGGGGGGTTGCCATTTTCCCCAGGTTAGAGCAACAGCCCTGTGCACGTCCCCGGTATAAACAATCCTTTGTTAACAGAAGCTACAAAAACTCAAAACACATTTGCCAGTGCACCTTAAAATGTCAGACGCTTTGTGTTCAGTCCCTGGCGCTGGGATGTAGAACTTCTTTTGAAAAGGATAACTTAACGGGAGTCACTGCTGAGTGTTGTGCATTTCGGTATTCTGTCTACATGTGCTTTTGTTACATATGTTACATAATAAACAGACTCTTCTTATTAGATTTAAACAATGACACAAGTTGACGAGGCATCATATGATCAGCCTGACAAATGATTCAGTCTCATGATCTGGGATGTTCTGACATCTTGAAAGGTATACTGGTTAACCATCCAGGAAGGAATGAGTCTCCATTCTGACCTTTTGTTGTACAGTATCAACAAGTGAATGACGCCATTGTCTTTTCAGATACAGCGAAAAATTGACTTACCTAAAACTAATCTGGCCTTTAAAGGCTCTTTCCATTTCTCCTGTGATTTAGTATTCTAATATAGCTTAAGTAGATGAACGTGATTTATCCATTAATAGAAAAAACACCTGATTACCATTTTATATGCTTTGAAGTATTTCATAATATTCCTTGGATGGTTGGGTGGAAACATACAGTGCCTTAAAATATGTTGCACTTTACCAATCAAATGCAAAAAAACCTTTCCAAATCAATGAGGTTTGACATTATGTCAAAACAGATGTCAGGTTCATTTCTGGGATCAAAGCCGAGATGATTACTTGGTCAGTACCTTGTTTTCAGCCACACTACACTACAGTATGATTGGTCTGGGATTACAATGTTGTTCTGTTGGTTGACCTCTGGTTGGATTTCCATGAAATTAGGCTATGTTCAGACTGCAGGCCAATCTGACTTGTTTCTCAAATCAGATCTTTCAGACAGACTGGACGCACTTTTATTTATGAGTGATCAGATCGCATTTGTGTGTCCAGACATCACTAACCTATCTGCATGGGTTTATGATTATACTTTCTTATATATTGTTACCCCCAAATTGAATGAAAATTGAAAAACAATAAAAACTTCACCATTCACGGTCGCAAGTGAATGAATCCTAATGACTGGTGAGCATCTGACTCGTCATGTAGCGCCGCCATTAGGCTGCGATTTTTGTTTGTTGGGTTGATTTCCATGAAAGTTGGACAAACATTTAAGGTCCTTTAAAATAAATCTTTTGGTAGTTTGTTGACTTTTATTTTATATTCCTCTGATGCACAAAACAAACTTTGGATCCATCAAACAATTTCAAATCCTCCAACCTAACACCACCCCCACCCCTCCTCCACGCAGTTGCTAGTAGCCAAGGAGGACACGGAGGATTAAAAAACATGACAGACTCTTCAGAAGAGGTCATTATAGTCACTCGAGTTTCTGCTCAGTAAAGTCGCCTGACACCACAATCTTCTGAACATAATCATACTGAGAAATAAAGAGAGAGTTGTGTGGAGCTGAGAGTCTTAATCAGCTTTGTAGCAACTCATTTGGCTTGAATGTAACGGACGTTCATTAATATCAAAAAGTTACACACTGAAGCTTTAAAGTACTTTGTTATTGTTAGGGCACCTTCATCATATTGATGATTATAATAACAATGAAAACATGGTTGAGGTATTATTAGTTTATTTTTTAAAATAGCAGTCTCCCTTGTTAAATTCCAATGTTGTTTTGAACCATGCATCCACCTTGACCTCCATCCCAAAGAGGCCAACAACCTACTCATAAAACTAAAGAGGTGATAGTGGACTTAGGGAAAAAGCAGGGAAGGAACTACACCCCCCCTTATTATCAACGGGTGGTGGAGAGGGTGGACAGCTTTGAGCGCCTTGGTGTCCATATCACAGCGGGCCTGGTCTGGGCACGGCTGACTCAGTGGTGAGAAGGGCAAGGCAGAATTCATAAGTAATAAACAAAGCAACTAGGACACCACTCCAATTTGATACGTTTTTTTGCCACACAACGGACGTTTCTGGCACCGCCCTTCCTCAGCGTGTGCACATGCAATTACAAACAATACTCCACACACAGGTGGGTTTAATTATACCACCAATACTGCACAAGTGGAGTACATCATCCACAACAAGCACATCAATCCCAACGGAGAAAAAATTATTTTTGCCCCAAAATGCCCGCTGTGTGGCAATAAACTATCAATCGGAGTGCTGTCCTAGTAGCTTTATTTATGAGTATTCACTTTTAGGATCCAGCACCTAACCCATATTAGTGTGTAGGCTTGAATATATTATCAAACATACTCAAGTTTTATACAACATACTCAAAACGCAGTTAGAATAAGTCTAGTATGCAACGGGGACACAATATTGCTTATAATAATAAGCCTTAGTGCTTAGTTAAAGAGAGAACTATAGATTTGCATATTTCCTACACTCCTTGAACCTATCATCTGACGCATGGGAAGTATGTGTGCGTGCGTGCGTGGGTGAACGTGTGTGTCTACGCTGATTGTAGTCTTCTGTATGTTGAAGTGCTTATAACTCTCTATCAGCCAATAGAAAGGCTCCTGGTAAACCGAGCTCGGTAAAAAGCCGGTGAGAGGCAGAGACGGCTCTAATGTGAGGAGAGACTCAGCGCAGACGGAGAGCCACAGAGGGACTGGAAGTTTTCACTTTGGAGATGTCCGATATTCAACAAAACTTTCCCATCACTTTGTTGCATTTTGGAGGTTTGTGAAACCCCGAAGAGGAGACATATAGAGAACCGCTGTCAGTGTTGTCGACTTCATCCACAGTTATCCACAGCTCAAGTCACCGGACACTTCTGGGAGATTGCGCCGTGCTGCTGTTCTCATTATAGCCTGCACACATCCCGTTCAGTCCGGTCGTCATGTCCTCCGGTGATGCCGCGGAGCAGAGTCGGCGGGTCAGCGTGCTGTCTTGGGATCAGGTGCGGCGTTTGGACTCCATCCTGGGAGAGAGCGTCCCGATCCACGGCCGCGGAAACTTCCCCACGCTGTCCGTGCAGCCCCGGCAGATCGTCCAGGTGAGACCACAGTCTGTCCAAACGCCTTTGGCTATTCATCAGCCCACTCCAATAAAGTCTCGTGGCACTAGTGGTGGATAGGGGAATACAAACTTGGATGAATTAAATGACCCAGACCTTTTTCCAAGACATAATGCAAATATCATTAGTTTTACTTACGAACTATATTAGGTCAAACACCAAAGCTATGTAAACATCATCAACTTATTTAGGATACTTCCCTGGGTGAGATACATTAATACATTTAGATTATTTTTTAGGAAAAAGTTGTACCTGCAAGTCACGAGTGTCATTTTAATGAAACAAAAGACAAGGTGTTTACAGTAGTGTGAGAGATGACCAGGTTGAAGAAATTATTCATCTGTGATTACCCCCCCCCACACACACACACACACACACACCAAATACACAGACAGACACATTCACACTGACTGCCCAATACTGCACGTCTCCATAGTGCCAAGTTCAGTGATATAGCAAAGTGAAAGGTGTTTATTGTTTTGAATAACATTCAACATATTAATAATCAGCTGACACAGAGTGATTTTGCTGGACTTGCTAGAAAATTCTTCAGAAAAATATTAGTGTGTCTCTGCACTGGTGGAACGTTACTTGTCACATTAATAGCACCTTAATCCATGTATGTACATCAGTGGTGGAATGTAACTAAGTACATTTACTCAAGTACTGTACTTAAGTACAAATTTGAGCTACTTGTACTTTACTTGGGACTTTTCTTCCATTTTCTACTTCTACTCCGCTCCATCTCAGAGAGAAATATTGTACTTTCTACTCCACTACATTCAGGCCCATATTAAGACAATGTGGTGCCCCTGGGCACTGTACCTCAAAGGGCCCCCCTGTCCACCACCCCCTTTACCCTGACAAAAATATCAGACATAATCAAGGGGATTTCCCAAATGTAATTTATTGACTTGTCCAACTTATTAATTATTAATGAATTATGAGCAGCGAGCACTATATTCAAATGTCTCAATTCAAAATGTCGAATTCAAAAAGCACAGCACTCAATTCAAAATGTCACAATCAATACACATCAGTACATCAGCCCAGCAGACAAGCCAAAAAAGTAACAAAAAACAAAGCAGTAATTTCCTAACTTATCCAACTACATACATATAGGCATATGAGCACTACATTCAAATGTTTCAATTCAAAATGTCTATCACTTCAAAAAGCCAAAATCAGTACTATATATTGCAGCATTATGGGTCGGTCAAATATGTATTTTTCCGACTTTATTACACAGGCCCTAAAAGCAACTCCTCTGATTGGTCAAAAACTTTCAAAAGCTTCATGGGAAAGCTAAAACTGCTTTAGCATCACAGTTAACGACAATTAAAGGACCGAAAATGAATGATATGGACAAAAGACTATCAATATTAGATCTAAGAATAAGGATTTATTGCACAATGTCCTCTGAAAGAAATATGAGTTCTAGGAAAAGAAGCGTAGACTGTGGAGCGGTCTTTGACACTTCTCTGCATACCGAATAAACTCACGAAGCGCACCCGCCGTGCTCATAGACAGTTAAAGAAGTGGACCAACAGGTCCCGTTGCTCTGGACGGACACCAGTGAAGTCACATTTCCGGTGATGGCTGAGCGTTACTGCGCAGCCTCAAACTGAGCTTGATGACGTAGATGTGATGTGAGCAACGTGTCTGAACGTTGTAAGTCTTCTGGTAGCTGTGCCAAGAGAAATCTCAATCATTCCCAATCTATCAGAGACGGAGAGCGTAGGTATATGTAAGGAGATAACATAGGCACAGGCTAATTATTGATCACTAAAATGATAGTTAACATTAGTAATTAAACTAAACAGCTGATGTAAGTCCAAACTGCCTGCGAGCTTCTCCTGTACTGTACGGTAATTCCTCTACTATGAGACAGGAAGTCTCGTGGTTATGACCCAACCGTTAGCCTATTTTTATAAAAACGTCTGCTACGGAGCCATAACGTGAGGTACAAGGTAACGGAGCCTTTTATACATCGTCGTGTTTCTTTAGAAATAAACAACGGACAAATAAAGTCTTTAAACGCTTCAGATGTAAAGTTATTGGCTGTCAAAGTGACGCCAAAATGAATGGCAGTCAATGAAATGCTAACGGGAGGTGATGGCTTGGTAGCATCAAAATGGCGCCATAGTGCCTTCACTCTGAGGAGGCAGGCTGACCCCCTTGGCCGTGCTGTATGCTTGAAGAACACGGACCAACCAAGTCTCACCCAGAGGTTTAAAAACAAATGTCTTTGCTTTCCAATTACTTTGAATCAAGAAAGCCAACCACTTATCATTTTTTATAACAATTAATATTTTACATTCATCATTATGATAACATTTTTGGGGAGGTTAAACTGGCCACTTTTGATTATTGTTAACCCCCCCCCCCCCATCCCCCAAATGATAGCTACATTTGCGCATACTAGTGAACCAACTCAACTCTGACAGATTGGGGAGGGGAGTGGGTCATATAATATAAATTTATTTATAATTTATTATTATTGTGAAATTAGTGTTCATAAACGAGTAATGTATGGTCTTTCAACAATTTCAAGTGAATAATATAACAATTTACGGAAAATATTGTTAAAGCTTAGCTTATAATATGTGGTGCCCCCCCACTGGTTGTGAATGGTTGGTGCCCCTGGGCACTGGCCCAAGTGCCTTTATGGATAATCCGAGCATGACTAGATTAATCTGACAGCATTAGTTACTAGTCACTTTACAAATTAATAGTTTTGCACACCAAACTATAAAATATGTTGTATTAAACTACCCAACAGTATAACGGCCTACATGTAAAGCTGTAATGATTAGACAATTAAACACTTAGTTGATTGACAGAACTGTTTTGGATCGTTTCCGGTTTCTAAAATGTGAGGATGTTTCTGCATTGATACTTCAAGTACATTTTCCTGACGATACATATATTTTCAATGCAGGACTTTTACACTCCTTTTACTTTTTTACAGTGTGGTATTAGTACTTTTACTTAAAGATGCACTGCCACACAAAACCATTTTCACTTGAATTTATAAAAAATGTGTACGGTCCATATGTGTGTGTGTGTGTGTTATGTGGTGAATGTGTAGATGAACTGCTACCTCCTCTGTCAGCTCTAGTCACTGGAAAGAAATAAGAGGAGAAATCAGGCCGATTCCAAAAGCTGGTCAGTTTGACGTGGTGTTGCCTGAGCTCATTACTATTCATGAGCTCATTACTATTCATGAGCTGGGTAAATGATGCTGATAGCCAGGCTCTCATTGGCTAGCTGTTAGCCAATCAGAGTCAAACAGCTTAGCTCGTTGAATATTAATGAGAACTGGCACAAATCGAGCTGAGTCTTCCTGCAGGCTTTCTATACCACGCTAGAATGGCTTGAAACAAGGTAACCACGGTTACAGAGTCCATGGTAGAACTTTAGACATTACCACAAAGTCATGAAATACATGTGGCAGGGCGCCTTTAAGTAAATGATCTGAATACTTCTTCCACCACTATGTACATGCTATGTTGGCCAGGTTTCAGTTAAGTAAATCCACTTGTTGCTGAAACAACAGTGTGCAGAAACAACACAATCACCCTGGCTTCTCTCGCTGTCTCTCGTGTGGACACGTAGATTGCCACTGCTTATACAAAACACACGTGCAGTGGTAAGGCTTTGTGGCAGAGCTAATTACTCTAAAAAAGACATTTGATGACTCGTACGTTTAACACAGACATACGCGTTTGGATGATCTAACACAATGACTGTAGTTTTCCACTAGCTCACTAATGCTTCTGCTCCTGAAGTAATTTTTTTTTCACAGCTGTACTGAATGTGATAATGACTGAGCTGCAGTATATTTCCTAGGAATGACACAACATGGGTGAACTTCTGCGTTGCAATTCTCGCAGACATTTAAATGTCTTTGCCTGTAATCCAGGTTCATATTTCACTTGAGTGATTCATATTTTCTGTGGTGATCCTGTGGGGAAGAAAGAGACCCTCACACACAAAACATTTCAAGGGCCTCTATAATCAAGGAGACCCCTATCATCTGCACTGAACAGCCCCACTAATGTCTTCCCTTGGTTACACAATCCTGAAGACAACAGGGACCCTTAACATATTTCTTTTCTTCCAATGAGCCAGAGTACAGCTTCCTCTCTGTCCCCAGTGTCTGTCCTGTTTGAGTGCTAACATGTTGAATGTGTCATTACCATAAGTACAAAGATACACGTATACGTGGCCTGGGGAGTGTTATCTTAAGAAAACAAGTTTCTTGTCAGTGAAGTTCAACAGTGCAAAAACATCTTATTAAAACTAAAGAAGCAACATTTCAAAAGTTGGGGAAAGGAATATTTTTGGATTCATCCATGTGTATTCTATTCATTTAAAATAACATTCAAGCGTAGGTGCTACAAGATCCAGTTTTGTAAATTTTCGGGTGATGCTAGTCTCAGGTATGTTAACTATACAATATGGAAACAATATATAAATGTTGTTAGCACAATAGCTCTGGTGTGAAAAGTCTGCACTGCATCACCGTGCAACAGTACCATTGTTTTGACAAACATAAAAGCAGACGGCATGTTTGCTGTCATGGAATAAGTCAAGAAGGTTTCAAGTCTCTGCAAGTTGATTTTAATACCATATGGCCATGAAGGGAAACCAATGGCTGCATGGAAGGAAGGAAAAAAACACACACTCAGTGATCTAAACCACTATGATATGTTTTGGAAAATGGTTGACAGTAATGCGAGGTATTCGTGATTAACGGTAAATGGGCTAAAACATGCAAAACCACCAGTCTGCTCCTTTTTAATGCCATTTATTTTTAGCCTACGCACCAGACAGAGCTACTGTCTACCTGAGACAGCTCCTGTCGTCATACACTGGGTAAGGTGACCAAGGGATCACGTTCCCAAAGAATCAGAGGAGTCTTTCTCATTGGTTGGGTTGGTCTAAAGGGCCACATTTAAATAACATCTGTTTGCGGTCTGGTTGTGAGTGAGCCATGGGAGCAATGAAGGAAGACTCTTACCGTTACTGACACCTATGTATAATTTTGGATTTAATGTCCTCAGCGATCAACCCACAGACGGAATATCTGTTACATGTTCCCAAAATCTGCATGGGCCCTATGTGTAGTACATACCCGGCAGCATCATACCACATGATGATAAACACAGATATCTGATGTGTATGTCATACATTACGTCAGGATGAGTGGGTTGATGTGTGGGGTTGGAACTATTGAGGCCTATGTGTTTTTGTTGGCAACCAAGAGTTGTCTTTTATTCCAGCTCTGCAGGCGATCATATTTGAACTAAATTGTTTTAACTACTGGAAGTAGTACTCCACTTCCCCGGATGGTAGAGAGTGGCCTGGATTGGAAGCAGAATGTGAGCACTGGATTAGTGCCTGTAATAACACTGGGCTTGTGGGGCAGGCTTGACAATGTATCACTGTGGTAAGTGAAGACCGGCCGCCTGACTCCACTGTGGCCTTCGCCAGACTGTAAACCAACTCCTTACTAGGCTATTGTTGAGAATGAGCAACATGAAGACACCACATGCTCCGATGCTCCCTAGAGGAGATTACATTCAGATTAGACTGTTCAGTAATGATTTTTATTTGGCAGTTAGCTTTCAATTTTTGGGCTTTAAATTCATCAGTTTGCACATCTTTGTGCTTCTCACAGATCAAACAGCGTGGGCGGGGCTGATAGCATCTCTTTGGTTGGTTTATCTGAGTTTTTTTAATGCTAAAGAGGCTATTGTTGCTCAGAACTTTTCATCCCTTCCGGTGGGCCTATGGTAGTAGTTACCATAGATGGCACCAAGGTACTTTTTTCCACAGGATTTTTGTGGGTTTAGCAATCTGGGGTGAGTTTACTTATTATCTTCAGCAAGCAGGTAATGTGTTCGGTATGGTTGGTTAGTTTGTCAGTTTGTCAACAGGATTACAGAAAAACTAATATCCATGAAACTTGGTGGAGGGGTGGATCATGGGCCAGGGAAGAAACGTATACATTTAAAACAGATCCGAATCATGGGGCCAATACACAAATAATTTTTCACTTACGTTAACATGGCGAGATAGGGCATGGCCTTGGCAGAGTTTTGCCTCTCTGTGTGCCCTTCTAGTGAAACCTGTACTCAATGGGTATTATGACTTAAATATGATTACTTGCCTTACTAGTATCCTTTTTTTCTAATTCAGACCATCTTGTTGGGAAATACAATTTACCAAAAATAAAATTAAACTGTTAACTAAATCAATAAAATACAAAAAATCACAAAGAGGGCGGTGGATATGTTTTGGGGACTTGTGCCTTATGGCTACAGCCCTGTGTGCTAGGTGCTTTTTTACTCAACATTTGACACCTAACTTACTATAATAAGTCCATTTGACAAATATGGATACAATTTCAATGCTGACTTCAACACTGTACTACTCTATGTAACACATGATATAGTGTGATACCTTATTAAGATGATTTAGATGGTTGCGGGGGCACCCAGCAAAATGGGAATAGCTTGATTTTACTATTAAATAACAATAAACTATCACTTACACGGGTAGCTCAAAAACCTAATACGACTAATTACGTTAAAATATCTGTGAACCCTTGAAGCAGATCCTTCATTAAAAACATCCATCTCATAGAGGAGTAAGAGCATCACGTTTCAGCCTGTGACTCACTCTGGTCTGAGCATACAGGTGAAATGACCACCCATGCATAGGAAATTCAAGGAAGCCTTTCAAACCAGAGGAAAAAACATAATCATCCCCCGCTGCCTGCAAAGCTACTGTACACCTGACTGGCTGGGTTAGTTTTGGAGTGAATGCGAAGGTCAGGGACTCGTAACTCCTCACTCACTGTCGCCATATCCTTGGCAGAGGGTCATCTGGCTCACTGCCCAGAGCTCTCATTGGTGTCCAGAGAGGACTATGGGATAGTAAATGGCTGGATCATTTCAAACTGCCATAATAAAAACACATTCAGGGCGCAGCTTAAATGAAATACTCAAGGAAACTATTGAGACTGGAGAAGGAAAGTGGAGAGACTGCTATGTGTCGCCAAGGCGTTGTCAACACCAGACAGTCTGGTGTGTTTGCGGCTCTTTTTACAAGTATATTTTCTTTTTTTTTATTTTCTTTTTCTTTTTTTTTTGCTCAAACATCGGCAGAAGTGTCCCCCTTCGCTCAGCTCACCAGGTGCTGGTGTGTCATGTGGGAAATCTACTAGCCTGTTTAATGAGTGCTGAAGGACTGGGATGGTGGGGGTGGCAGAGCTGTGCTTCCTCATACACTCCTTTAGGGGACCCCCAGACAGGCAGATTATGGTGTGCTGTTAACTCCGTTTAAGTGTGAGGTCAGGGCAAATACTGCTGTGGGTTTCCCCTTGCTGGATAGCTAAAAATAATCCACTTCTCTGCATTGTTGTCCAGTGGCCTGTAAAACTATTTTTTTCATTGGATTGTGGAGTTATATAGTGTCTTTGCTTTGTATTGCTTCTATATTTTAGAAGTGTTTTAAGAAAATTAGCAGATAAACCAAGATTTTGTTGCTTTTCTATCATAACCTTTAGTTTGAAAGGAATATTTTGGGAAATACACTCATTTGCTTGTGAGGTGAGATATCAGTGTGTTAAGGACAGGACTGTAACAAGGTGTTAGCTAAACATAGAAGAGGCATGGCTGTGTTCAACTTCAAATATACATCTACCAACACCTATATGTACACATTGTATCTCATTTGTTTAATCCATACACAAACAGAAATGCTGAAAAATGACAAGTTGTTACTTTAGGGGGAGTTGTATGCTAGATTTAGGTACTATTTCTGTGCAGCAGTTTCAGCTGACATGCCAGCGGCCAGTAGCCACAGGTGTTGCTTTCTCTGCAGGCACGAATTCCAGCACATAACTAACTCAACCACATTTATGTTTGTGTACGGATTAAACAACAAGATGGTGATGCCTGTAAGTGTATATCTTGTACTTTGGGGAGCACTAGGCTAGCTGTTATCCCCCCTGGTTAGCTAGGCTAAACATTCTAGGCTCCAGCTCCCTACTACCTAACCTTTTTTTTTAACATCAAAACATTTTAAATGTAAAGGAGACACTTGGCTCTTAACCCAGTATGGTCTATTACAAAAACAAGGAACCTGAAGAGATTACTGTACAGTAGGTGTGAAGCCAGAGGAGGGTGGAGAATTGCAACATAAAAAATACCCTCCCCTTCTTACTTCCTTTATTCTTTTAATGGCTTTAGTCTGTACCTTAATTGCTAAAACTAACACAATAAACAGGGTAAATCATCTTAGTTTTGCATTACAAATTCCCTTTGTAACTGCCCAAGTAGTGGAGTATTATTAAACAGGGATTCATCAGATTAAGTTTACACCTTGCAATTTAAAATCTTAGGGATAATTTCTGATAGGATTAGCTGGCTGGCTGGATACATGTCTGTCTGCATAGATTGATAGTGTGTAGGACAGCAGCAGATCCCTGTGGCTCAGCGAGAGCTTTCTAACAGACAGCTGTGCTTTGGATTTCTTCACAATTGGCCTTGGTTGGATGTGTTTCTCCTCTTAGTGTCATTTGAGTGCTGCAACAGACAGGATGCAAAAACATCTCAGCTGTGTAGCTCAGGCATTTTTCCCATGAATCCTAGCAGTGCAGCATTGTGTGTGTGTGTTCTAATAACCAGATAAACCTTTGTCAAAGAGTGTTTATGTGACAGCAAAGGGATTTTCTCACTGTGGTCATAGGGCACAAGTTGAAAAGTTCACAGCTAAGCTGTTCTTTTTTATTTTTATTGTTTAAAGCCTCTAACAGCAACAACCACTGACTTGTCATTTTTCCAGAGCTTATCTCTGTTGTGCTGATGTTGCTTTTACTTCACATGGGAAGAGAAAAGTCTGATAACTTAGGTATGCAACTGAACTGTGCAGTGTGTAGGGTATCATCACCCTCACGCAACAGGATTGGCTACAGTTAATGACACCGTGCACTGAGTGGAGGATCACAGCCTTTAAGCAGCTTCTTTGGTTAAAGCAAGATACTGAAAGCCTGCCTGCAAAAGGAATCTGCCACCTGCTTTCCCTGACTCTACAATGTAGCTTCTGCATTAACCTGCAATGAAATGTTGCAAAAATGCTGAAATCCTGCAGCATTTGTGCAGTAAACTGGTTTCTTATATGAACGCATTTTGCATCTAAATCCAATAAGTTAAGACATGTGTGACTAAATACTATCTACTAGCTTGTGAAAGATAAGTATGTACACATTTATCAATATATTTAAACATTTTTTAAATTCCCCCCCCCCCCCCCATGTTCAAATGACAGCACCTCAGATTCTATTTCAAGCAGGAAGGAGAAAGCAGCTCCCTGTCTGCATGTACAAACTTGTATTTTCTGTCAGCCTATTGTGATTGTTGTCTTATGTGGATAGCCATCACTCAGTATCCCCTCCCTGTCTGTGTACTTTTCAGGTGGTCAGGGCTCGACTGGAGGAGCGGGGCGTGGTGGTATGTGACGTCAAGCTGAATGGCTCAGCGGCCAGCCACGTGCTTCACGAGGACAATGGCCTTGGCTACAAAGACCTGGACCTGATCTTTGGCCTGAGTCTGACTGATGACAAAACCTTCCGGCTGGTGAAGGATGTGGTGCTGGACTGCCTGGTGGACTTCTTGCCTGAAGGGGTGTGCAGGGAGCGGATCACAGCCATCGCCCTGAAGGAAGCGTACGTGCAGAAACTGGTAAAAGTTTGCAACGAGACGGACCGCTGGAGCCTCATTTCGCTGTCAAACAACACCGGCAAGAACGTGGAGCTGAAGTTCGTGGACTCCCTGAGAAGGCAGTTTGAATTCAGTGTTGACTCCTTCCAGATCACTCTGGACTCGCTGCTGCTCTTCGACCGCTGCTCGGAGACTGCAATGTCTGAGACCTTCCACCCTACAGTGCATGGGGAGAGCATGTACGGAGACTTTGAGGAAGCTCTGGGTCACCTCCGTACCAGGACTATTGCCACCCGCAGCCCAGAAGAGATCAGGGGTGGCGGGCTGCTCAAGTACTGCCACCTGCTGGTGCGCGGCTTCCGGCCTTCCTCAGAGATTCAGATGAAACAGATGCAGCGCTACATGTGCTCTCGCTTCTTCATCGACTTCCCCGACATTAGCGTACAGCAGAGGAAACTGGAGGCGTATCTGCAGAACCACTTCATGGGCATGGAGCACAAGCGCTACGAGTGCCTGGTGACGCTGAGGCAAGTGGTGGACGAGAGCACCGTGTGTCTTATGGGCCACGAGCGCAGACAGACACTGGCACTTATTTCCGCCCTGGCGCTGCGCGTAATGGCCGAACAGAACGCTATCCCTGCTCTGTCCAACATCACCTGCTACTACCAGCCCGCTCCCTATGTCAGAGACCTCAACTTCAGCAATTATTATGTGGCACAAGTTCAGTCACCCATGGTAACATGCAACTCTTATCAAACGTGGCTGCCTTGCAGTTGAGAAATTTCCGCTTTAACTATGATTGATGTAAGCTGAGCATTCATTCAAGTGCGCGGTGCCTCAGTAACAATGTGGCTTTTTGGTTTCGGGCCCAGCGTGGACAAAAAGGAATAATGTTATCTTTTTTTTTTTTTGCCAAATCTTATATTAAAAACCTTCCACTAAGTTATATTCATTAATACTGCTGTAAAAAAAAAAAAAAACGATTTCGAGCCATTATACCTATATCTTTTTATTCTGTTGTAGTTTCATAACCATGTGGACATGTATGGAAAAATATGAAGAGTTGATATGTGACCAGAGGAACTTTGCTAGGTCTGCATTGGGTCTTAAATGACATGTATATACTTTGTACAAATCCAGCTGTTTTTTTGTTCTCTCTGTGGTTTCAGCTGAACAAATCAGAGGGAAAAAAGGACCAAAGAAATACTTTCTTGTGTAGCATGACAAATACTGTATGTGGTTCCAAGTGCCTGAAACTGACCAAATGTCTTTATAGTATTTGCTCTGTAAGAATGTTTTTTAAACTTTTTTATCCAGGTTACTATACAGTTCTATATCCAGGGTCAGGCTATTTGTTTTTAAATCATTAAAAAAATGACAAAAATGAAGACGTGGTACATTGGTCTTTCTTTCCACTTTTTAAAAAAAACGTTCAGAGGGTTTTAATATGCTCCAGTTGACCCGAAAGAGGCTGGGGATGTGCGTCATGAAGGCATACTCTATCTCCATTCTCGGTATCTCAGTTTCTGCCTCTCTAAAATTCTCCTATGTCGCTATCTGTCTTCATCACAAACAACCTCAGTGTGTTGTCTGTGTTCCTTCAGCCAGACACTGACGGGCCTGACACAAACACTTACTTGTTCAAGCTCTGTGCATTTCCTCCGCCCCCCCTGCAGAAATGGATTCCCCTGAGCCCCAGCCTATATATTAGCCATTTCCTTTCCACTTGTGCATCCGACAAGGGGTTTCCTTGGGCTCATTCAGAAAGGGGAGATTGCTGCTGCTTGTCTTGGATGAGTTGAGGACCAGGTGGGGAAATGGGACTGCTGGCTTTTCAGCAAATGTAATGATGCATTCCAGCACTTCACTTCCTGGATGATCATAACAGTTCAGTATTTCATCCTCACTAAGACCAACTTTTCTCCAGCTATGATATTCCATCCTAATTACTTTAGCATGGGGGACGACTTGTTGAGATTTAGTAGAGCATGAAAAGGCATGTAGTTGTGACACGCCTGTTTACTATTGCTTCTGATCGAGTACTTCAAATGCAAGAACACATTAGTGAAGCACTCGCTGATTTCTTTCTAAAAGTTCATGTGGAAGGAAAGCGTCTGTCAGAGTGATTAAGGTTGGAGATATAAATGCGACAAGGGAAATTCGGTTAGCGGACACCCCTAGAGAGAACACGCATTAAAGTCACAAATGAGATGGAGCTTGTCGTATATATAGAACAACCCAGTGATTTCTGCACCCAGTGGCCAGACCTCGAGAGTCAACCAGAGAGCCGAGGACCATCTCTGTGTAATAGTAATTAACAAACTACAGCAATATGTTAATGTGTTAAAAGAGAAGATTAATCTCAATGAAACTGTACTTGAAGTGTTCAGCCACACTTGCGGCACAGCTCTATGGATGGCGATGGCAATGCCAATCTGCCTGGTCATTCTTCACTACTTTGGTCCAGACTGAAATATTTCAACAACTATTGGATGGATTGCCATGACATTTTGTATCATTGTCCCCAGAGGGTGAACCCTAACGACTTGGTGTTCCCTTGTAAAAAAGTTGTACTTATCCAGTGAAATTATTCAACATCTACATGATGGATTGGCACACAATTTGGCACAGATACTGTATTCATTACTCCTAGACGATTAATCCTAATGACTTTGGTGATCCCTGGCATTTGTAGTTTTTAGTGATATGTCTTAATAACTATGTGATGGTTTTCCATGACCTTTGGTACAGACATTCATGCCCCCCTTAGAATTAATTGTAGTGCCATTATCATTTTGTTTATGACCAAATACCTGCAAAACTCCAAACATTCCCATCAGCCTCGGCTGACACTATTGTGTGAAGTGCTAATTAGCAAAGCATGGTACAATTGGTAAAGTTTAAACAACTTAACATTAACATTGTGAGCATGCTAACCTGCTAATGTTAGCATTCAGCTCTATTGCTACTGTGACTATAAGTACAGCCTCGTAAACTCGTAGGCTGAATCCCATTTCTCTGTCTTACCCCTTCCCCTTCGTCTTACCCCTAGCCCTTGTCCCTCGAAACCCGAGTTGTAAGGGCTAGGGGTGAAACATACCCCTATGAAATGAGACACCACTTGGTTATGGTTATGTCACCATACAGTATTGATCACAAACTTCCAAGATGCTGTCTGCAAGTATATGTCTATTGCATGAGTTTTGACAACAGTGTCATATGCATGTATATATTTTATAGTTCTTTTATGTTCACTTTGGTGGTGGTGCAGATGCAGATGTTTTTATCTGTGTACTACTTAGGTCTGTTTGCAATACATATTTTTATGCACACTGCATGGTGTGTTGTATATCTTTTTCAGTTATCACCGTTTTGAATGTCATTGATGTTCAGAAACACTTTCTTTGTTAACAAAAATCTGTCTTTATTGCCCAATAAAGTAAACATAGGCAAAAACATTATATAAAAATATATTACAGAACCATTATCAACTATTAAAACCCTAACTTGCATGTCACACACACATATAAAAAGGCACTAAAATGTATAAAACTCAAAAAAGACACAAGACCACAAACAAAAAACCTCCAGCTGTTCTGAAACTCCAGACCAGTCTGATGCCTGTTGGCTAGTAACCTTTCCCTCCTGTATCATAACCAACAACAATGTACAGGAACAGGTATGAATTACAAATGATTAGCTACAATAACACAGTACCAATACAATAATGAATGGCTACAACATGAACGCATGACTCACTCCCATAGTTACTTTGCAGCATATTTTGATTTTAGAAACTTTTCAGCCTGAAAGTGGATCAGCTGCTGGGTTTCCTCCGGCGTCCCTGTGTGATACAGGACGGTATATGTAAAGCACGTATCGATGTCTCAAAAGCAAGAAGTGTTATTACTGATATCAAACGAAATTTGCTGTTAATGGTTTAGTTAACACTGTAGACATGCATGGAGTCCATTCAAGGCAGAGAAATGCAGGACTGTAAACAATGCAACGTTAACGTTATACGTTAGCGTTAGCATAGCAAGCTAGTGATTTTTAAAAACGTTTCAATTAAGAACATGCTTGTAAATATATATGTACAGAACTGTGTAGAGCATAAAACAAGACCGTCGTAATTTTTAAATAAATTCTTTAAGCCGAAAATACTTACATTTATGGGTCTCTCTTCCTTGCTTGGTCTCTTCCTCTTAGCCCTACCCCTCGATCAAAACGAGTATTGGGACAGCACTTACTCTCATGTGAACGCGCAAAACTAATGGCTCTTACTTACTAGCCGCAGCCCACCTGGCGCGCACAAATGTGACGTCATGGGATCGTCGTAACTGTTTATACCAAGGGGGTAAGCCTGCCTCAACCGAGCATAGCTCCTATGGCACCATTTTGATGCTATGAAGCTATCACCCGCCGTTAGCATCCCATTGACTGCCATTCATTTTGGCGTCACTTTGACAGCCAATAACTTTACATCTGAAGCGTTTAATGACTTTATTTGTCCGTTGTTTATTTCTAAAGAAACACAACAATGTATGAAAGGCTCCGTTACCTTGTACCTCACGTTATGGCTCCGTAGCAGACGTTTTTATAAAAGTATTCTAACGATTGGGTCATAACCACGAGACTTACTGTCACATAGTAGAGGAATTACCGTATAGTACAGGAGAAGCTCGCAGGCAGTTTGGACTTACATTAGCTGTTTAGTTTAATTACTAATGTTAACTACCATTTTAGTTATCAGTAATTAGCCTGTGCCTATGTTATCTCCTTACATATACCTACGCTCTCCGTCTCTGATAGATTGGGAATGATTGAGATTTCTCTCGGCACAGCTACCAGAAGACTTACAACGTTCAGACACGTTGCTCACGTCACATCTACGTCATCAAGCTCAGTTTGAGGCTGCGCAGTAATGCTCAGCCATCACCAGGAAAGTGCTTCTAATAGACTTCACTGGTCTCCGTCCAGAGCAACGGGATCTGTTGGTCCATTTCTTTAACTCTCTATAGTTTATACTCTCGCGACACTAGTTGCAGTCTTCTCCTGAACAGAGGTGGCGCTAATGAGGAAAGGCTCCCGACTTTGCTCTTTCTACGGACTAGAAGAAGAAGAAAAAGATAATCAACGGCAGAACTGGCAGCAGCATTAACGTCAATGCTTCGATTTGATTGGATGAGCTACTTGGTGGGATCAAGCCTTTCATTCACCATAAAAGAACTCATCTTAACCCGGTAAGTTTACAAGAGAGACTTGCAGTCACTCTGCGAGTCCTGGCACCCGGTTGCCCAAGAGCTCGTTCGTGCTTCCTGTTTCCACGCGATGCGCGACCTCTGCTTGCGCGCTATAAATCCGGGTGCACTGACAAGATCCACGTCATTTTAACGCCACGATGGCGCGCGTCAGCTTGGGAACGGCCAGGATAATTCACGTTTAAGGGGTAAGTGGAAGGGGCTAGACAGAGAAATGGGATTCACCCTTACCCTGGATTTCCACAGGCTGCGTAACTGTTGCGGAACGTCTCCGCTGCGGAACGTCTCCGTGGTCCGCCGTCCGTCAATACCCACCGGATCCGGAGTTGGAACGGCTGCGGCCAGGACTGACAGCTGTAGTCACGAGGACCCACTAGATCTCGCGAATTCACGCAGAATAGAACCACAAACCCACCAACAGTTTGTTTCTATTCCGAGGAGTAGAGAGGAAACAACTCCGTGCTGTGTTTTCAAGGTGTAGTGAAGAGAAATATGATCCTTCGTGAGCACGGGGTATTTTATTTTGAAAGTTAACCGGACGTTTTATTTTGTTTCTGTGCTCGACTTCCTGTCCCGCACTATCTGCCGTGTGCTGAATTGCTGCGGAGCTCTCCGGCGTCCGGCAAAAATAGAAGCTCTGCGTATCGATCCGGAGGGCTGCAGACCGCCGCAGCTGTGCCGGAGTCGGAACGCAGACGTTATGCAGCTGGTGGAAATACACACGTTGACTAGAATGGTAACCGATTGACTCCGGAGCCGTTCTGCAGCAGTTACGCATCCTGTGGAAATCCAGGGTTAGTCTTGTTTTTACATTAAAATATTACAAAAAGTAAATTTATCGTGGAAGACTTCTGATGTTTCAGAGGCTTGTGGTTGACCAGCAAAAACCTTGATGTAGGCTTTAGGCCATAAAAGTACATTTTTTTTCTACACCAACACAGTTCCTCCAAGAGTAGCTGAGGGGTTTTCTAAGTCATGCACCTTAGATTTAAGGCAAGGTTGCCACAGTTTAGTTTTTCCTGGACAAATACCACAGATTAATCTGACACTGTGGTTCATACTGTTCCACAGCGCAAAGCAACTCTCAGCAGCTTGGCCTTCTCACCCCCATCTTCTCCTGTCTACGTGGGTGGGCCCTTCTGGCTTCGACTCCCACTACCGACATTAGAGCTCAAAAGGCCTTGTTATCATTTCCCCACTCGTTCTGTGTTAGTCTGCTGTGAAGAGTAATATCACAGTGTGCATGTTGTTTAGGGATGCGGTAGGTTTGAACACCAGCTGATTAGATTATGGGAATGTCTTCTTTAGTGGTGACAGATACCACCTGGGGGATGATGGGAGGGGTCAGGATGAGCGTGAAGACAAGAGTGGTCTCCAGTGTAACAAACTGTTCACCTTTGTAGCTCTCAGCTCCCTATCTGGGTATATTGACTGCCTGGGGAAATTGTAATAGAAAAACAAAAATTGTCCTCTGATGAGATGCTACATGGGCGGCTGAATCTTCTCAAACAAAGATGAATGCAGTGAACTTTAAAGAGCATGCTTCAAGAAGGATGTTAAAGAAATATTTATGATGGGAGGAAATGTATGATGGGAGGCAATGTACAAAAATCTGCGATTGAGATATAATAATTTTTTATTTTATTTTATTCTTGAATGACTGAATCGGATTTATACTCATTTCAGTCTTTACAGCTGAAGAATGAAGGAAGTGGTGCTGAAGTTTTTCTCATAAAGCTTTTTTACTGGACTGGATGGCATAGCTCCATCCATCATCATGTCGTTAGCGGGCGATTCCCAGGAACTCACAGGATTTCTATTTGTAGGATCTGAGGATATTCAAAGCGGCTTCACCATGGTGATGTTTACTTGTTGTCCTGAAATGCAAAGGGGCTGCCTGTGCCATACAGTGGGCACTAAAAACTATGCATCCACCTTGGACCTTTCAGTGCCACAAAATTAGTTAAAACACATTTATTGGGGGAATTTCTGTTCAAAATAGTGGAAATTCATGACATTTATGTGGAGGCATTAACATACAAAAAATTGGTTTAGCACATTTTCCCTCCCTTTTTGCTGACTTCTTGGGCTAGATGCCCCTATGAGCAAACCATGTCATGATTTATGTGACTTAATTGTTGAATAGTCAAGAGAGGTTTACCTTAACAGCAGCAGGTAAAATCAGAATCTCACCACAAGGGCCATTAAGCAGCTGTTAAAGAGCTTTTAATCAATCACATGAGCTTCATCAGCAAATGAAATGTCTTCTCTATGATGTTTCCAATGTCAAGAATGAACCCAGGCAAGATGTCGTTAAAGATGTCGTTAAAGTTCATAATCCTAACATTTCAGTCAGATTTGGCAACACCTGTGGTTACTGATGGTAACGGTAAGAACATCTTAATAACTCCCAGAGTTCTGTAATAAATGACACGTGTATCATTCACCAGAGGCAGAAAATATAAAAAAAATGGGAATGGCGGACTCCGCCTCTGACAATGTAAACTACTATATAGAGAGGTTACAAGACAGCGCTAATACATACCAGGGATTTAGCAGAATACATGCTAGTCATAAATACTCTCAAAATAGGGTTGGATATGATAAAAATTAGAAGAGATATAACTCTAAATTGCTCAATTGCTTCAATGAGATTGTGATATAAAGCTCCAGAACTGCTACAAAAAGGCAGTTAACCACACGTTCCCGTTAATCTTATGATGGATATGTGTTGTGATATTTAAACAAACGATCCGTCAATGGCGAAATAAAAGCCTCTTATTTACAAGACCGGTCTGAGACCTCCAGCTTACAGCGGAGCGTCCCAGCATGATGGCCGGCCGGCAAGAGATCCCGGCCGCCACCAGCTGGCAGTCCCGTCACTTTATGGAGCTTCTCAACTCCGAAAACTTTGAAGCAAATTGTCAATTCTGCAACTATGTTTGGAAGACTGCCTATATTCAAACTCTAAACAGAAGTGAATTTAATGATGAATAAGATGGTGAAAATGGTTAAAAATGTGCCATTGTTGCTCTGTCTGCAAGGGTTGGCAGTGGGTGTGACTTATAAGTTCGACCAATCAAGTAGACCTAGGAAAAGGGAAAAGACTCTGCTCTGAAGTAGGAGCTGAAAGAGTACGGTACTGCGGCCAGAGGAAAATCCCCAAATTTGTCCTGTCAGAACACGACGAAAAAAGTGTTCTAGGAACGTTAAGTTCTAGGAACTGCAAAAATCCCTCCGGTCGGAA
This sequence comes from Gymnocephalus cernua, assembly GCA_023631565.1. NCBI lineage: Eukaryota > Metazoa > Chordata > Actinopteri > Perciformes > Percidae > Gymnocephalus > Gymnocephalus cernua. Next base: position 33,815,165 of record CM042438.1, on the reverse strand, counting down.
AGCCCCTAATGAGAAATAAAATGTAATTCTACTTCTAACACTATCACGCTACAGAGAAACCAATATAAGTCTTCCCTAATTTCAAATTTGATCTTAACTAGCCAGAAATAATAACAGGCATACAATCTCATCAAAGTCCCCATAAAGGCCAGCTCAATGATCAATCAATCAACAAAGTCAAGCAAGTCATAATTTTTCTGGACTGACACAGGCTGTATAATGCCTTCAGTAGCTGAATTTATTTTTCCAAAACAAGCAGAACAGAACTGTTCTCATATACATTTCTCTGCTTTATTTGAACAAATTAGTGTAGTAACCTATAATTTACAGACAACATCACAGGCGCTGAAGAGAGGTCTCGGTCTGTGTTTTCATGACAAATAAGGGCTGGGACACAGACGGCTGAGCACCAAATTCTGTTGAGTCACTCCCACACTAAAAATAATGAACTGTATTTTTAAGAGAGAGTCCCAGACCACTGAGGGTGCAGACTGAAACAAAACCGTGTGAGCGCATGACACAATTTTGGGAAAGATTTGCTGAATGGAAATGTCACAGAGGATCTTTTTCGGCTCACAGGCTTCCACGCATCTGCTGGAGCCCGAAACTAATGGTATATCATACCAACATCTGCTCAGGCCAGACACCAGCCTGCTTTCATTTGGATGAGGAAGATGGGCGGGGGTGCTCTCTTCCCTTATTCCACCAGCTTCCTGACAGCCCCAGTAAACACTGGCCCTCTGAAAGGTCACACTGTTTGTCACCCTTGGGCCCCTGCGAGGAGCTCTCCTCTCATAAATATTAATGGCCACTGTACCAAATGGGGCCACTGACTGTTAACAAGGGGTGTGGAGGGTGGGAGGGAGGGTTGTTCCTTTTTAAATGCTGCCAGAGGCTCCTCCACTGTGGGGCCATGGGAAAACAGAGAGGTAGGCCAACCTGGAAAAGTCTGGCTGCTGCTCCTGCCATATGGATCTTCGTAGCCCAAAGTGACTGGTGCTCCGATCCCTCATGGCTTTGATTCTTTTGGATAATTTTGACTTTAAAAGTGAAATCAGCGATCGCAGACTGTTTTACTGCCAACCACATCAGCTGTCCACTTGAATAACCAATGGCTGTAAATTCTCACCCAATGATGGATTACCCTCCAGGCACTCCAACCCTTCAATGCACCCAGCTGGCTGAATTAAGTATAGTGGGTCTTGTTTATCAGTTGGCCTCAGAGAGCTTATATAACAGTGTAATATAATAATCTGAGCCACACAGACTAGGTACACCATGCTTCCCTACGATGACCACTCCATTTTACTCACAAACTCCTCAAAAAATAAAGCTACAGCACATCTGGTTGTCCGCTGATTTCAACTGCAGCCAAATGATATGCAGACAGCAGCCAGGATAGGCAAAAAGTTTTGTTTTGGTTCCAAGACAACCAGGAGTCTGCGAACTGGAGATAAATATTAGGAAAGATTTGGAGGGACGTTTGCTTGATTTGGATTTATTAAAGAAAATCCCAGCCTTTCATTACTTTGCATTCCTCAGCACGAAATACTGTATGCTTTCTCTGATACCACCAAAAAAAAAGAAATCCTCCAGGCAAGTATGTGTGAGATTTCACATTTCACACACCTTTCGCTTCAAAGGATTCTGATAGAATCTGGAAGGTATATAAGATGCGTGAGTCGACTCTTATAAAAAAATCAGTCTTACATATTATTTTAAGCATACTGCATATGCCTCCTGCCTGCTTGCCCTGGGGCTCATTTTCCTCTCAATTTGATTTCCCAGATTCACACACTGTATATCAAGCCTTGTAAAGAGAAGCAACATTTCACTGGCAGTGTTGATGTTTCCTTCTGAAATACGGCTCAGCAGGCTATGTCATCACGGCTCCATGCTGAGAAGGAGGCAGGGAAGGTGATTGATGAGCCACAGTTTGAGTTGCTGTAAACAAGGGGGAATGACATCTGATCTGCCCAAGTGGAGAAGGACAGGCCTGCTTCTGTTTCCATCAAAACCTCTGCAGATTCTGGATCTGCCTGGGGGAAAGGTAAATCACATCCTAACCCTACCGGTGACGTGTCAGATAAACTTTAGATCGGCTGTGTAGCTGCAGTTCATGTCAGCTTCATGAGTGTCATGCACTGAATACACTGAGACAGTCACAGTGGATTCCTACAATCACTCACACAGCCAGGAATAAGTCATAAATGAAAAGAGAGAGGGTTCCATAAACTCCTGTTGGTGATGATTGTAAGGTAAACAGTAGGGATGGGCATTCGATTAAATTTTCTTCGTCGATCGTCGGGAGAATTAATGATCAATTATCGATTAATCATTAATATTTTTATATTAAAATTCATGATTTATTTAAGTTTTTATAAATTAAAAACGCAATGAAAATAGAAAAATACAGCATGTTTTTCCATGATGAGATCTTAATATCAAGAAGAACAACGTGTGGCAGTTAAACTGAAGGTTAGGCTAAACTGGAAGATATATGCGCTGCGGTTTTTAAATTAGCTGCGGAACCTGCTGCTGCGAATTCTTAAACAGAGACCCCCGTTTGTTCCAAAATAATACATAAAAAGAATCATGTTAAATAACTTAACCAAAAACATAATTATAGCCTACTTAGATCTGACAGGTTTTGTCAAAATGTAACTCAAAACTATCCAAGGCACGGACAAAGCCTAATATAAAATAACCAGTTACTCACATACAACTTCTGCACCAGTCTACTGACCGCTATCTGGTGACCGTCAGTCCAGCCACCGAAAACACCCGCCGGACGGGATGCAGGTAGCTACCTCCGCGCTAACTTGGCCAGCCCGGGCTGGTGAACCTTATTCCGTTGTTCGTAGTGAGTTTCTACCAGTCTGGTGATGGTACGTCGTGACGGAATGTGAAATGCTGGTTCCAATATCCATCTCAATGAACGTGCAGATCCCTCGGGTCATTTCCTCTGCTCGTTGTGCATCGCAGCTCCTCCGTGCTAACGCCGAGTTGATGCTAGGTTGAGACTGAGAGCAGGACGCACCGCCACCGACATTAACCAGGGTCGGATGCACTTTGTTTAAGTGGTACATCATTTGAGTCGTGGCCGTGTTGTACTTATACACGGCGTCGCAGTGTTTGCAGTGAACTAAGTCGTTTTTTAAATCAAAATGGTCCCACGTCACACTTCACCGTGACCTCTTCATGTTTACTTTGGAATCAAAACGTACCTCGCAGGTAACTGAGCGCCCCCGGGTGGTAAAATGTTTAATTGCTGCTGACACACAGTGAAATTCATTTCATTGCTGCAATCACACTACACAATGCAACCTGCATTAGTCAGTCCCTCCAGAAAAACGCGGAGTTTTTTTGTGATTGTTGCGGGTAAAAATCCTTGATTATGCGGCACGTTTTCTTAAAAAATGTGATGGAATATGCGGGATATTTATGCCATTTTATGCGATGAAAATGCGGGAACTTGCAAAAATTGCGGGAACTTGCAAAAACTGCGGTTTGATGAAAAAGAGAAAAAAAAGTGATTCCCCCAACACTGTGTTCTCAGTAGGTGAAATTACGTCACTTCATAATGTTCCCATGGCAACAGGGGAAAATGGCTGCTCTTGTGTGAAGTAAACGCAACATTTTTCAACTTTCTGCTGAGATATATGTGAATTTTTTGCAACGAAAATGCGGGGATTATGAAATCATGCAAGCCCCGCATATTTTGCGCGGAAATCGGCAATTTATGCGGCGAAAGTGCAGCGTATTTTTTTTCACGTTTTTTTCTTTTTCTGACGTTTTTTTTCCCCTCGTTTTTTTTCCCCCTCACGTTTTGTTCCGCTCACGTTTTTTTTTCGCTCACGTTTTGTTCCGCTCACGTTTTTTTTTTCCTCATGTTTTTTTTTTCTTTTTTCCTCCATGTCACCTCTGGGGCTCCGTAGTAAAGTACTTCTACGGTGGTATGACTTTTTTCAGACCAGTTTTTCTAAAGGAGGTGACACAAAAGGTCCACTTACTAGCTTCTTCATTTAGCTTTCATCCACATTTCAATCAATTGAATGCGTAGGTTCATTCTTGATCTTGGAAATAGTAGTTTGACAAAAAAAGAAGGAAAAAGACATCTTCCACTTCCTTTTTCTGGAACTTTTAACCACATCTCATGGCCTTCATCAGCAGCTCAGGTGTGATGACATGACCTAAGTATGAAATGACAACGTGATGACAGCTGAGCCATTGCCATGATAATTTAAGAAACTCCATCTGTTAATTAAAATATGTGACATGCAGTTGCAAGCTGCAAAAAATTTGAAAAAAAATACAACCCCAAATCAGAAAAAGTTGGGACAGTATGGAAAACATAAATAAAAAAAGAAAATAGTGATTTCTAAATGTACTTTGACTTGTATTTCATTGCAGACAATACAACAGCACATAATTTAATGTGTTCCTCATGATTTTTATTGTTTTTTTCTTCAAAAAAACAAAATTCCTATTTTGGTTCTTGCAACACATTTCAAAAAAAGGTGGAACAGTAAAGCATTTACCACTTTGTAATGTTGCCATTCCTTTTCACAACACTTAAAAGACGTTTAGGGACTGAAGACACCAAGTGATGAAGTGTTTCAGGTGTAATTTTGTCCCATTCTTGCTGCAAACAAGTCTTAAGGTGGGCAACAGTACGGGGTCTTCGTTATCACATTTTGCACTTCAAAATGCGCCACACATTCTCTATTGGAGACAGGTCGGGACTGCAGGCAGGCCAGTCAAGTACCCGTATCCTCTTCCTCCGCAGCCAGGACTTTGTAATGTGTGCAGAATGTGGTTTTGCATTATCTTGTTGAAATATGCATGGACATCCCTGGAAAAGATGTCTTCTTGAAGGCAGTATATTGTGCTCCAAAATCTCTATGTACTTTTCAGCATTAATGGTGCCATCACAGAAGGGCAAGTTACCTTTGCCAAGGGCACTGACACAACCCCATACCATGACAGACCCTGGCTTTTGGACTTGTTGCTGGTAACAGTCTGGATGATCCTTTTCTTCTTTGGTCCGGAGCACACGGCGTCCATTTCTCCCAAAAAATACCTGAAATACTGATTCATCTGACCACAGTACACGTTTCCACTGTGTGATGGTCCATCCCAGATGCCTCCGAGCCCAGAGAAGTCGACGGCGCTTCTGGACACTATTAACATAGGGCTTCCTTTTGGCACAGTACAGTTTTAACTGGCATTTGTGGCTGTAACTACGTATTGTGGTACTTGACAAAGGTTTGCCAAAGTAGTCCTGAGCCCATGTGGTGATATCGCTTATAGATGAATGACGATTCTTGATGCAGTGCCGCCTGAGGGATTGGAGATCACGGTTGTTCAGCTTAGGCTTGCGCCCTTGTCCTTTACGCAATGAAATTCCTCCACATTCCTTGAATCTTTTAATTATGTTATGCACTGTTGAAGGTGAAATAAGCAAATGTCTTTCTTTGAGGAACATTGTTTTTAAACATTTCAATAATTTGCTCACGTATTTGTTGGAAAACTGGCGATCCTCGGCCCATCTTTGGTCCTAAAGGACTAGACCTTTCTTGGATGCTGCTTTTGTACCAAATCATAATTACAGTCGCCTGTTGACATCACCTGTTTCAAATCACATCATTATTTATTATTATTTAACCCCAAGTAAAAGTTGACCCCCAGGCCATTCAGTACTGAAATTCTTGTCACTTAGGTGCAGGGCCTGAAATTAACACCCAACCAAAGACCAAATGCGGGTGAATTTTAGTGGGTTAAACTGTCAATCTACCTGCAAAGTTGGCAGGTAGCCAATGAGAATTGAGTCATTTGTTGTTTCTTGCCACATTTCAACCAAGTCCGCCATTTTCTTACTGCACTATGTTTTATATAGTGCAGTATGTATTTTGTTAATGACTTGACAGCACGTACATGTGTATTCTTAACAAGTTCAAGAACGATGCTTGTGCATTTCCTGTATTTTACCTTTATGAGGCAAAAACAAAATTGGCTGGTAAAAAGCCTGTGTGGCTAGTGAATTTTAAAATCCACCTGCCACAGCAGCTGGTGGCCAAACAAATTAACTTCAGTCCATGCATAAGGCCCTTTCACACCTACCAGTTTGTTCCGGACTTTCTGACTTTTCAGTTTGGTCCAAACCACAGTTACAGGTGTGAAACCAACCCCAGAACATACAGACGAACCTTTGACCGACGAAAAGAGGTAGTCTCGGTCGGGATCAAATGGAACCATGGTTTGTTATGTTTCTAGTGTGAAAGCAATTTTTGTGATGCTTTGGACTTTCAGACCAATTACAGGAAGTTCTGGCAGGCCAGCGTCAGAACTAGAAAATAAAATGAGCCTTAGTAACACATGAGGAGAGGAGGAGACCAAATGTTTAATTGACATTTGATCCAACCCCTTTATAAAGAGTCAGTGAAAAAACTAAAAAAAATGTTCAATTGTTTTTTGAGAGGATACGAGAGGACGGGGAAGCCTGTCTACAAACCAATCAAAGTCACGTATCGGGAGACGCAGCTCACGTGGGTGATGACGACAGGTAGTAGAGTTCTTTATGTGCTTGCATCATTGCAGTGTAAAACCAAAACCAACCAGATTAAATGTATACAATGTCACAAAAACGTGAACCTTGGTTTGGATACCTTTCATCTTCAGCAATCCCTGCCTCCCCTTTTCTCCTCTGTCTCCTCCACCACCTCTGCACATTCATCCTCTTTCTGGCCTTTCTCAGACTGATGAAATATTTGCTCTTCTTGGGCACTGGTCTGTTTATTTTCTGGAGTGTGTTTTCAGCAGTGGTCAGACCTGTGCGGTGGCTCAACAGTGCCGTCTCAGACATGTCAGTGTTTAGCTTAGCGAATGGGGGACGGAGGCCGGGCCGGGTCTGGGGCTCTGAGTGTGCCGGCAACGTTGGCTGCTCTCCCTACGCTGGCCAAACTGGGCCTGCGAGCCTCACACACTGCGGCCATTCACTCTCCCAGCACACACAGGATAGAGTATGGATTGTTTGGAGGCCAGTGGCAATGCCAGGAATGCTGATCCCGAGTTCCTCTCTGGGAAAAAAATGGTATTTGGTTCTCTCTCTCTCTCTCTCTCTCTCTCTCCCTGCCTGCCTTTGAAAGGTTGCAGCAGTCTGATGAGAGGGATCACTAGGTGCATTAGCCGACCCGTTTCCTCTTGCCTGCAGATTCCAGCCTGGCCAGTCAGAGAGAGCCTCCCAGCCAGAGGAATCCTAAGGAGAGCTACTGCCTTCCACATTGGTATTTCCTGACCCAGTCCCACATCCCTAGTGGCTCATTCACAGTTATAGCAATGAAAAACAGAAAGCTATATAGGGACACATGCATAAAATATCCTTCTTGAACTCAGCATTGGTAACAAACAAGCATTTAGAGTTTAAAACCATACAAAGAACCGCCCAAGTGCTGATAGAGGCCAATTTCCATAATTTCTATTTTTAACAACTTTTTTTAAATGTACTTTTGGGTTTTATATTAGAGAAATACAGATACATAAGCAGCTGCTTATTGGCTCAGAGGACTTACGGTTTTGCTTCTGAAGGGGCCTGTGATGATGCTGCAGAAGTGTGCATTATCATTTTTTATTTGCTTCATTGAACACAGGATGGGGGTGATCTTTTATGACTTAACTAGTTTTGCCATATGCGAAACCATGATTGTCGAGGCGTTTGGAGCGCGCCATCCCTGCAGATCTGATTCATCCAGCCTCGGCCGGAGCTGTGCGTGACTGTGCGTCCATTTAACAATTTAGCCACTGCACACTGCAAATGTCATAAGAGCTGAGGGGCCAGCGAGGATATGAAAAACACTCCACAAGTCACCAGAGGAGGGATTGTAAATCAGGAGATGTTGAAAAGCAGAAATAGGTGAGTAGTTATTTATTAAACACCACGGAGACGTTCTGAGGTATACCGTGGTATCAGGTGGAAAAGGGATTTTCGTACAGCGGAGTGATTCTCCTCTGTCCCAGAAGATTGTGCATTAATTTCCCTTCCAGCTTGGTAAACAACAATTTCAGCAAGTTACAGAAGTGCAGGATGAACAGAACATTTCCTCAAACTGCAATAAATCCAGGCATCCAGGGGCCAAGTGGAGAAATCAGTAGGAAAGCGCTGCAGTATCCAAAACCCATTTGGTCTATCAGATTCATGTTAGTGCAAAAACAGATAAAGAAAAGGTGATAATGTCCTGGAAAACTGTTTCAAGGAAACAAGTATCTAACAGGCTAACACATCACAAATTCCTCCCGGGCTGTTGTCAACCTCTTGTGAAATTCTGCTTTCTTGTGTGTCAACACATGCCAGAGACGATCCTCAGGGTGAAATCCCATCCAGTCCTCCTACTTAGATCCTGTACTGTCGTTTGAGAAAATTCTTACTAATGAGCAGAAAACTTCTATATATCTGTCACCTCACCAAAGGCTGCCAAGAGAATTTCGGCTGAACAATCTCAACAAAATGTTTTTATTGACTTATGACTATGACTATGACTTATTTAGTCACATTAATTTAATCCTGAGATCTTCCAAGTGGAGCCAGAGGGGGGAATGATTTCACTGGAAAAAAGGCAGAAATAAAGTGATCATTCCACTCAAATTCTCCATGGCAAGTTTTTGTTTCCAAAATCTTTCAAATCATTTGTCAGATAAAAAACCCTGCTTGGCAGGAAGAAGTAATTGGTAATGATTGTCTATTTAACAGGTTTGTATGATATGGTACGAAAACTTATGTACAACGATTCGTATGTTACCTACGAAACTACGGCGACTGCCAGCCGGTCACTTGGCGACAGTGACCGGTCACGTGACGACTGGTCATGTGACAGTTACAGTTAGCGTAATTGAACTGTTTATTTGTAGTTACTGTGAGCTAGGGAACCAGACACCGCAAGGTCCCGGACATTACAGCGGCCGCTGCTGTGAAGTTTAGCCGACAAAAGGGGATTGTGATGCGGCAGCGACAGTTAGAGACCCCATTTTATGCCCATTTTCAGGTTCATAATTGTATTTAGAGGTTGTACCAGAAAAATATGGTGTTTTTTGAAAATTAAACCAAACGCCATATTTTCAACGTGGTATCATGACTTTGCGTAAACATACACGGCCACTTTCTTAAAGGAACACGCCGACTTATTGGGACATTAGCTTATTCACCGTAACCCCGACAGTTAGACAAGTTGATACATATGTGCTACCGTACCGTATATCATACGTGATATGCTGCAGCTCTGCTCAGAGCTGCAGCATATCACTCCGCCCAAGTAGCAGTGCTTCCCTTTCTGAGAATATAGTTCCCAGTTTGTATACAGTTAGAAGATGGCTGTGTCTCACGTGACATTATTTGTACAAGCTGTGACTATACAAATCACAACGTGTAACACAACAATGTAAATAGGAACATGTTGCCGTCATTTTGTCACTTATTCGGAAAAGTAGACTAGTTGGAGCCGGTTACCTCCAGGATCTGTGCTAGGCTAGGCTAATGGTGGAGCTGTCAGACAGAGTTACGACACGCACGGAGATGAGAAGGGTATGTATCGGGTTACGGTGAATAAGCTAATGTCCCAATAAGTCGGCAAGTGGCATTTTATCTGTATGCATTTTGAGCTACATTGTATACGGCTTATGTAAACATACACACCAATTTGCGTGTTATCGCGAGAAAGCGACGGTTGAGTTTAGGAAACGTCACACGCGGGTTGGGTTTAGTAAAATAATAACTGGTTGGGATTAGGAAAAGAAGAGCGGGGTTGGGTTTAGGAAAAGAAGAGCGGGGTTGGGTTTAGGAAAAGAAGAGCGGGGTTGGTTTTAGGAAAAGAAGAGCGGGGTTGGGTTTAGGAAACGTGACACGTGGGACACAAAGGAAACGTGACACACGGAACACGATCCCCGGTCTCCTGGGTGAAAGTACTGTGTTTTAACCATCCGCCACCCCAACCAACCTCCCTACGCGGATTTTCTCCCTTTCATACTACTCGCTACGGCATAAATTCACACACATCGCAAGGTAATGTAAGTCAATGGAGGCCAAACGGCGTTGATAAATAAACATGCTAAAAACAAGTATGTGTCTTGATAACACGCTAAAAATGGCATACAAATTGGCGTGTCACACATATGCCACTTCGTGAGATCAGTCTGATATTTTGTCATACTGCCACACTAGCAGCTAGGCGAGCATTATAACGTGTGTTCCAAAGTGACCACGTTTGTCTCTGAAGTAAAGGCTGGACTACAACAGAGCTGTTTGGAGCAGTTGGTGATGGTAAGTCCCTTTGGGGGGGACTTTGGGCTTTTTCACTTTGTAAACCTATAACATGAACAAAAAGATATGTAACACAATAAAGGAAAGGGAAAAAGCCATAAAGCATAATATGAGCACTTTAAGTCTGGTGGTACGTGCAAAGCTTTGTGGGTGGCTGCTTCTGTAGTTTGGATCAACAGCCTGACAGCAGGCCTTCTGCTCTCTGTGTGTTGCCATTCTCGAAATTCCTTCACCTAGGGAAACAACAACGACCTTCGAGCTAGGTTACACTACATTCTGAATATGGCAAGAAAAAAATTGGAGGCAGGCCTGCTTGGTTCTTTCGGTGAATGATTGTAAAGATTTAAAAAGAATATGTTTACAGCATTTCCTCTCTAACTGGGACGGTTTAGGACCGACTGGTGGGATGTATGGATGAAGTACACACGGTGATACACCGGTAAGAGACAATGCCATTTAACCATGTATCCAGCTAATTTTAAATGGCTCACGTTACTGTATTGTGTGAACAGTTAACTTCATTTAATATTTTGTGTGGCATGTTCAGTGTGCAAATGTTCCACCAAAAAAATAGCAATTCAAATCCTCTCCAGATGTGTTTAATAGTAATTTATCAACAACTGTTGAACAAGCAGAACATAAACTTAAATGTGATGATTTTACTGATGCGTCTGGCACTGGATAAGCAAGTTAAAGTGCATTGTTTTGACTGGGCAACCTGAACGTTTTGCTATGAAGCTAGCGCTAATGGGATCTCAGTTTTAACGCTCAGAGGCTGTACCGGTAAATTTTGGCATTTGCTTTCCTCACCTACCTCACTTCCTGTAGCTCACTTCCTTTCCACCTGTCACCCCTAATTACCTGATTGAGTCCACCTGGTCATCACTCCCTCTCAGTCACTCTCTTTTCACCTTCACTAAGAGGGCAGCTGGTAAGAGGAGCTTTATGTTGCAGGAAAAGGAAAAGGCCAAAAAGTATAATATGAGCACTTTAAGCACTTTAAATGGAAAGCTGAATATATCTTTAAATTGGGTCACTTATGTAGCAGAAATGTGAAAAAAAAAATGAAATTGGTGCCTTCTAGGCCGAGAAAAGCCAGAAAATGTGTTTTTGGCTCATATGGATGAAAGACACCAAATCCCAGAATGCACTTCGCTTCGCTGCTTTGAGTCCACTCCCAAGCCACGCCTACCGCTTGACAGACAGACAGCGAGGCATTCGACTCAACTCAATGTGTTTTATTGTTATTTCAACCATATACACGAAACAATGTTTCACCGTGGCTCAAGTGGTGCTAGCTTTAGTGCACACACACATTATAGGCTCCGCAAAGTTCAGCTAAGCACACCAGCATTAGGCTTGGTGGGCTGTAAACACCGAGTATAAACACAGCCGTGAATTAGCGTGGGATGTCGAATGGTCGCCATGTAACAGTCACAAACTCCAGCGGTTAGCAGTTAGTTGGATGCAAATCACACCATTTCTGCACCAGTCCGTGTTAACACAGCCCACCTTCATACAGAGCATCTCTAGCTCGGATCGTCGGAGGGCTGGCAGGCCTGGTAGCTGGACAGTCTGGTACGCTGTTCTTCAGCTATGTTTCCACAAAAACCCAACAGTCTCTGAACTCGCGTTGGGAGCATCGTTGAAGTTGGATGTCGTCCAGTTTGTTGTTTAATGAACGGACACTTGCAAGCAGGATTGATGGGACAGGTGGCCGGCTAGCGTTAGCTTCCCACCTAGCCGATTAGGATGTCCCCTACCCGGCTCGGGGCATCGAGCGAGACCGCTGGTCTCCTTGCTGGTCTCCGTGCTGGTCTCCGTAGCAGCCGAAGCTCACGTAGTGTGCCGATTATTCCGTCTGTAATAACGTTCCCTGCATATTCTCCGATCTGTACCGATGTGCGGTAGTTTGAATGCACATAATTGTTGTAAAGGTTTGCGGCTGAGAAGAGAGCCCTGTTTAGTGAAGATTCAAGATGGCTGACATGTTGTTTTTTTCCGGCTGAGATCGGCTCGCTTCGGGTGATGGGCGGGTTGAAAACATGCGGAAGTAGGTCCTACTGCTGGCTGTAGTTCTTTGCCTCTGGCCAAACAATCTTCCGATGACGCAAAAATCGTCATTTTACGTCATCGGAAGATTTTTTCCAGACCCCCCAATGCAGAGATCTCCTGTCTCAGGGGGACATGAGGGAGGGACGCACGGTCATTCAGAAATACTACCGGGTTTCTACTGATACAAAGCTGAATGCTGTGAAGTATCCCTTTAAGTTTAGCCACGAAAACGACTAGTTAAGATTAGAAAAAAGATTGTGGTTTGGATTAAAACACTGGTCCCCTAAGTATTACTCCCAGGAAACACACACACGTTTCCTGGGTGAAAACCTGTTTCCCACGGGACACGAACTCCGCTCCCCCGCATGTTTTTTTTTTAACAACTATTTCTTTTACAAATCAGACAGACTTTTCTGTTGATACTGCTGCACACCTTGATCACCTTTGTTAATGTATATTTTCTGTTTTGGATTGAGAGAAGTATACAAACAGATGAAGGAAAAAGTAGAAATTGACTCAATAAAACAAAGTCATCAGGGACCTGTCAAGTTAGCCAGCTTCCTCAGACAGAGACGGCGGTGCCGTTTTTTTTTTACCCAACATATTGGTGTTCAAACATTCAAAATTGGCTTATTATCAATTATATTGTCCATGTACTTGTATGATTCAACAATTTCTACATCCTGACCATTAGTTGTAGTGATGACGTCTAAAGTCAATACACATATCCTTTGTCTTTATCACATTTTATTCTAAAAAGGCTTCTTGTGGTGGAGCACAGTTATTTTTTTCTCTTGGCATGGTAGACATCAAAGAAACAATAATTATTAAATCATTAGAAAATAAAGCATTAAATTGGTGATAGAATGATTATATAGTTCCTTAAGGTCTCCTAATAGGGTATGTAACATTGGTTGGGCTAAAAATGGTCCGAGTGCTGTTTTTATGCTCCCTAATGTAACTTGTTAAATAGGCCTGAGTGAAACAAGAGCTTTTCTGCCTTATACGGTCTGCTCATGAATATTTAGATGAGCTGCGCACTGATTGGTTGAGCACCCACATACACATACATTGTAGACGAGACAGCAGGTCTCATATTTCAGACACAGACTATTTAGTTACTAAATTCACTTCTGAGACTTTCTTATGCGAGAAATCAACTATATAAAGCTCAAATATGGGCCGTTTTATGAAAATCGATGACTAATTGCAAATTTGGTAAGACGTGTCAGTAGGGTTGGGTACCGAAACGCGGTGCCAATTATGGTGCCAATAGGGCACCGGTTCCGACGTAAACGGAAGTAACGAGACCGAATAAGAACGAAACTTTCGGTGTCTGGCTTTTTTTGTTTTGTTCAGAAGCATCGCTGTACGGGATGCTACGTTACTGTTAGCTAAGTAGCTGAAGTGTGTCTGTATTTCCCTGTAGAGGATTCCAACAGCGAGACGTAACAGTCTGACTGCAGCTGCCGTTGTCAGAAAAACAACACAGACGGTGAGTTCACTTGAAACTCGCCAGCCTTGTGGTGCATTTTAAGTTATTGTAAAATACCGTTTTCCCATCTGGTGCTTGTTTTTGTCATTTACCAGCAATTTACTGGTGAAATAAGTCATTGTTATAAGTTATTGTTATTACATTATTAATCAATCATTTAATTTTGACCATATGGCCTTAGCAATAAACAAGCCGTTCTTTAATGTCGCTGTCGTTTTGTACTGCTTTTTTAATATTTTATATTATATACATTATAAATATATATATTTCGGTTCAGGCACCAGCACCATTTTAAAAGTATCGATTTAGCACCGGTATCGGAAAAAACCCAACCCTACGTGTCAGACTTCAGAAGCTCCACACAGTCTGACGAGACAGCGCCATAGCCATAGTGACAGTTACTGGACTACCGGGGCTCCGCGGAGCTGGCTAACATAACTATAGTATATTTACACATTGAATTTCATCATGCCTCTAATATTACAGCTACCCTTAGGTCTCACAAAGCTAACACTTCGACTTCCGATTTCAATTTAAGGCATTTTTGTGAATTTCAGAGGTCCCGTTAGGAGGAAGCTAACTAGCTCTCATTGACAGAGCTATCCAGCTCACTCGCGGACAAGAGGCGTTTCTTTCCCCAATTGTTTGTTTAAATAACTCACCAACATATCCATTATAAGATTAACTGGAACCTGTGGTAAGAGATTGCGGGCATAACAAGCTCGCTGACCGCGCTCTCACTCACACACACCGGCCATTTAGCAGGAGAGGGGAGGAAGAGCGGCGAGCTCCAGGCCCTGGAGCTCTGTCAAAGCCTCGGAATTTGGTAGTCCACTAACCCAGAAATGGTGACTTTGCGTGGGTATGGAGCGCCGTGATGGAGATCCATCTAGCTTACAGCTTACACGCCGGGCGGCGAGGCAGCACTGGCCGCTGTCACATTAGCCTGCTGAGCTCCTGAACTCCGACACACAGTCGAACAAAATTTGCAATTAGCCATCAATTTTCCTAAAATGGCACATAGTTGACCTCCACATAGTTGATTTCACGCATAAAAAGTCTCAGAAGTGAATTTAGTAATTAAATAGCAGACGAACAATGTATAAAATGTCTGAGATCTGCGTGACCTATTCAGAAGACTAAGCTGACCTCAGGTCAGTGGTGTAGCCTATGTAAATGTTGGGGCGTGACAAAGACTAGAGACTTGAGCCAAATGAGGAGGAGCCACCGAGCTGATGTCAACTCAGTGGTTAGTTGATTTGCCCTTTTTCAGCAGCAGTTTCAAATAATGAGATTTGCAGAGGAAAGAGGTGTCTATGGGAGGTTCTATGTATGTCCTGTTGTTATTCAACTATGACAAGGTAACATCGGTTTAGCATTCTATCACCCCCCTAAAGTATCTTGGGAGGTCAGAAAGGCCGCCTGGCTGGCATGCTATGTCAGATGAGAAGCATTTGGTGTCTGGAGTCACCTGGTGGAATCCCCAGCCCAGTCGCCAGAAAAACAAGTGGGCATTGTGCGTTCCTGCAAACCACAGATATGTTGATATCATGGGTGTACCCACCGCTGAAGTCACTGACCGGACCTCTGTCTTTATTTCCAATTCAAACAACGTCATTACCACAGAGACATTATGTCCTTTGGTTGCTAATTGCAGCGGTACCTGTAGGCTCAATTTAACAGCACAAACACTTAGCATAATTATAGTGTAATAATTCCCTATTATAATATTGTATAGGCTAAATATAGTATTGTATAGCACACATTTATAGAGACACATTTCTTTAATTCAAATCCAAAATTATGTAAACACAAAGATGAAATAAAGGTGTATATATTATTTTACGAAATTATTTTTAATACACTTTGGCAGGAGTGAGGCGATGTGTCATCATCATTTTAGCCTCTTCAGAAATTTTCCGGATTGTAGTGTGGATCATTTGTTGCAACATTTAACCTTATTCTCATGTATTACTGCTTGACAGGTCCTTTATACTGCCCACTGACATGGTTTCAAGGCTTTCGGTGTCCAATTCTTGCTCTCTAAACATCTTAAAATGCACATTTTTAGATCAGTTTTTGGTAGGGATGCACCAAATCCAGATTTTTGGGGTTCGGCCGAATACCGAATCCACTGGTTAAGATTCTGCTGAATCCGAAACCGAATACCGAATCCTACTCCCATCCTCAGTCCATTAACACAGTAAACACATAAGTAAACAACGTCCACAGCCTCTAAAATAGTTAAATGTGTAACCGAGGGTTTCCTATATCGTCAGAGGTGTAGTGGTAAAAAAAGAGGTGGGTAAACTATAAATTCTGGTGGACCACGACGTGGTCACCTTTTAAGGTGGGCCACTGCCTACCGGTGTATGTGTATCCTGATGACATCGCTATAGGCTATCATTTGATGGTACTACCAAGGGTATCACTGGTTGTTTCCTCATCATAGGTCACACAATCACTATTCAATTCATACATTAATCTATGCTCTTGTTAAAGAGACTCAAGAAGGAATAATAGGGTTGAAATCTATAAAGTTTACTAAATGACAAAACAGAGAGAACAAACATATTTAAGAGATAGACTAGAGAGGGAGGCTTATATCCAGGGCTTCCAATGCAATGCACTTGTACATAATGATTAGGGATTTGGGATTATTTTCATAGTCGATTATTCTGTTGAATATTTTCTCGATTAATAGATTAGTTGTTTGGTCTATAATATGTCAGAAAAATGTGGATCAGTGTTTCCCAAAAGCCCAGGATGACATCCTCAAATGTCTCGTTTTGTTTCTGCTCCTGTAGAAGCTAGAGGTCTGTATGAAATCAACCTTGTTACTAGAAAAACATGTTTTTAGCCGCAATCTTATGGAGAAAAACTACACTACCCACAGTCCTAAGCTTAACAGCGACGCCTCTGATTGGTTCAACTCGCCGTTTCCATAGAAACGTTTACCGTACCCGCAAAACCGCGAACGGCGATAACATTAACTAGCTAGGTGACTAGCAAAGAGAGCTTGTTGTCACAAACTTCCAGTGGTTTAAATGTCAGAGAATGCATAATTACATCCAGTTATTTATCTGATAATGTATCCTGAATGTTACTTGTAACATGGGCTAATGGGAACAGGTAGAGGTGACTTGTTGAGTCAGTGGCATGAATCTACAGTGAACCAAATTACCCTAAAAAACATGAAGTTTAGTACTGTTTTTCGAGCTCACTCACTGTGGGCTTGTAGCCGAGGCCGTTTGCTGGCATCAGGAGGAGGGCTGCTGTCTTGACGCCGCTTAAAAAATTGCCGGACATCTATTTTTACAATTTATTACATGAGACATGTAGGCTAGTTTGGGCTAGTGACCATGGATGTATTAAGAGAACTGATGAGTCTTGATGCAGTCTGCTGCTTCCTGCTGGCTACGCCCCCAACGTTGACTTCAAGGCAGCGCTGCGACCGTTGACTTAGTTCAAGGCACTGTTGCCTTATCCTAGTGATGCCTGGAAGGCGACGTTGTGGGCTTCACAAACAAACACCGCAAGAGATTGGTCAACACTGAGAGTAAGCAGCGCAATATGAAAGACTTCGTCTTAGGTTTAACAATCTATGAAACTAATAATGAAAAATATGAAACTAAAACGACATAAGCTTAATTTAAAATGTCTTAGGAACTATAGGCTATTTAGAGGTGGATAAACACAATTTAGAGGTGGATAAACGCACTTTGGAGGTGGGTAAACGCTATTTCCGAATTTTGGGAGGTGCGTAAACGGCGTTTACGTGCGTTTAGCCTCCACTACATCCCTGTATATCGTCTAGACTCAGGTTTGGCTTTAAAATAAAGACACTGGCTTCCAATGCGGCACTGCATGTCTCACTTTATTCCACCCCAACACAGTCAACAATCAGAAAATACAACACTTTATTCACTTCCGTTTTTCCCGTCACAATAAAAGCTCTATGTTTACTGTAACATCCTCTTAACCTTCAACTGAGAGGTTAAACAATAAAATACCTTACAAATGTAACAACTTAATGTTGAATTCACACGCTCTTTTCACATTGTAGGAAAGCACATCGCTATTGCCAGATGAGTGACAAAAGGGAGACTCCGAGAGAACGGCTGACAGCATGGGAGAGACTGTCCGGTTAACACAAGTTTTTAGCTGTGACTGTCCTTCCTTTGACGTACCTGGGGTTGCTGCGTTTTGGCTGCTGTCTGTGGATTCCTTCATGCGCTGCTCGTATTCTTTTGGATGTTTCATGTGCAGGTGTTTTGACAGCGGCAACGTGTGTTATTTCTGCTCGCGAGTTCCACAGCCTACTCCATTGAACGGTCCACCTACATTATGTCGACCAGCGTAGCGTGTGCAGTGTAAGCGTAGGGTTCGGTTCGGTGGAAAAAATTCTACGGTTCGGCTGAAACGAACCCTGTCAAAGTGCCGAATATTTGACCGAATCTGAAGCGAAATCCTGGATTCAGTGCATCCCTAGTTTTTGGACCTCAGTATTTCTAAAACCCTGGTAAACCTTGGTTGATATGAAACATAATTAGCATCGTTTAGCGTCTGTATGCGATGCACCAGGCTTTTAACTAACTCCAATGTAAAACTATCTGTGTCAATAATAGAGGTTTGGAGCAAGTGCTCCGGAAGTCAGGTGACATAGTATAATGAGTGCCAACCTCTGTGTAAGGAGGAGGTTGGGGTGGATGGGGGGGGCGATAGGGGGGATGTCATACACACACTGGACTTCCACCCACGAGGCAATGGTTTGTGTCATGTTCATGTCCCATGTGATAGTGAAAAACTTGTTACGTAACAAACGTAATTGCTGTAAAACAGACCACGATATTTTCCTAAACTTGACCAAGTAGTTTTGTTTTGATTTTCATTCACAACGTGACCCAACTGTTTAAAACTGCAACTGTGGAGCGTCATCAAGTGCGTCAAAAGTGACGCCAAGGGGTCCTGGACAAAGTGTTGGTATGTGACGAGAAGGGAATAACAACGGGTTGCAGCGGTTCAGAAACAAGATTCAACATATCTGTGGTTTGCAGAAACGTACAATGCCAATATTTTATTCTGCCGATTGGGTTGGAATCCTGAAAGTATCTCTACTTCCAGCTCGTTGTTTTGGTGTCACGGATCACAACTTCACTGTTTTGATTCAGTTGCACCGCTCTAATCAAACTTGTTTCCAGCTGCAGAATCTCAGCTGTTTATTTATTATTCCACTGTACACTACCTTGCCACCAACACCACTTCAGTAGAGTATTTGGCATATCCTTTATAATTAATTCATTTAAGTATATCCATGTAGGTCAATATCGGAAAATTATACAAACAAATTGTGGACTATTATTTTGATGTTAAGGCAACATGAAGCCTTCTAAAGTTGAATATTTGTGTACATTGTTTGAGGGAATAAGAATGGTTTCAAACTGAGGTAACAACGAGCTAAGGGGATCTAAGGGCCTTTTCCAAGTTTGAACATTTCTATGAGGATTGCCAGATTTGGCTGATGGGCACAGGTTTTTTGCTTTTGTTGGCACAATGGTACCAAAACTGGCAACCTTACTGTGACAAGATTTTGGGATGTTGCACACAGTCACTGCACACAGCTGTTTGACAAAAAATACTTCCAGCAGAGACTTACAGTCCCCTCCAAAAGTATTGGAACGGCAAGGCAAATTCCTTTGTTTTTGTTGTTCACTGAAGACATTTGGGTTTAAGATCAAAAGATGACTATGAGACAAGAGTTCAGAATGTCAGCTTTTATTTCCTGGTATTTACATCTAGATGTGTTAAACTACTAAGGACATACCACCCTTTGTTTGAACCCACCCATTTTTCAAGTGAGCAAAAGTATTGGAACATGTGACTGACAGATGTTTCTTGTTGCCCATGTGATGCTTTTTAGGTTGATTGTTCAAACATTAAATAGCTCTGCATGACTAGTCTACATTTTTACCCTTGGTTTAAACCTATAAAGACTGCATTTCTAGTTAAAGAGGATAAACCAACATGAAGACCAGAGAGCTGTCTATGGGAGAAAAGCAAGCCATTTTCAAGCTGAGAAAAGAAGGAACATCGACCAGAGCCATTGGACAAACATTGGGCAATGTCCTGAAAAAGAAAGAAACTACTGGTGTACAGAGCAACAGACGTCGAACAGGTCGGCCAAGGAAAACAACAGTAGTTGATGACAGAAATCTTGTGGGAGCTGTGAAGAAAACCCCCAAAACATCAGTAAGTGACATCACCAAGGACCTCCACAGTGCAGGGGTGAAGGTATCACAATCCACTGTTGGAAGAAGACTCAGAGAGCAGAAATATAGAAGCCATACCACAAGATGCTAACTACTCATCAGCAGTAAGAATCTGAAGGCCAGATTGGAATATGCAAAGAAGTTCAGAGATGAGCCGCAAAAGTTCTGAAGCCCAATCTCATGGACTGATGAGACCAAGATGAATCTCTACCAAAGTGATGGAAAGGCCAAAGTGTGGAGAAAGAAAGGAACTGCTTATGATCCGAAGCATACAAGCTCATCTGTGAAGCATGGTGGAGGTAATGTCATGGCTTGGAAGTGCATGGCTGCTTCTGGAACAGACTCATTCATATTTATTGATGATGTAACTGATGATGGTCGCAGCAGAATGAATTCAGAAGTGTACAGAAACATTTTGTCTGCCAATTTACGGAGAAATGCATTGAAACTAATCGGGAGGAAGTTTATCATGCAGCAGGACAATGACCCAAAGCACACTGCCAACAAAACAAAGGACTTCATCAGGGTTTAGACTGGCCGAGTCAATCACCTGACCTTGACCCAGTAGAGCATGTCACCTCCTGAAGAGGAGACTAAAGGGAGAACCCCCCCCCAAACAAACAAGAACTGAAAGGTAAAAGCCTGGAATAGCATCACAAATTAAGAATGCAACAGTTTGGTGATGTTGATGGGTCGCAGGCTTGAGGCAGTTATTGAAAGCAAGGGTTATTCCACCAAATATTAAATGTTATTTACTTTAAGATTATTTGTTCCAATACTTTTCTCTCACCTAAAAATGCGGTGGTGTTATACAAATGGTGGTATGTCCTAAGTTGTTTAACACATCTAAATGGAAATACCAGGAAATGAAAGCTGGCATTCTGAACTCTTGTCTCATAGTCATCTTTTGATCTTAAACCCAAATGTCTTCAGTGAACAACAAAAACAAAGGAATTTGCCTTGCCGTTCCAATAATGTTGGAGGGGACTGTATATCAATCTTCTCCTCTCATTCATTGTGAGGAAAAATAAGCATATTTCCCAACAACACTATATTATCTGAGGCCTGAATTTCTGTGCCCAATGAAAACCCAGTCTGTAAAACAACAAGAGAATTTGCCTTCAAGGTTTTGACAAAACTCCTCATGTCAAAGAAAATCTTTCTGACAGTTCACAAGAGTCTTTTGCACAAATCCCTCTATAAATGTACTCCTTTCTGAATAAACCTGTCCACACACTAACCAAGAAAGTAACTAAATGCAGAAAGCGTAACCCTGGCTTCAGACTGGATTTCGTGTTCTAGCTCTAAACGCTGAATTTCACAGCATGGAGTCTGTCCACTGTGATATAAAATACACAGTTTGAAACGCTGTCATTACACTCAAAACAGATACTTAGCAAAGTTGGATGAGACGTTCACATGCCAGCAGAGGGGAAGAGGAGAACATTCCTCCTAGTGTTTTAAGGCTTTAAGAAAGAACAGATTGTCTCATCAGCTGATCCACTTTAACTCAATATATATATAGATCATTCATTAATAGAAGCCCACTGTTTATATGGAAGTTACTAAAGAAAAGGATGTCCTGTCAGTTAAAGAGAAGAGTTTTTGACACACACACACACACACACACACACACACACACACACACACACACACACACACACACACACACACACACACACAAACACACACGCACACACACATTTTAGTACAACCCCAAAAAATTGGGACAGTATAAAAAACACAAATAAAAAAAGAAAGTAGTGATTTCTAAATGTACTTTGACTTGTATTTCATTGCAGACAATGTGAACACAAAATATTTCATGTTTTGTCTGGTCAACTTAATTTCATTTGTAAATATACATCCTTTCCTGTCATTCAGACCTGCAACACATTCCAAAAAAGGTTGGGACAGGAGCAATTTAGGGCTAGTAATCAGGTAAATTGGTTAAATAATGATGTGATTTGAAACAGGTGATGTCAACAGGTGATTGTAATTATGATTTGGTACAAAAGCAGCATCCAAGAAAGGTCTAGTCCTTTAGGAGCAAAGATGGGCCGAGGATCGCCAGTTTGCCAACAAATACGTGAGAAAATTATTGAAATTTACATTTGCTTATTTCACCTTCAATAGTGCATAACATAATTAAAATATTCAAGGAATGTGGAGGAATTTCAGCGCGTAAAGGACAAGGGCGCAAGCCTAAGCTGAACAACCGTGATCTCCAAGAATCGTCATTCATCTATAAGCGATATCACCACATGGCCTCAGGAGTACTTTGGCAAACCTTTGTCAAGTACCACAATACGTAGTTACAGCCACAAATGCCAGTTAAAACTGTACTGTGCCAAAAGGAAGCCCTATGTTAACAGTGTCCAGAAGCGTCGACTTCTCTGGGCTCAGAGGCATCTGGGATGGACCATCACACAGTGGAAACGTGTACTGTGGTCAGATGAATCAGTATTTCAGGTATTTTTTGGGAGAAATGGACGCTGTGTGCTCCGGACCAAAGAAGAAAAGGATCATCCAGACTGTTACCAGCAACAAGTCCAAAAGCCAGGGTCTGTCATGGTATGGGGTTGTGTCAGTGCCCTTGGCAAAGGTAACTTGCACTTCTGTGATGGCACCATTAATGCTAAAAAGTACATAGAGATTTTGGAGCACAATATGCTGCCTTCAAGAAGACATCTTTTCCAGGGACGTCCATGCATATTTCAACAAGATAATGCAAAACCACATTCTGCACACATTACAAAGTCCTGGCTGCGGAGGAAGAGGATACGGGTACTTGACTGGCCTGCCTGCAGTCCCGACCTGTCTCCAATAGAGAATGTGTGGCGCATTTTGAAGCGCAAAATGCGACAACGAAGACCCCGTACTGTTGCCCACCTTAAGACTTGTTTGCAGCAAGAATGGGACAAAATCACACCTGAAACACTTCATCACTTGGTGTCTTCAGTCCCTAAACGTCTTTTAAGTGTTGTGAAAAGGAATGGCAACATTACAAAGTGGTAAATGCTTTACTGTTCCAACTTTTTTTGAAATGTGTTGCAAAAACCAAAATAGGAATTTTGTTTTTTTGAAAGAAAAACAATAAAAATCATGAGGATCACATTAACTTATGTGCTGTTGTATTGTCTGCAATGAAATACAAGTCAAAGTACATTTAGAAATCACTACTTTCTTTTTTTTTATTTGTGTTTTCCATACTGTCCCAACTTTTTCTGATTTGGGGTTGTATAAGGGTGATTATGGTCAACTGTGTATTATTCTATGTAAATTAGCTCATACCTAGGCTTTAGTTATGGCCAGCTAATGTTCCAAATTAAAAGGAAAGGGAGGATAAACAATTTTGACCCAGGCCTTTGGTTCAACTCTCAATTTCACGCCCTCTGCCTCCACCACTCCATCTATCTTCCCTCCTGTTCAAAGCTTTTCCTCTCAGAGACTGCCCACATCACAACTCCTTTCACTCCACAGCAACATTTATTTTCTCCTAGCAAACTTTAATTAGCTGCTGTGTTACGGCCTCTGCCGCCCGCCACTTGTGACTTACCCTTTCCAGTGTTTTGCATGCCTGCGTGAGATTGTTCCAGATGCCGTGACCCCGCCCATCTCACTTCCTGCCTGCTGTCCTGAAGACCCTGATTGGAGAGGCACCCAGTCCAGCTCTTCAATTGAGAGGATGCAATTTTGTCAGAAAAGCTGTATATTCTCAGCCAAGTTGTTTGTATTCGATAAGGTTTTGGACAGTATGAGTAGGTCAGGTCTTCAGGGCGGACTTCTGGGGCTCCAGCCCCTAATGTTTTCTCAAAAGCCCCGAATCTTTTAGGGTTTTAAAATACTTTCAATTTTGTGTTATTTCTTCTCAGTCTCACTCTGACTGGACCGGCAATTCCATAGAGAAAAAGTTCCCTTACTGGGAAATATCACCATTCATTCTGTGAACTCTAATATTTAATTAAGATTAGTAATGCTGTTCACACAAAATATATACCCTACCTATATTATGTATCCTAAGATAAAAATAGTAACATCAGACAGTTTTTTCCCCTTTTTAGGTGGCAGGAGTAAAAATGAGTCCTCAACATTTGTTGTGTTCTGCTTTCAAAATGATGAAGACAGTTGGAAATATCAAATACAAAATATGACGTAGGCTCTACATGATGAGTTTTAAAATTGTCCCAAATAATGGACCGATTTTACAGCTTTGGGCTCGGCCACGGATGTTTACATTGCATGCAGACACATCTCCATGCAGCAACAAAAAAAAGTCCTTTAGAGAAATAAAAATAAAAAGAAGCACTTATAGTGCAGCACGGTGCAGTGTTAGTGCTGAGGCGAAAGCTGCCGGTGTGGTTAGACGTGCACCTCCAAAACATTCCAAAACTGCATCTTAAAGATGTCTATCCATCTTGCGGTGCACTGTGGCCCGCATGCAGCGGTGCGGCTCCTCCTTGCAGCATCAGCAGCAGCAGCCAGACCTCATTAGGATATATATGTGGACACTGGAGACACATATTGACACCAGGTGTAAATATAATCAGGTTAAATCACATCTGGATAAGAGACGCATTTTTAATGCCAGGAGTGTATTTATTTATTTAATTTAAGCAGCACCCCCAGGGCCTTTTTCCCTTTGTAGCTTGCCGTCCTGCTTTTGCTACTTGTAAAACTAATTTACATACGACCAATCCAAGCAATAAATAACATTATTTCACCAAATCCATCTGGCTTTGCGTTGCTTCCCGTTCCCCTGGCAGGTTGTTGGATCATAATGCTGTCGATTTACATCAAGTGTGTTCCACCTAAAGGGCAAATCAGGTCGAAGCATCTCAGGAGGAGCAGCCAAAGATAACTGTCCTCCTGCAGTCATGAATATGAACGTGCCAGATTTTACACTGTTTAATACATCATCGCTGAATTCCATCGCTGAGTTTTTTTTTGTGATGATGTCTATTTTACTTCTCTGGTTTCCTTACTCTGCCTCCTTGTGTCTCGGCTACTTCAGTTTGTGATTTGTTTTTAAAATAACTTCTGCATCAGACAAAACCATGTATTGTGTTATGGCTGCAATGTTTCCTGGATGTTTGAAACTCCTGGTGGTGGAAAGATTGTTATACCTTACTCCCTCGATTGTTGTACTCCATTAAAAGCTTAAGAAAAAATAAACACTGTTGAAAAGTAACACATTTACTCAAGTACTGTACTTAATTGTGGAGGTATTTGTACTTATACTTATTTAGTATCTTTCTGCTTTATGCAAATTTTTACTCCAATACATGTATTTGTCAGCAATAGTTACTATTTTGACAAAGATTCTTTTTTTTTTTTAAAGATAATTTTTTTGGGCATTTTGGGGCTCTATTTCTACAGGACAGCTGAAGACATGAAAGGGGAGAGAGAGGGGGGAAATGACGTGCAGCAAAGGGCCGCAGGTCGGAGTCGAACCCTGGCCTGCTACCAACTCTACCAGGCGCCCCTATTTTGCCAAATATTTTACATTAAAACATATGATAAAGAGACAAAGCTGTAAAAACCCACTGTACACTACCTGCACCAAACTGCAGACACACACATTTAGCTGGTAAACATAGTGGAGAATTTAGCACCTAATGAGACAGATATTGCCCTCAGGAGTTGGTAGAGAGCAAAAACTGCACTGAAAGAGACTGAATATTGAACTTGCATTCATCAGGTGGACTCAAACACGACTCCAATGAATGATGTTCCTCCGTAACTGAATGTCTAAATAAGCAACTACTTGCCAACAAGTTCACATTAAAATAAAATTCAAAAGGCGACTACGTCATTGTTTACACAAGTGTTTCCATTGCTCCCAAGTGACTACATTATTATTATTGCAGGTTTAAAATCTGCTTCACCTCAACCAGCGTTCACATTGAAATACTGATAAGGTATAAAAGTAATAGTTTGACATTTTAGGAAATGTACTTATTTGCTTTCTTCACTCTAATGTTGACAAACATCAATACGCCATATTATGTACTGGACTATTTCTTGACTGGAACCAGTAACTTCCTGTGGTGTTTTTCCACTGGTTTTTCTACTGGCACAAAGCTTTTAAATAACTGGGGAAATGATTGGGGACTTTTATTTATTATTATTTATTTACTTTTATTTATTGTGAAGAACTTATAGGAAATCCACCTTCTACAGACACTCCTTTGACCACTAGTCACAGCCATTAATTAGCCCACCTCTAGTCCATATCGACAACGTTTCATTTCCGGGATTGTTCAAGTGCTGCCGGAAATTCTGCGGGATGTGTTGGCATTCTAACCTCCGGCTGATTTGTGAGGACTCTGGTTAACTGCTCCTCAGATCTCTGCAGGGTAAATCCAGACAGCTAGCTAGACTATCTGTCCAATCTCAGTTTTCTGTTGCACGACTAAAACTACTTTTGAACGTACACGTTCCACCAGAACAAGTTCCATCCCGAGGCGATTTTGCAGCGGCACCGTGGCTCCGTCCGCCGTTTAGCACTGCCCAAGACGATTGCGATTGGTTTAAAGAAATGCCAATAAACCAGAGCATGTTTTTCTCCTATCCAGGAATGTTGTGTAGACTAGCCAGACCCTCCTTCGCAGCGCTGTGGAGGAAGGTCTGGCATTGTGAGACTAGCCCACTGCTAGTGCGTTACAGTTAGAGACACACCTTAAAGCAGGTAGTCCTGTTGTACTGGAGACGCAAATCCCTGCCGTGCTGGGCTGACACGCTGAGTCCTACCGAGTCAAGCCAAGCCAGCACGTGTGTGGAAAAGGGGCTGTGGTAGCTCTGCTGGTTGGCTGGCAAATGTCTGCACAGACATGAGAGTGGTAACAATATTGCAAGAGACGGAATAAGCATATTCACCAAAACCTATTTCTTCCATGTATCAGAAATAATACTCCAATAATATAATAAATAATAACAAACTCTGAAAGGGGCCTTTCTGCCTAATAAGTACCTACGTTTACCTACAAAATAAATATGAGCACCTCTTCCACCCATGGAAAAAACATTTTCCTTTGTGTCTAAGGGAAAGAGAACTTGAGAACTCAACCTGACATCAAGTTGACGACTAGAGAAATGAAAAGTACAAGACTTGAACCTTTGTACAAAACAGATTCCTTTAAACAAGAAAGGATTACCATTTCTCAATGAAGACTGCTGCATGTTTATTTTGCAAGAAAAAAAAGAAGCTATATAGACTGTTTGCGCAGCTATCTAGAGTACAGCCTCAGCTTAAAACAACACTGCATAAAATCATAATAGATGCAAAGTTTCACAACACGCTGTACTGTGTAGAGCTCGCACAGTGGCACAAATGGCAGGCCCTTGGCAGGAAGTAGACTGTAGGGTTAAGAAAGGGTGGCGGCTGGCGCTGCTACTGATTTCCATGGGTTTGGATAAAAACTGACTGGCTTTTTATAGCACAGTGGCCGGGCGGGGTCACAGGGTATGTGTGGCTCACAGCATTCACTGTGTGGTAGTGTGGCACTCGTTGAGATGGAGCCGAAAGAGAGACAGCGACAGAGAGAGAAAGAGACAGAGAGCTGCTGGTGGTGGGAAGGGAAGACAGCCAACACTGAGATTGAGAATCAACAAAGAAGAGAAATGCTAATGCTTGAGGCATTTTTAGCTTAATCTTGACAGAGATCTCTTCTCTCCAAAAATCACTTTGAAAAGGTGTCATGACCCATAGAAAAGAAAAGTGCTGAAGGGAGTCAAGCAAATGGCCCGGTTCCAGAACAAAATGAGTGATCGCATTTTCACTTTGTCATTACATTCCTTCTGGCTTTTATTCTTTTATACTAAGTTTGCTATTGTTGACAGCCATTTTAGCATACATGTGAATATGCACAATTGATACTTGAGAAGACATGAGCAGGGGAGTCCATATATACATAACACACTCAACACAGTATGAAACTTAAGTCTTATCTCATTAAAGATGCCATATTATTGTCATTTTCAGGTTCATAATTGTATTTTAAGGTTGTACCAGAATATGTTTACATGGTTTAATATATTTTTGTTGTACAGCACATCTCTCTCTCACTGCTGCAGCTCCTCTTTTCACCTTGTGTTCAGGTCTCTGTTTTAGCTACAGAGTGAATCATCTTTTCTTCTGTACTATCTTTGATTCCACTCGCACATGCTCAGTAGCTCAGATGGTAGATCATGTCAGTTAGCTCCATAGACAGTAAAAGAAAGGTTGTTTCTCCAACTTTGGTCAGTCACTTGTGTGTGTTGTAGCAGTACTTTGCCATTGAGAAGGTAGCATGCTAGCGCTAGCTGCTAACGCTAGTGCTAGCATGCTAACGATTGTGTTTAGCCCGTCGTTTCGGCTAGTTACGTAACAAGCGACTGAAGGCAGGAATCATTCAGAAACCGTATCTCACTCAAAACAGCATGGATAGATTTTTTTCAAAGTTTGTATGTGTGTGGAAGCACCAGAGACACAAAATAACACCCCATAATATGGGCACTTTAAACCTTCACAAGCCTAAACTGAAGATACTTTCACCTGTATCACTCACTGTATTATGTACAAAGAAAATATGGCTGGGTCGATTCACATAACTCTCCTAGGTGATAGCAACAAATACATCATGATGGTCAGACCCTGCATGTAGCTGCCCGTCCTATTTGCCTCGGAAAAATAAACTGGACAAAGCTACAGTTCTACCATGAGTTCTACAAAAAAAAATGTATGACCTTGTTTTCTTTATTTGCATGTGCCACTCTGGGGCTTTTTTATTCTACTACACTTATTTTTGTAAAAAAATAGAAAAATAAGAGAGAGCGCGAGAGATCCAGTGCTAGATCCAGAGCTATTCATAAAACATTCGGGGCTAACGACGCATCTGGTGCAAACCGAGCATTAGTTAGCTCCATGGTTAGCTCACTCCCCGGGGTAACCGGGCTTCCACCCTAGAGCCGTGTTCATCAGGGGTAAGTTAAAAGCACCTAATGAGACAGTTAACCGTCCCGACCGGGACGCAAGTGTCATCAGTGGGCAACTTCTGTTTGAGTAGCTGCATTATGAGCCGTGTAATGAGCTGTGTAATAAGCGGGATAAGATAGAGCGAGCTGGTCATTATTGTGAATTGAACCCCTTCAGGGTGATTCTAATTCTAATCATAACCCTTTGCAATAATGACCGGTTGCTACCAGTTGACTGCTTGCTCTACATTATCCCTTAGATAATTTACAATTTATAGGCCTGAAATGGACTGAGACAAACGAACAGAGAGCTGCCAAGCAATGACACGCCAGGCCACTCCTCCATCACAGCCTCAGGAAATACCCCAGTCAAAGGCCCAGGTCCTCAATCACCCGGCTTGTCTGTGTACTGTACGTGCATGTGTGCATGTTTGTTATCTTCAGGCAAGTCAAACAGAGTGATTTACACTAGAAGAAAGTCTGGCTCGCAGCACCGCGAGCAACTGTTTTTTCTCATGCCAATATCAACTATATCACAGAGAGCTGGACTGTCAAAGTGTGTCACTGTGTTATATGGATTCTTCTCTGCTCAGCAGCTGGATGATGAGGACCAGAGCACCGGGCGGGCCCTGTCATCCAGACAAATATCTAAAAAAACTGGGTCAAATTGTTTTAGGTCATAGGTGGTTGCAAAGTTGATAGAGTATATCATCAATAAAGACTTGCTATTGTTTCTACTGAAGAGCCAATTGAAGGATAATTCTGCTTTATTACAACTTATTTCATTGTTTGGCCATTGCTTCATTCGGTTAAGGAAACACAAAATAACTGTTCAGATCTGGGACCACAGCGACATTCCCATAACAAAGTTTTGAAGTGGCAAGCAACACAAGCAGTCTGATTATCGGACAGGTTATAAACAAGCTAATCAGTCCCTCCAGAAAAACGCGATTATGCGATCGCAGAATTCAATGCATAATCAGCCAATGTCCGCATATTCATGCGGGGGCCGCATTTTTTTAAAAACGCCGCACTTTCGCCGCATAAATTGCCGATTTCCGCGCAAAATATGCGGGGCTTGCATGATTTCATAATCCCCCCATTTTCGTTGCAAAAAAGTCACATATATCTAGGGTTGGGTACCGAAACTCGGTGCCAATGGGCCCCCGGATCCGACGTAAACGGTAGTAATTAACGAGACCGAATAAGAACGAAGATTTCGGTGCCTTATTTCGGTGCCTGACTTTACACTACACTGGACAACAGGTAACGTTAGCCTAGCGTTAGCTAGCAGCGTGATTAATCACGGTTAACATGCTGACAGGTGACGTTAACCAGTGTAAAGTGTGACTGTATATCAACAGTCTGCTCTGCAGCGCAGCAGCTGCCGACGTCGGAAACGCACAGATGGTGCATTCACTGACACTGGTAATTGTTTGGTTTTGGTTGGTTATTGTAAAATACCCTTTTCCCATCTGGTTGCTGTTTTTGTCGTCCAACAGCAATTTACTGGTGAAATAAGTTATTGTTTATTATAAGTTATAGTTATTACATTACTATTAAATCATTTAAATTTGACCATATGGCCTTAGTAATAAACAACGTGTCCTTAATGTCACCGACTGTTGTTGAGTAGGCCTATCCTTCTTGTTTCTTCATTTTTTAAAACTTTCTTAAAAAGTATCGGTTCAGGCACCGTTTTAAAAGTACCGATTTAGCGCCAGTATCAGAAAAAAACCCAAACAATACCCAACCCTACCTATATCTCAGCAGAAAGTTCAAAAATGTTGCGTTTACTTCACACAAGAGCAGCCATTTTCCCCTGTTGCCATGGGAACGTTATGAAGTGACGTAATTTCACCTACTGAGAACACGGTTTTGGGGGAATCACTTTTTTTCTCTTTTTCATCAAACCGCAGTTTTTGCAAGTTCCCGCAGTTTTTGCAAGTTCCCGCAATTTTTGCAAGTTCCCGCAATATCATCGCATAAAATGGCATAAATATCCCGCATATTCCATCGCATTTTTTAAGAAAACGTGCCGCATAATCAAGGATTTTTGCCCGCAACAATCACGAAAAAACTCCGCGTTTTTCTGGAGGGACTGGCTAACAGGCTAACATGGCTAACAGCAACAACATGTCTTAGTACAGCCCGAAAGAAAGGAAACATTATTGGGGCAACTAATAACAACTAATATTTCTTCCCCCCAAATTGTTTGTCTGTAAAATGAGAGATAATAGTAAAACATGCTCTTCAGTTTAGCAAAAACAAGATGACAACTTCAAATGACCACAAGATATTTAATCTAAAATGATATATACCCAATCACAATGTTTGTTAACAAAAACTTCTAGAAAACTCCTGCGTCCTGTTGATACAATTGAACGGCACTAAGCAGACATGGGTGACGAACAACTGGATATACTCTCATCTCATTTGTCTAAAATGCATGTTTGATGCCTTCATATGTCAACACTTTCACTAATGTTAGGTTGGAGACCTAATTTCCCTGTTGGGCCACAGACTAAAGTAAATGACACCACCCAAACTAGCAGTCAGTCCGACCGGCGGTGAGATGTTGCTGTTGGTAACGCTAGATGTGATTTATCAAAGACGCTAACAAAGCAACACAGTACAGAAAATAATATATACATATATATATATATATATATATATATATATATATATATATATATATGATTTTTTATTTAACCTTTATTTAACCAGGTAGGCCATTAAGAACAGCATAAGCGTGCAGCAACATACAGTTTCACATTCAATACAATACAGGAATACAGAATACAATAGGCTGCATAAAGTGCAGACATGCAGTAAGCATTACAAAGCCGGTGCAAGGTGAGGTGTAAGTAAGACGAAGGATATGCGATAGTGATATGGTAATAACACAATATACATGAATAGACAGTCTATAACACTGCTGAGATGTAGACTAGAGCCAAACAAAACAAAACAAAACAAGAACAGTGCAAATTATGATCTAGTTAGTGGTGTTGAATCAGTTATATATATATATATATATATATATATGAATAGGCTATAGTCTATGTAAATGCTGAAATGTAGTGGAGAGTCAATAGAGTGCAAATCGTGGTCTGGTTTAGTGATGTAGGTCAGTAATAACACACTCATATACAACACACATATATTTAAATGTTACAGTTAATGAAAATAGAAAGAAAGAAGATTGCCAATTTCATATATCTCCGCAATTCACATCGACGACCATTTGTCTACCCGGAAATGATTTTTGTGTTAGTGAAACGTCATGGTGATTCAGTCTATAAAACAAAGAAGAGTAGCAAATCCTCACACGGCAGAAGCTGGGATCATTTTTGCTTAATAAATAGCTGAAAAGATTAATTGGTTATTACATTTGTTGGTGATTAATTTTCTGTCAAATGACTAATTGAATAATCACCTAATTGTGTCAGCACTAAAAAATGATGTAGTCTGGGACTGTCACCTAAACTAAAACTTTGACCAAAGTTGTAATAAAGCAGAATTATCCGTTCAAACGACAACGCTTTCTTGTTCTGGAACAACGTGATGAGCTCAGACTATCAGCTGTTTAGGGTTGATTCCCGTAAGTTGTTTTCGGTGAAGAGAGACCTGTATAAGTGAACACACATGGAAAACGGCGTGCTCGAGTTCAAGCAACTTTGAACTGACAACTGAATAAATAATGTCTGTAAACTCCGCTGAAATAAAACATGCTTTATTTTCTTTTTGGCAAAAGAATAAACACTTTCCCATATCAAACTCTGGCTAGCTCCTTCATGAAGCTGCATATTGTCAGTCAGTCAGTCATGTCCAGGCACACCACAGAGAAAAAGATGTGTCCTGATTTTATGGTCCAGGCACAGCTAGATCATACAGTACTCTTAGTGGGAAGGCTCATCTACATTATAGGGTACTATGATGACAAAAACAAGGCAGCTACTTGGGAGCAGATCACAGCTCTAGGGTTTCCGTTAGTGGCTGCCTACTGGGTTTCAGTTCCCAGGCTTCTCCATTGTCCCACTCAGTCAGAGTGCTACCAGGAAAACAAGCTCTTTCATGGCACAGTGGCTCACAGGACACCACAGAATGCAATACCAGCCGCCAAATAGATACAGTTACAAAACAAGATAAGCCCACCTGAGCCAGAGTGCAGAGTAATGGTAACTCAGCATTGCGCCTCCAGTGCCAGGGAGGTGGCTCACATCAGACCAGAACAGGCGGCATGTGTTTTGTGAATGGGCCATTTAGCTGGAATCTTTCGTGGAATTTAAACATGTTGATACTGGCACATTCCTTGGAAGTCTGTAGAGTACAGGTTACAAATATGGACAGCAGTTTGAGTGGTCCTAGTGTTCCACACTTTAAATCTAAGTGCCTTTTTTTTAAAAAGGAAGCATTTAATTTGTAGATACAATCTAAATGAAGCAAACTTCCTCTGATTATTAAGAAAACTTCAAAATTAATTTTATGTTCAATTTATTTACATTAATATCCAGGGCCTTAACAAGTTTTTGTTGTTGTTTTTGTTTAATTGACAATGCAATGGAAAACATCAGGAAATATTCCAGATAGGGTAAACACCTGTGATATTGCAGGTGCATCACGCTTCTCCATGTTTCCTGTCAATATACACGTTCTACTGTCAGTAAGAGCAAACTTGCCTTCTGTACAGACTTGTACTCCATGTGCTTTACAAAGGAAACTGCTGAGGCAGTGATTAACATGCCTGTTTAGCCATTCCTTTTGGTTGCTTGACTATTGAACTTGGCTTCTTTTAAAAAGAACATGGCAAACATTCAAGCAGCATCACAAATTCAGACTGGAGCCCAACGTCAAGGCGCTCCCATCTCTACTGTGATTATTGTTGCTCTTTTAAGGATCTTAGTTGGAGGGCCCTCCAGTACTGAGGTCCATTTGTCTCGCACACTTGTAATCAATTTTCTCTCCGTCATGTCAGGCGCTGCATCTGATGCTTTTCTGTGGGAAAATTAAGACCACATATCTGAAGGGAGTTGTGGAAGGTTTTAACAAGTCAAAATGTTTGATAAGAAAATAAAAAAATGAAAACAATATCAATTTGGTTTAGAATTGAAAATAAAAGTAAGGGCCTATGAACATTCGCTTCACTAAAACCATTCAAAATGCAGAGGCCTCAATGTGTTTATGTGGAGAGGTGCAATACAATACATTTCATATGCATTTTAAATTGATGGTTTGGTGTTCTATCAGTAGATTATGAATGTAGATGTCATGGCAACTCATGTATTTTTATGTAAGTTTGGATCCCAGGGAGACACAAAATATCTCTTTTGGATCTCGAGCTGAAAACGTTTGGGAACCCCTGCTTTAAATGAGTCCAGTATGGAAAACATATCAACAATCATTTTTATTTGTAAAGCACTTTTCAAAACAGTAAAATGAAGGCAACGCAGTAAGGAAGGACTAACAGTGAGTTCACATTGCCTGTCGCAAAGTTGCAAATAGAGGCAAATTCGAGGAAAATCATCCTTGTAAGTTAAAAGAAATATTTCAGCTCAAGCGATCAAACTCGTGCGAGTAATCAAAGTAAATTCATGCGGCTGGTGTGAACACATTAGAAGACTTAAAATAATACAAATAAATTGAAGTATCATTAAAACTATAGTGCCCAACTTTTTGGTACTTGGTCCCATTTTCACCCCCAGTCCGACACCCCTGACAGCAGTACATTGCTAAGCTTCTACATCAGTACTCCTGTCTGTTTTTCCAAACTGGGGGCGTGCCGGCCACCATGTATTGTAGCTAATACACTGACTATGGAGAAGTACCTCATACAACAAAAAATCTGAATATCCATTTAAGACTAAATGTTTTCAATTATGAACTTTTTTTAAATGTCAGAGGATCACTGAAAGTTGGTTTTGAAGAGGAGTCCGGGATCATCAACTTGTTTCCAAAACATCCTTATTTGAAAGCCATAGTCACACGTGGTCGATTGTTTTCTCTCTTTTTTGGAATTCATTACCATGTATGGACATACTTTTAACCTCTCCTATTCCAGTGTATTGAAGCCACTTCAATCCAGTTATTTTATGGGAAATCATTTTTAATAAACTTCTCATACCTCAAGAATGTACTACTACGTAAAGAATCCATATATGTTTAACTGATTAATTCAACAATTGGGATGTATACATCCAAAGGTTTAAATACACCAGCGTGGAAGGTTTTAAAAACTAAGTGACCCTTCTGGATTTTCTGTTTCCATATGCTTATCCCACCCAGCAGAGCAGCTGAAGGATGCTGGCTCCAGGGGAAGATCGGAAAAGTGAGCCTGAATGGAAAGAACAGGTGAGCCATCCATGTCTGAGATTCACCGTGGCAATACTTGAAAAGACAATTAGACTGCTCAAACAATGAGGCCTTTGTAACGCTGCCTCCGTTTCCTCCTAGCTCTTTTTTCCGAGCACATTTCAGGCTCCATGTGAAATAACAGCAGACGTCAGAGCGAAGAAGGTGTTTCCGTGTGGCATCACAGCAGGCTGGATTTGATGGAGAGAGAAAAAAACAGACAGGTGCTGGCAGACGGCTTAGGCTGACACATGAAGCATTGGAAGAATGATCGGGAATTCATCACATTAGGTGACTGGACAAAGTTAAAACCCTCCTTTTTGGCCTGTGTGAGTGGAGATGGCTTCTTTGGCTTCCTAAAAGACTTTCAACCTTAAGCATATAGGCTGATAGAAATAATAACAAATATAGATCTCCATTACCTTATTTTCCCTTTACCTTTTGAGAAAAGAGGTAATTTGATCTGTAGAAATACCAGATGAGGAACTACTTTTAAAGGTCCAACACTTAGTGGGCAAATAGTTTTTGTGTAAAGCAGACGAGATTCTGAGAACCTCATAGGCCAGTGGTTCTCAACCTTTTTGTGCCAGCGCCCCCCTATCCATTATCCAGGTCCCTAACGACCCCCCCCCAAAAAAAAAAATATGTAGGCCAATTGCCCCGAATATTAATGATTACGACATTACAACACATGTAGGCCTATTAGTTTCCCATGTATCAAAAAAGTCATGTGAATAGAAATTATATATATTTACAGTTTTAAAAAAAATGCAACCATTTGACATTCAATTTAAATAACAGCAGCCAATCAGAACGACTAGATATGTAACATTCAAACTATAATTAGGTACAGTATTATCAAAAGGCCTGCTGCATGTCCCTGGTGTGAACCTCAGCACCTTTATAAGATGACTATAATTTGTATGTCCTTTATTGTTTGTGAAGTGTCCTTGGGTGTCATGAAAGGCGCTTTAAATAAAATGTATTATTATTATCATTATTATTACAAACACTAACAGTAGCCAATCAGAAACAGCTAGCAATTTAACATTCACACGGTGCAGGAAGTAAGTTATACTTCCCCTCTGGACTGACTTTGTTTCACAGAGAATAACATTATCTCACATCCCGTTCACTGTTCATGTCGCTACTCCAGGCTGCGCCGCTGCGGCCGACAGTAACGCTACACATCGCGGATCAAATTGTTCGTAAAAGTCGTTATATTGTTTCGGGGACAATGGCATGGCTGGATAGCTAGCTTGTCTTGCTGTTCAACATACTATCAAATTATTTTTACTGATTGCCAACTGTACACAATGTTATTGACTTTGGATCTTGCTAGCATAGCGTTAGCTAGCATAGCATTAACTTTCTGGCTCGTAGCTGAGCTGAAGGATTCTATCAGCTGAGTGGACTATAAACATCTCCGGTTGCTAAGGGTGGCAAGTCATATCTAAGGTCCTTCCTATTTCCTGGAGGAGTGAACAACGTTTGCATTGCATAAGAACCTGATGGATGGGAATGATTGTTCCAGGTATTAGTCAAACCGTCAGGCGTAACCAGGGAAACCCAGTTATTGTTTGTAAAAACTTTAGATTTCAATTGTAAAACTAATTAAAATGTGAAATAAAGTTTTAAAAATATGTTATTTGGCAAGTGACCATGGTATAAGCGGGTTAATGCCCTTCGAGGTGTCCATTGTCAGGTATTAATGGACTTTGGCGGACAGCTGACATTAGTATGTTTGGGAAAATTTAGACCTTTAGGCAGTATTGTGATTACATTACAGAGACTTAGGGGCTGTATCACGCTCTCATTTAGCTGGATGGTTTGTTCTTGAAGCTTCCGCATAAAGGAAGTGTGCTTATGCCCATATACAGCACGTGTAGGAGCTGCATGGAATTGGATCCACTTAATACAGTACAGTAGGCCTCTTTGTAACTCTCAATCACCCTCCCGTTTGTACAGGAGCTGTGATATAGCGTCCACTCTGAGCAAACATTGGGAGCTATTGTGGAGGAGAGAATTTTGACAACGTGCACTTTTTGGGCCTCTCTGCCAGGCTGACAGCTCCGCTGAGTTCCTAGCACTCACCGGGGAGGGGTGGGGCGGGGCGGGGGGCGGGGGGGGGGGGGGGGGGGGCTGGCATGTTGTAATGGCCATGTGGGACAATTTTATATGAAACACCTCTTTGCCTTCCAGGCCCGTGGCTGTTAAATCCCCCTTCATGCCCAATCCTAGCAGCAGTGCTCTGAGCTCCCTACTGGGGTCAGGGACTGAGGGTCGGAAAGGCTCAGGGGGAAACCATGGACTGCTATAGAAAAGGGGAGGGCACACACAGCTGTGGGTCCAGCTGTATACCATCTCTTTTTTTTCCCTTCAAAGTGTTTGCAGAGCAAGGGGCCACAAGTAGGACAAGTTGTAGGAGGCCTGAGGGGGGGAGTGAAAGTGGTCAATTACCCAGTACCTTTAGGTAATGGTGCTTAATAGTCACTTTATCTGAAGTTTCATTTAAACAGTGTTGAGTGAGCGTGTCCTGCATGCTGGGACGTGCTTCTGAAGTGTGCATAGGAAATATTTCCCCTCATTTTGCACTTAAAAGCTGCAACTTGCTAAATATGAAACAATAACCGGTTTGTTCCAACTCTCATTAACACCAAAAGAGCCTTTGGTGACTTTTTGCTGGAGCTTAATAATCTGTCTTTAGAGTGATAATGGCCGATTAACATGACTATGTTTGCCAAAGGATTTACGACAGTCTTTTTTCTCATTAAGAACAGCCTTCTGAAAACTCCATGCTGTGACCTGTGCGCTTGCATTTGCAGCAACAACAAAAAGCTTTAGGACATTTTATGATTACTGCTGCTTATCTTCTTGCCTTGCAGCCAGGCCTTTGGGAGGTACAGTAGCGTTTACACTGGAAAATAGTTTCTGCTTTAATGCTTAGCTTAACACGAGGGTTTAAGCTGGCTGTCCTCAAGTCATAAAAAACAGCACAGAGCAGTGGGCGGGGGAAAGGGCTGCCATATAAAACTGCTGCTGATGTTCTCATCAAGCTAAGAGGCCATCCACATGAAGACGCGTTTGGATGCAAATGCACGTTTTTTGCATCGTTTGGGCCGATTGTCCATACGAATCCTGTAAACGCACTGCCTGTAAACGCACTTTTTTGAAACCTGGTCCCAGGGTGAATAAAAAAAAAAAACGGCTCACGTTTGGCTTCGTATGGACGGCGAAACCGCATATGTGCGTATCGATGATGTAATCGCCACACACCTCAGCCTCACAGCGGGCTGCCGTCAGCTCTAGCAGGGACGCAATGCTGTTTATAAAGTGGAAGTAGACAACTTATCAACTAGCTAGCTAATCTGTCTGCTCATCAACTCCTTGAACAGATTATAGTAACTTTTAGCACGGCTCGTTGTAGAAAGAAGAAAAGAAAAACGTGAAGCTAGATTATCAAAAAGACAACGGATCATTGATGTTTGTTTGACTGCCGATGTTAGTTAGCAGAGCTAACGTTAGCTCTGCTAGCTAGCGCGCTGCAATCATGTCCGATAGACAGAATTTCAAAATAAAAAGCAATCCAACAGCACATTATACAAAGACAAAAACAAAGACACGTTTTCTAGTGGTGGCCTTTATATAACGAGCAGTGGTGAAAGTTATTAATGTTATGAAGGGAAGTGGAAGTGACTGAAGGCTGCTCTTCTTCTCGTTTCCTTAAATTCTGTAGCAATAACAGCGCCGCCTACAGGCCTGGCATATGAAGTAGCGTATTGAGTCATTTACAAATGGATTTATGTGGACGTGAATTTCTTTTAACCGAATCCAGGGAAGACGGATGCGTTTACATCCTAACGTCTTAGTGTGGACATGGCCTAAATGTGTGTGCTTGTCACACACTTCACAGTTAAAGGTAATCTGACATAAGTGGAGGGAGGGCTTGTGCTGTCAAAAACTGGAAATAATAACTTGAAATTTAAACAAAGTATACCTTTCAAGAAGTCTACTGGGCATTTCATGCATACATATCTCTCTGTGATGCAAGACAAGTGACCTGAAATGATTTACAGCATAAATAAGGATTAGAAGTTGTTAGAAAGACACCCGTCTGTATGATAAATATGCAGCCGGTTAGCTTAGCCTAGCATAAAGATTGAAAACGTAACAAAGTCCACTGATCCGTTCCTCTAAAGCTCACTAATGAAGCTTAGCAGAAGTTCAGTCAGGACGTTTCTCTTTGAGAATATATGAGAAGCTATCATTGTAAACTGTTTGGAAAAGGGCAAGCACTTTCAAAGAATACCTGGCATGGGATTGGATGAACCATCTGTCTATTAAACTCTTTCAGAAGCCAGTCGGGAGAAGAGCGAAAACATGTTTTCCATTGAGAAAATCCTTCACTGCCATTCTTTGCTCTTTTTCAATGATGAACTACTCTTGAGTTCTGATATAACGTGTAGATGCATGTCATTGTTGTTTTTAACGAACAGTCGTGATCGTCACAAACACCTAAACCACGCCAGTAGCTCTCACAGGACAACGATTGGTCCATGCTGCTGGTTGTTTGGACACAAGCGCATTACTTTAATCCTAACAACATGGATTTTCATGTGATATGTGATCCCGCGATTCTTGTGTGATCTTGCAGGAAACCAGCTGCCATGCAGGTAAGGTGAAGACACAAAAAATACCTGGCAGGTGATCAGATGAACAACCTGTCTATCAAATCCGCCATTGTTGTTTTGAACAAAGAAGTCACACATCTAAACCACGCCCGCAGCTGATAGTAGCACCTCACTGTACGCTGATTGGTGCTGCTGTTCGGACACATGGAGTTTCTTGTGATATGTGATCTCATGACTCTTGTGTGATCTTGTGATAATCCAGCTGCCATGCAAAGTAAGTTCTACATCCCATCATCCAGATCTTCAGCCAACTCTCTTCACCAACAACAGTGTCTAGACTTTAGGGGGAATATTCCTGCTGTTCTAAACATGGCATCTCTACCCCCTTAAATATACTATGTCTCAATGGGGTCTAATCGCCAAAGACTCTTCACAATTCTAACTTTATTGTGCACCATTTCATAAACGTATTTGTTCTTTCTAAATTAAGTCTTTCCTGATTGAAATTAACATAAAATGTTTTGGACATTTTGAGTTGTCTCATTTTTACAGCATTGTGCTAACACTTTTTTCTGGCAGGGTGTCTTCACCTTACCCTACACGGCAGCTGGTTTCTTGCAAGATCACACAAGCATTGCGGGATCACATATCACATGGAAATCCATGTTGTTAGGATTAAAGTAATGCACTTGTGTCCAAACAACCAGCAGCATGGACCAATCGTCCTGTGAGTGCTACTGCCGTGGTTTAGGTGTTTGTGATGATCACGACTGTTTGTTAAAAACAACAATGACATGCATCTATGCTAGAGGTTAGCGTAGATGCTGAAATATAATCAGTTATATCAGAACAGTATTTCTTCATTGAAAAAGAGCAAAGAATGGCAGTGAAAGATTTTCTCAATGGAAAACATGTTTTCACTCTTATCTTAATCTGCAGACAGATGGTTCATCCAATCACCTGCCAGGTATTCTTTGAAAGTGCCTGCCTTTTTCCAAACAGTTTCCAATGATAGCTTCTCATATGGTATTGTGTAATGAACCATCTGGCACGTCAGGTGAATTTTCACCTTGGTTTATTAGCCAAGAAAGTGTCCTG
Source organism: Gymnocephalus cernua (assembly GCA_023631565.1). Lineage (NCBI taxonomy): Eukaryota > Metazoa > Chordata > Actinopteri > Perciformes > Percidae > Gymnocephalus > Gymnocephalus cernua. The sequence continues at coordinate 33,774,002 of CM042438.1, read as the reverse complement.
AAATAAATTTCCTGGCTTTACAAACAAAAGAAATAAGTATAGCCTTGTAGCATTCCAACCTACAGACACAATCATTTTTGTGATCCTAATATTTTAAACCCTAAGTGGTTATTGATTACTTAATGACAGCATTTCTCTCATAATCATTTCCTCATGCAGTGGAAAAGCAACACCAAAACCCCTCTGTTGTTTAGGGGTCACAAAGTTTGTTTCTTAATCACTGTATTTACAAAATCTCCATTTTTAACAGAACAGTTGCTATTGCTCCCATCCCTGTTTTACACCTTATTGACATCCCTTTGGAAAATAACAGCCACTTAAAAATGCCTAATGATGACCTCTTCATCCCAGTGGGACTGAGTCATAACTTGTGGATCATTTGTAACACAGAATTGGGCCGAGTTATTGGTTTATCCCAGCATTGGACGCAGGGTGGGCGTGCCTCTAGTTTCTCTTCACTGACCACTGACAAGCAAAGAGAACAAGCTCCACCCTCCTACAACCCCGATGGCTGCACCTGATTGGATGAATGCTTCACGTTGAGCTGTCTGCTCCCGAAACAGACCAACATGGCGGTTCATTTAGAAACTCTCTTATTTTACGAAAATAGTTCACCAAAATGTGTTTCTGAAAACATTTTATGAGAGAAGGAGGCTATGCAGATGCTAAAACTGTCTTCATTTTAGAGTGACAGCGGCCAGTTTAAAGATTTTAAAGATGAACTTTATGCAAATGAGGAGTGGGCAACTCGACTCCCCGCTTCTCGAAAGTCCCTGCGATGCTACCAGAATGCATTGCATGGCTGCTCACGTAGACAATGAATGGGAAGCGCGGAAATGACGCTTGCCAGTGGACGTGTACCATGAGTGTTGGCTTCAGGCTTTCAATCGGGAAACAATGCTTTGATTGGAGTTTCCAGAATCTAAGGGGCTGAAGCATAATGGCCTTGGTGGAGAATCGGCCTCCTCCTCCTGTCTGTGTGCGGCCCACTATGCTCCAGTTGGTATGGTGTTGGTGGAACACTTTCCCTGTCAAGGAAAGCAAAGTCTAATAGCTCACACATGTCAGTGATTACAGTGGAGAGTGATGGGACCCTGATGATCTTCTCTGTTTTCCTTCTCTGTCTCTTTGTGTCTCTGTCTCCCTAATTTCATCCTTTTGCTGCCTTTTTGTTGTCTTATCTCCAAGACCATAGGTATGTCACCAGATACAATACTCTAAAGCATAAGTCACATGAAAAGTATCTGGTTTGAACTTTAGAACTTTAGAACTATAGAACTTTGCTTCGCAGTGTTTGGCATTTGGCAATCATCATGGCTGAGACTAAATGATACTAGTGGGAAGTTATCTATAAATCTAACAGATTAAGTTTAAAATGTATAGGTTAAATAGGGACTATGTACTTTTTGAAAGAAGTAACAACATGATCTTCCTATTTCAAATGAAACGTTTAACTCATAGGCAATAAAGTGCACCCTTACTTAAAGGTATAGTGGAGGATGTTCTTTTTCCGGGTGGATCATCAAGACTATTGGTCCTCCTAGTTGTCAATCATTCTGGGATATGTTTACGTAAGGCCGTCGTACGTGCCGTGACAGGTCAGCGAGCAGACGGCCACGGCCTCCGACCATAGACAGTATATAAAAGCCTCCCCCCTCTCTGTGATAGCTTGTTTGTTGGCCTGTAGCATGCTAACGTTAGCTATAGAGATGCTTGTCCTAAATAGATTTCCACTTACCGGTGGCGAGTCTGACATAGTGGAAAAAGTGCAAATCTTCTTCTGGAAAGTCGGCTTGTAGAGCCGTGCCGACAGCAACTTGTAAACAGAGCGTGCACGAGGAGAACCAGGCTTGTGCATGCTCTCTCGTGCACACGTTTAATAGGCGTTCCCTCTCGGGAGCAAGTAGAGTGTTGCGCATGTGCATTTTTTCAAAAAGTGGAGAGGGCGGTTCTTTTCTAAAATTCAGGAAAATCCTCCGTTATACCTTTAATTAAAAAGACTCAGGGGTTTTGCTGCTAAACTCACTTGTTCTGGTATGACTAGTAGCTAATGGTGGCTATTGTAGGCTAATGTTAGCACACTTTAGATGGTATTGATTAGTAACTATTATAAAAGATAGAAATGATGATCAAAACTACAAAAATAAGACCCGAGTTGTAATAACCCAGAATATTCCTTTAATACAGTGTTTCTAAAGTGTCATACTGTATGTTACTATGAAACTAGTTTTACTAGAACGAACGGTAAATCATCTTGATGGGAGATTAATTTGTGCTGTCACACAGTTCTAAGACTGCCAGAATACTCAAAGTGACTTTTCTCTGTTACATTTTCTTATTTCCATCAGTAAGCCCCATTTTATTTTCTATCACATGCAGTGAACTGGCAGTGTGCACTGCAGTGACAGCATTACAATCTGCATCTACATTGAAAATAACCTTTATTGGACCTGCATATAGACATGATTTCGACAATGCTTAAAACAATGGCTTTGTCTTTCGGAGTAGGAGCTCAAGAAGAGGTGGGATTCCCTGAGAACCCAGCATCCAGTGGATCCTGACCTGGTTGCAGTTTTTGGCCCAAATTTCAGTCTATTGCTTAACCCAATAATAACAATCCCCTGCTATTGTCATGAATGCTTGGTGAACATTTTTAAGAATCCATTCTAAGGAACATTAACCAACTAACTCTGATTTACCCTCTGATGGCACAAGCAGCAAGATTGTGACCAGCACCCTTCTAGAGAACCCCCCATTCTTTGAGGCTACAACAAAGATCTGCACCCCATCTGGAGTCCACCATCTGTGGAGAAGACTCACAAACTCAATCGTTGCCAAACACCTCCAGTCAGTAGACCACTCCATGACCTCGGGCGAAGAGAAGCAGAAGGATGCTCTATGAGTCTGCCAGTGAGGATTTGTTGAACCTAATCTGCACCATCACAAAACCTCTGGAGAGCCTAGCCTCACAGAAAGCCACCGAGGATGACATCAACACATATTGCAAAAACTTTAAGAGCCGAATACCAAAGATGTCACCACATTTGCTGCCATATTTTCAGCATGAGGTGGACAACTGCCTGTTCAAATACGTAATGGACCAGAGCCAGTTTACTCAGTTGTATAGTTTTGCTGCTTTGTCAGTCATTTTATATTAACAGTAAAGCACTTTGACTTTGATAAAGTGTACTTGCAATAGCCCTTCTATGGCAAGAGTAAACAGCAGACAAGATAGTATAATGCAAAATACACCATTTTATTTTGTGATTTCAGGGTACAGCAAATATGGGAAAGACTTTGGGTTGGGTTGGGTCAGATTACTTTGAAATGTATTCAGTTACTGAATACAAATCACATTACTCACATCATTAACAACACTGGCAACCAGAGGATTAACTTGATATACATTAGAACAGAGGTTTTCCATAAGTCTGTCCGAATCGAACCAAGATAGTCTAATATTGCTGTTTGACATAACCTCAGACTACACCAAATACTATTAAAAGGCATTTTTAGTTGGACTTTGGGAAAGTGGTATGAAAACAACCTCTCAACTATCTCTTTAACCAGACAGGTGTACTGTAAAGTTTCATAATTTAAAAATTGCGATATGTTCAAGACTTTGAAGCAGTCAAAATTATAAATAATAATAATAATAATAAATTGAATTTATATAGCGCTTTTCATAGACTCAAAGTCGCTTACAAGTAAGGAAAATACAGCATAACATGAGGAAAGGGGAGGAAAACCTCGGCAGTAAGCACATACAACACGATTCAACACATGACTTGCAACAGGGGAGGGAAATGGGGGGGAATGGGGGGTGGAGGTAACCCAGACATCGGCAAGCACAGAGCCATAGAGATAGTGTCTTTCTCTATCACTCTGGGCAAGCAGCCATCAGAGGCAGTAGATAACGCAAACCCCCCAAATGTGGGCATATTTTTCCAAAGATTCAGTGTGCATGACATACAGCACAACACTGTTCGTCAGCAGATATGCAGTCCCGAGTCTGTGTTTTGCCTCCTTGATGATTGGACTGATAACTTTCTTCAGTTTGTGGAACTGAGCAGGAATGACCGAGCTAAATTTTTTAAATCTTTAAAAGTTTTTTATTTAACTCCAGCGCTCCACACAGGTTAGGGAAAGCCTCCTGAGGCTGCCACTGTAGTATCCATTACTTTAATATTTGGTGCGGTTTCCCCTTATTTGTCACCTCCGCCTCTTTATTTCTTTTTTCACAAGCAAAAGACCAAGGGGCTGACAACTGCAGTATCATTTTCAACTTTTCATCTGACATTATTCTTGAAGTACCTATATTATCAGCGGTGAGCGAGAGTGGTGTGAATGGTGTGACGGTTTATAGTCCTGTCGGTCTTCTGATTTCCCCTTTTTTTGAACGACCAGTACAGACTACCTGCTGGTATGGAGAGTTAGTTCCTATCACGCATGCAGTGTGTTCAAGTGCAACGTTTTGGCAAAGACACATGCCAAGCCGTCTGCTTGGTGTGTCAGCACCTTTAGAGCAGCACTTAACCAATGGACGCAGCGCTAGACCTGCAACTCCCGTGTTCTGCGAGAGCATAGATAACGGCTTCAGTTTCCTGTCAGAAAGGGCTGTCTGACGGCATGGTAAAAATATTCTAAATATAGGATACAATTAAAGGGATACTTCCCTCTGTGGCACCAGCGATAGATCAGGTTGTTAGTCTAACGTAATGAGTGATACTTATCGGAAAGGAATTAGATGTCATAGTGGCGTTGGCAGCCATAATCCTGTAAGCACTGCATACATTTAAAAAAAAAATATGTATCTCTGTTGTGACGGGTTGGATTTTACCGGGGAGCCAGAGCGTGTTTTCTGTGAGACATCGTGACAAATCTATTATGTCGCCACTGTTTTGAGTGGTTTAATAAATTGGTAATGTGAGAACTTTACTCTTGTCTCAAAATTGAAGTGGAAACTTACGTGTTTATACAGAACTGTTAATAACTTGATCGTTGCATCCAGAGGTGTAGTGGTAAAAAAAGAGGTGGGTAAACTATAAATTCTGGTAGACCACGACGTGGTCACCTTTTAAGGTGGGCCACTGCCTACCGGTGTATGTGTATCCTGATGACATCGCTATAGGCTATCATTTGATGGTACTACCAAGGGTATCACTGGTTGTTTCCTCATCATAGGTCACACAATCACTATTCAATTCATACATTAATCTAAGCTCTTGTTAAAGAGACTCAAGAAGGAATAATAGGGTTGAAATCTATAAAGTTTACTAAATGGCAAAACAGAGAGAACAAAAATATTTAAGAGATAGAGAGGGAGGCTTATATCCAGGGCTGCCAATGCAATGCACTTGTACATAATGATTAGGAATTTGGGATTATTTTCATAGTCGATTAATCTGTTGAATATTTTCTCGATTAATAGATTAGTTGTTTGGTCTACAATATGTCAGAAAAATGTGGATCAGTGTTTCCCAAAAGCCCAGGATGACATCCTCAAATGTCTCATTTTGTTTCTGCTCCTGTAGAAGCAGGTCTGTATGAAATCAACCTTGTTACTAGAAAAACAGGTTTTTAGCCGCAATCTTATGGAGAAAAACTACACTACCCATAGTCGATACGGCTATCGATAACATTAACTAGCTAGGTGACTAGCAAAGAGAGCTTGTTGTCACAAACTTCCAGTGGTTTAAATGTCAGAGAATGCATAATTACATCCAGTCATTTATCTGATAATGTATCCTGAATTTTACTTGTAACATGGGCTAATGGGAAAAGGTAGAGGTGACTTGTTGAGTCAGTGGCATGAATCTACAGTGAACCAAATTAACCTAAAAAACATGAAGTTTAGTACTGTTTTTCGAGCTCACTCACTGTGGGCTTGTAGCCGAGGCCGTTTGCTGGCATCAGGAGGAGGGCTGCTGTCTTGACGCCGCTTAAAAAATTGCCGGACATTTATTTTTACAATTTATTACATGAGACATGTAGGCTAGTTTGGGCTAGTGACCATGGGTGTATTAAGAGAACTGATGAGTCTTGATGCAGTCTGCTGCTTCCTGCTCTCTACGCAAGAGATGCTCGATGGTGTTTTAAGCCCCCAACGTTGACTTCAAGGCAGCGCTGCGACCATTGACTTAATTCAAGGCACCTATAACTGTTGCCTAATCCTAGTGCCTGGAAGGCAACGTTGTGGGCTATAACAAACAAACACCGCAAGAGATTGGTCAACACTGACAGTAAGCAGCGCTATATGAAAGACTTCGTCTTAGGTTTAACAATCTATGAAACTAATAATGAAAAATATGAAACTAAAACGACATAAGCTTGATTTAAAATGGCTTAGGAACTATAGGCTATTTAGAGGTGGATAAACACAATTTAGAGGTGGATAAACGCACTTTGGAGGTGGGTAAACGCTATTTCCGAATTTTGGGAGGTGCGTAAACGGCGTTTACGTGCGTTTAGCCTCCACTACATCCCTGGTTGCATCCAAAGTTACACAGCACACTTGACGTTGGTTTATTTTTAGCCCTGAAAACGCGTTCAAAACAAGTTGAGGAACGAACGTGTGAATTTGTCACTACAGATATAACTACATTATTTTTGCCATCTGTGAAAGTGTGGTCTAGCCGGATGTCCCTAACCTTCCACTCTCAGCGTGTTGCCGTTGTCAAACCCTGTTAGCTTCCGTAAACAACTACAAACTTTGAGCTAGCAAGCTACTCGCTGAAAATGGCAAGTTTCGAAGAAAATTTGGATCCTGCAATAAGGCATGCCTGCTTGGTTCTTTATGAGAATGATTGTAAAGATTTACAAGGAATATGTTTACGGCATTTACTCTCTAACTGGCATATTTTGGGACTGACGAGAGGATTGGAGGATGGACACATAACTACACTGGTAAGAACAAATTATGTTTAAGCATGTATCCAGCTAATTTAAATAGCTCAAGGTACTGTATTGTGTGGCATTTTCTTTTGCGGGGTGCAAATGTTCCACCAAAACAAGTTCCTTTCTGAGTAATGCACCGTCGCTGCATTGAGAAGTTAGCGCACACAGCGGCTGCAGGAGTTTAACACGCGAAACAACGCTCAGCATGCACACATTTGCAGTTGTGGTAGAGTAGTGTGTAGTGTAGGTATCTGGTTTCTGTGCTGAAAGCTCTAAGCAACTACAAATCTGTATTAATGTAATCCTAATGTACATAAACTAAATGTCCCTGTTCAAAATTGTAGTATTTTTACTGTATGATTTGATGTTAAAAATTCAGAATTACCAAATGGCGTCAATATACAATGATCTTGCTCACTAAAGAGCAAATAAGTTATATGCAGAGACAGCATTACTGTAAAAAGTAATTCTATAATAGTCATTACTATTTTTTTTAAATTAATTTGATAGAAATCTTGCATGTTTTCGGAAAATATAAATTGAAGGACTTGATTATGGACACAGATTTAAAATGTCCTCCAAATCTAGAAATTGCCCATTGGTGGACATCTCATGGGACCAGTGTCCATTTTTTAAAGATTCCAATTTCTTCCTTCACTCAAATACAGCTGGGACGGATATTATTTATCTTGTGGTGGTCACAGTATTGAAAAAATACATTTGAAAAAGTCAACAGCAGCATCTTTTGTCAGAGTCAGTGTCTCCAAGGCTGTATTGTAAACTGGGTAAAGCAGGCCCTAATGGCCCCAAGTTCATTTTGTGGAATTTAATGTTTGGCCATTTTATTCATTGTTAATCTGTTTGAAACTATGCAGCACTAAAGCAGAATATAAACTAAAATAATAAGGGTTTTAAGGTGGCTTTTACATTGTTTACCTAATGTTGAGGCCCTATCTTGCAGCTAGTGGACCTGATTGTTCCTGTAATGTCTTCATAGGGACTTTTAAACAAAAAAGTAAAAAACAGAGAAAATAAAATAAAAACTATACCTGCATGAATAAATACAATTTAGAAATTGATGTTGATTGGCAACCATGTCTAAAAAAGTCCTATCACTTTTTTCTGTGATTAAAAGGTTGTTTTATATACTGTACACATCACTCTATCCCTGAAACATTATTATTGTCTGTAGAATTAAAGAAGCAATGTGTTACACTGTTCATCAGCAGGACACAATCTCCGGCTCCACGTCCTGCATCACTGGACACGTCATCACCGCCACGGAGCTGTCTTCTGCTCTCTGCTGAATCGTAATTCCTACTGTAGGTCTTTCACATGGTTACTGTTTCCTAGTGTGGCAATAAGTGGCAAAGATGACACTCAGGTAATTTAAGATTTCCGACAACGCCACTTGGGATAGGCCTACCTTTAAAAGCACACAGGTTTGTTCTCAAAATCAGAGGTCAGAGACAATAAAGTAGTTCATAAAAATATACAATTTTATTTAGTTAGATGTGTTTTAAAATAGCAATGTATTTTCTGTTAAAAAGGTAAGTGATGATATTAGAAAAATAATAAACAAAACACAATTCAAATCAATAAACCACCATGCATAATGAAAAGAAAGGAAAACCAAACAAAATCAACCAAAATCAAACCATGCAATAGGTACAATAGGTAACAGTTAATGTACAGCATTTATATAAAACAATCCTTTTGTATCTGAATTTTCCGCTCCAACACCAGTCAATCCAGAACACTCTCTGTATCCAGCACACTCTCTAGGCTATATCCAGAATATTTTTATCGGACTCCAGAACAGCATCAGTGGGAGAACAACAGCATCAGTGGGAGAAGAACGCGCCGGGGAGTACTGGCCCTTTAATCAGTCGTGGCACCACGATAGCCCCACAGCAGCATGTATGCCCGGTCCAGCGATTTACAGGACACGCCGCCCTCGGACTCCGCCGGAGGCACGTACTCTGCGCACGCACGCAGCACCCAATGCCAGCAGCCCAGGTGTACATCTACCCACACGGGGACATCCACAGCCAAGACAGGGTTGGCTCACACCGCAGCAAACAGACGACTAAGGGCAGCGGCAAAAACGTACAGCACGCCAACCCAGACATGTCTCCACACACACCCAACAGGAGAAGACAGAGAAACAGAACAAGTCCACATACAGGCTTAAATAATGTCCCCACCTCTCCCAATCAAGCGGGATGAGCCCCAGGTATGCTGATGCGCGCTCCCGTGTGCAGGTAAGAGGGAGGGGAAAACCTCATCCTGTCACACTGGCAACAGCTTGTTCTGCATCCCGAGCTGTGGCTATGAGCCGGAAGCGGGTCTGACAGGAAGGCGGTACGGCTAATGAAACTGGATGCATGGGAAAGCATCACCTGGGGCCAGCCAATTCATCATTTCCATTCAGGGCAGCCGGGTCTTTGTACACAGGCGATGGCTAATTAACTGTCCGTAGAAGACATTTTCACTTTATCAATGACTTTTGGAGCCAGTCTCAACTAAGAGGGCGTGTTTGTTGGTACAACGCACACATTATTAAACGCCTCTGGCCTTCTGTAGGGGACAAAAAGATCCAAAGTAGCGGTGATGTCTGGCTGGCACTGACTACCATCTGAGGTCATCTTCTGAATCCCCCTCATATTGAACTGGCACAGTGTCCAGGCTCCTTGAGAAAACAAGACAGAGCCATCCACCAGTCTCTTTATGTCTCTTTATTCAGGCATCTTCCCACAGGCACTAAAAACTGCAGTCATCAAGCCACTTTTAAAAAAGAACAATATAGATACGTCCATAAAGAGCAACTACAGGCCAATATCAAACTTTCCATTCCTAAATAAAATCATTGAAAAAGTGGTTTCTCAACAACTCATCCTTTTTTTGTCGCAAAATGGTATTTTCGATACCTTCCAGTCGGGATTTTGTCCATACCACAGCACTGAGACGGCTATTGTCAAAGTATTTAATGATATCCAATTGCACACAGACAATGGTAAAACCACAATCCTAGTATTGCTTGATCTCAGTGCTGCATTTGATAAGGTAGACCACGACATACTTCTGGACCGTTTGGAAAACTGGGTTGGCCTCTCTGGCGAAGTACTAAAGTGGTTTGAATCATATTTAAAGAAAAGAAACTACTATGTATCCATAGGTAATTATGCATCTGAGCTCAACGACATGACGTGTGGAGTTCCCCAAGGCTCTATTTTGGGACCTGTCCTATTTAATCTCTACATGCTTCCACTGGCTCATATTATGAAGAATAATAACATAAGTTATCATAGCTATGCGGACGATACGCAAATCTATATAACCCTGTCGCCTGGAGTCTACGGCCCAATTCTAAAACTGGCTAGGTCCATTAAACAAATTAACGACTGGATGTGCCAGAATTTTCTCAAACTTAATCAAGAAAAAACTGAAGCGATTATTTTTGGAGCCAAACAGGAACGATTGAAAGTCAACGCTCAACTTCAAACAATAACGTTAAAGACAACAAAGCCAGAAATCTGGGTGTAATCATGGACTCTAATCTGAATTTTAACAGCCACGTGAAGACAATAACAAAATCTGCCTTTTACCACCTTAAAATATATCGAGAATTAAAGGACTTATGTGTCAACAAGATTTGGAAAAACTTGTCCACGCTTTTATCTTCAGTAGACTTGACTACTGTAACAGTGTTCTTACAGGTCTCCCTAAAAAAACAATCAGACAACTGCAGCTAATTCAGAACGCTGCTGCTCGAGTCCAATCCAATCCAATCCACCTTTATTTATAAAGCACTTTAAAAACAACACTGTCGACCAAAGTGCTGAACACAGTCTCTAAATAAATAAGAACATACAACAAAAGCACAACAAAAAATAAAAACCAATAGATAATAAAATAAATGCAACAATATTACAAAGCTGGAAAAAGTCAACCCTCAAACGGAGTTAAACGCCAACGAAAATAAATGAGTTTTTAGACGAGATTTAAAAACAGGAAGAGACTCAGCCAGCCTGATCTGTAAAGGCAGCTCATTCCAGTGTCTTGGAGCTGCCACTGCAAACGCGCGGTCACCTCTGGTTTTGCGTTCGGTCTTAGGGACAACCAGCAGTGCCTGGTCAGCCGACCGGAGCGATCGACCCGGAATGTATGGCACGAGCAGATCAGACAGGTATTGAGGGGCCAGGCCATGCAGACATTTAAAAACAAATAAAATAATTTTAAAATCAGTGCAAAAGTGCACAAGGAGCCAGTGAAGGGATCGGAGAATTGGTGAGATATGGTCAAATTTCCGAGTTCCAGTTAGAAGACGAGCAGCTGCATTTTGGACTAGTTGTAATCGTGCCATAAGTGATTTACTAAGACCGGAGTACACTGCATTGCAATAATCTAAACGAGTGGTAATAAAAGCATGGATTAAAATTTCAAAATCATGACGAGATAAAACCGGTTTTACTTTGGCCAGTTGCCTCAGCTGGAAGAAGCTGGTCTTCACCACTGCACTAATCTGGGCATCAAGTTTTAAACGACAGTCCAATTTGACTCCCAGGTTAGTAACCACAGGGCTGATGTCACTGGTCAAACAACCTAGGTCAACAGGAACTGCAGCAGTTGAGTCACTTGGACCAAATAACACCAACTCAGTTTTACTGTCATTTAAATACAAAATATTTGTAGCTATCCATGCTTTCACTTCATCTAGACACTCTAAAACGGTCTTTGACTGGCTTAGTGGCACATAAATTTGGCAGTCGTCAGCATAAAAATGGAACGAAACATTATGACTTCTAAGGATCGACCCAAGGGGAAGCAAGTACATGGAAAAAAGTAGCGGCCCAAGGACAGACCCTTGAGGAACTCCACACAACAGAGGAGCCGAAGAAGACACAGCGTCATTGATCTGAACTGAAAAACTTCTGCCTTCCAAATAGGACTTAATCCAGGCTAAGGCCAACCCCTTAATGCCCACAAAATTTTCCAGCCGAGACAATAAAATTTGATGGTCGACTGTATCAAACGCAGCCGTAATATCCAATAGCAGCAGAGCAACAGTCTCACCACCGTCTGAAGCCAAAAGAATGTCGTTAAAAACCCTCAGCAGAGCTGTCTCAGTGCTGTGGGCTGACTTAAACCCAGACTGGAAAATTTAAGTTATACAATTTTCATTTAAAAAGTTGCTAATCTGCAAATAAACAACTTTCTCCATAATTTTGGAAAGCAACGGGAGCTTAGAGATAGGCCGATAATTAGAGAGTTCAAGTTGGTCCAAGCCAGGTTTCTTTAACAAGGGTTGAACAACTGCATGTTTAAAACTCATAGGTACAACTCCTGTGTGTAACGTAACACAAACCCACCCATTTTGTAGGAGCGAAGCTTAGCATTTCATTCAATAACATGGTACAAAAGGAGCACTGACGCCACAGGTCTTATGTTGACAACGTGGACGCAGATATAGGAAACCCCAAAGGTCGTAGTAATTATCTAGCAGTCTAGCTAGGCTAATGCTAACGTTAGCAAAACGTCGGCGTAGCGTTAGCTAGCTGTCTATACTTGTGAAAAGCCTATCAGCACCCCCGTCCGAGTAATAAATAAACATTAGGCCAATATGTTGTTACTGGAGCTAGTAGGCTACCATCAAAATGTGAGATATCTAATCGAAAATGTGTTTACAACCATCGGGGGATTTCACAGGTGGGACCGGCAAGTTAGCAAAGCTAGCATGAAGCAAATTAGCCCATAGCTAGCATGATGCCTTCTATTATCTGAACTAACGACATGATCACTGACAATAGATATAAAGAAAACATTGACTTTCACTCTGTGCTATTCACTAACAGTAAAAACACCTCTTCCTCATCCCGGTCAGTCACCATAGTTTTAGTGCTGGGCTGAGGCCCGTCTCCCCAACGTGACGTCATTACCGAATTGTGTTAAAAAAACACTAATACCAAAAACACTATTTGGAGACATGTTTAACAATGATATACATATCTTGAGTGGTTTATGTACCCATTATTCAACAGTAGTGGTTAACCTGCAACATGGCCTTTAAATGTTTTATTGTTTTATGTAAAGCACTTTGAATTGCATTGCTGCTGAAAATGTGCTATACAAATTAAATTGCCTTGCCTTACCAGTCACTCAGTCAAGTTCATACAGCCACGATATGGAACAATGCTTTGCAAAGATTTTTTTCTCTCCTCCTGCACCGTCCGCTCTTGAGATGTGGATGAGCCTGCACTTTCCCAAAGACTTTCCCCCATCGCACCCCTAATTAGGAAGGAACTTTCCGTTCTCATGAACGTCGGTGCAACCATCAAAAGGAGGAATGCTCGGAAACAGAGACGAAAGCTCCAGGAATCATAATCTTTAGGCTGACGGAAGCCTCACGGATTACTATTTACAGTGTCACAGGCCTGGGAAGCCAGGGAGGAGTGGAAAAATAAAATGAGTTTGGAGTGATGGAATATTTTGTAGAATGTCTGGCCAGACCACTGGTAGGTGGTGATATATAGCAGCCATGCTTAAGCATAGCATATTATAACTTACAGCAACCATACATTTTCATAATGGACTTCAAAACAAAGGAGTCAGACACACATAAAAGGGCACAGTACAGGGGAGGTATTGAGGTTTTGTCTAAGACGCGAGTTGTGGATGCATTACAGAACCTAAGAGAAGCCAGAAGAACTAGTACTGGAGCTTTTAAGCTTCCTTTAGTCAAGTTAGTCGTGTTAACATGTTAATGTCTAGCAGGTGTAATGTCAATCATGTTCACCATCTATTTTTAGCATTTAAGCATGCTACATTTTGCATGCTTAAGGCTGATGGGAATTTGTTGAAAACAGGGTTCTCTGAGCATCTTCCAGCAGTATGCAACTAAACGAAGTACCTCTTAGTCTAGAGTTGCCACAGCAATCCTAGGAGGAGAAAATTTTGGTTTGTATGCATTTCTTTAAACCAATCATGTTGATTTACGGACAAAGTGATTCCGGCTCTGCAAAATAGTCTCGGAAAGGAACTTGTTTTGGTGGAACATTTTCACCCTGCAAAAGAAAACGCCACATAAGGGTTAGATGAAGTTAACTGTTTACACAATACAGTATCGTAAGCTATTTAGCTGGATATCATTTGCTCTTACCAGTGTAACGCCATGTGTACTTCGTCCATAACAATCCAGTTTAGATTAGATTAGATTAGAGGTTAGAGAGTAAAAGCTTGTAAATCATTACAATCATTCACAAAAAAAACAAGCAGGCTTGCCTTGTTGCACGATTAATTTTTTTTCAAAACTTGCCATTTTCAGCATGTAGCTTGCTCAAAGGTTGTTTCCTGTAGCAAAGGGATTTTGAGAATGACAACACACAGAGAGCGGAAGTAGAGGGGCAAAACCTGAATTCACGCCGGATGAACCAATCACAATTGTCTTGGGCAGCGCTAAGGTACGGTGCCTCTGCAAAATAACCTCGAGAAGGAACGTAGTTTTGGTGGAACATGTGCACGTAGGGAGGCGAGCTCTGGAATTAAAATGGCTGTCGAGTGTGTGATGAGAATTTATAATTTGATTGTTGGTTCTTGCTCGAAAGATGCTTACAGGATCGACCGTTTAGAATGCCAACACAAAGAGTGGAAGGTGAGGGATATCCGGCCAAAAATGAGGGACATCCGGTGGAACCTCCGGTGGCACCGGAACAATCCAGTAAATGAAAAGTCAATATAGATCAGTCCCTCTAGGATTTCGCGGCCCAAAATGCTTGATTTGATAAAAAAAATTGCGACAAAAGTTGTGATGTCTTTTGTATGTTTGTACATATCAAAGGTATACAGTTCGAATTCCGGTCGATTTGAACACGTAGCTCTGTTGTTTGTAAATTTGGAGTGCTGTCAGTAGGAAGTGATTCCTTCCGAGGGAACACAGAGAATCTGACTGCAGTAGATGTGATAGAAAGGCATAAAAATTGTGTTAATCCATCAGAAGGAATCACGTCACATGGGTTGGACCTTGTAATGACATCTCCACATGGGCGTCAGTTTGGTTTGAAATGTGGGGGGGACAGATACGCATTCGGAAGTGCATTTCCAGAAGTGGTGGGTACAATGACGCATTCATATTTTTTTCTCTTTCGCGCAGGTCATGTTTTGAAAGACGTTGTCCAGGGGCCTGTAGCTACTACGAATCAAGTTTAACATGCCCTGGATTCCTTTCAGTTCCCCAGCTACACTAACCCTAACAACCACGGTTAAACTGTGTCACAACGTTTATCAACTAGTTGAATCAACCCAGGGTTTCCCAATCTAGAGACGCGCATTCACATAAAAGAGGCGGTGTTTGCAGTCAATCTACCAGAGCCACATATTTTAAATAAGAGCAATTCTACATAAATATGAAGAACACAGACACGGTTTACAAGCAAAAGGCAATCCAGTTGCTGCTTCCTAAAACAGGAAGAAAAACTGGCAAAAAAGCCGACGCTGTAAATGTGTAAGTCACAACGCTTATCAGTCCCTCCAGAAAAATGCAGAGTTTTGTGATTGTTGCAGGCAGAAATCCTTGATTATCGTTTTCTTATAAAATGCGATGGAATATGTGGGATATTTGTGCAATTTTATGCGATGGAATTGCAGTAACTTGCAAAAACTGTGGTTTGATGAAAAAGAGATTCCCCCAACCATGTTGTCAGTAGGCGAAATTACGTCACTACATAACGTTCCCATGGCAACATGGGAAAATGGCTGCTCTTGTGTGAAGTAAACGCAACATTTTTCAAGTTTCTGCTGAGATATATGTAACTTTTTTGCAACGAAAATGAGGGGATTATGAAATCATGCAAGCCCCGCATATTTTGCGAGGAAATTGGAAATTTATGCGGCTAAAGTGCGGCGTAGCCTATTTGAAAAAATGCGGCCCCCACATAAATATGCGGACTTTGGCTGATTATGCATTGCATTCTGCAATCGCATAATCACGTTTGTCTGGAGGGACTGGCTTATCAATCAGTCAGGCACAAGATGTGACCATAATTACACTTGTTCTTTCCATAAACTGTCGTTAGTCTATTCAGTTGCAACCCTGGCAGTGGGAAGCGATCGTGGGAGCAAATAAAAAATATAAAAACATAATTCAAACCGATGCGCGCATTGGCAACACACGGCTCAAGAAGTTTACAATAGGCCTACGTTATTCCCTCCACTGAAAATCTATAGGCCCTGGGATACCATTCATAAATACCCATCAGGGAATGTTAACAGGGTTGTCAGTCTCTAAATGTTTTAACTTTTAAGAGCGCATCTCTCTCTCTCTCTCTCTCTCTCTCTCTCTCTCTCTCTCTCTCTCTCGAACTTTTTCTTCTTTTTTTCTCACTGAACTCCACCCATTCAGTCAATGGATCTTCTAAGAACGGTGATGCCGTTATCAATGGAGTAGGCCTATTGATTGGTCAGAAGGCGGAGCTTTTACACCGGTTGATCTCTAATCTCCGAAACCTGCTCCGACCAGGTTAGGTGTTCAGCATAAGTTACCACGGCGATTGAACCCGGTAACAACTAATCCACCGTCGTGGTACAGAAAACCCTGGGTTCAGTACAGGCCCCTGTGGCTAACTAATGTAAATAAATAAAAATGTATTCAAAAATGTGATGTCCAACTCGTTTTATGAAGAAGACAGCCTTAAGTTTTCAAAAAGCATTAGACACGACTATATGTTCTGCTTCGTACCATGTTGACAATATGACATGACGTGGTTTAATGTACCTAAACAATAATCATTTCTCTCTCATATTGCTCCTTATAACCACCGAAAACTCTGAAAAAATCGAACCAAAAGTCCAATTATTATGGACGTTATCTGACATTTAAGCTTGTTTCTGCTTCACATCTTCAGCAGCAGCGGCTGTGGGTTGACTCCCCACGGTTCTCATGGGCTTAATATAACGTGAAAAAGCTTAACGTGGTTTAATGTTCCTAAACAGAGATCAATGATCACATTTCTCTCTCATATTGCTCCTCATGTACAGTAAGTGATCTTATGTGTTATGAACTTTATTTTTTAACTAAATTGAGCTTGAGGTTTAAAAAAAAGTGGTGGGTACAAAATGACTCATGACAAAATCTGGTGGGGACACGTCCCCACCGTCCCCCCCTAAAACGACGCCTATGCATCTCCAACATGTTTAGAGGCTAAAAACAGGTTTAACTCCTGCCCTGTTTCAGCCTGCTGGGTGCTAACTCTAGCAGGAGGAGAACACGGTGGAGGCAGCACACATTGGTTTACTGAATAGCACTCCAAATTTACAAACAACAGAGCTACGTGTTTAAATTCCCATTTAAAGTTGCAAAAAAAGTTGCGATTTTCTTTTGTATAGTTCTTTAAAAATAAAAAGGAAATTTGTTTTGGGGAGAATACAACTACTCTGGGCTGAGTTTTCCTTCCAAAAAGGCTCAGGATGCTGCAAATGTTGGCATAATATGAAATTGGCTGGTGGATTTAAGACAAAAAATGACAATTTATTGAATTAATTAAATTTGAACATATGTGTCAGTGGCTTGTTGATCTTTACATTGTTAGTTAATTTCCTATCCTGGGCTGGGACACACACTCATACGGTTTGATAAAAATTCTTATTGGACTTTAACTTATCATTGCAGAGCGTAGCTGTCCTCAATTTAGGTCATCCTGTATGTCTCACATGCGGTTATTCCTGCATTGTGTGTGTGTGTGTGTGTGTGTGTGTGTGTGTGTGTGTGCGTGTGTGTGTGTGTGTGTGTGAGAGAGTCAGTCAGTCAGTCGCGGAGAAAACTGAGCAGCCCCGCCCACTGCAGCAGCTTCAGCGACTTCAAAGTGAAAAAACGTTACAGCGTACATTGATGTTAAAATGTATAGAGGTTGGTCTGAAATGTTTTGCACGGTCTTTCGCTGTACGTTTTGTTAGTAAATGTGAGATGTTCGAGTCAGTCACACACGTCTTGTCTTGAAGTCGCTTCAGGTTATTGGTCAAATTTGCGGAAAAGTTGCGGTAATTGGTCAAAATTGCGAGTAGCACCAAATTCACGGTGATTGGTTGAATTTGCGTGAATTGGTGCGATCGCAACATCGCGAAATCCTGGAGGGACTGATAGACTAGGGGATTACAACAAAACGATTCATCCTGAGGGGAACATGAATGTCTCAGCAAACTTCATGGCAGGCCGTACAATAGTTGGTGAACCTCTGGTGCAGATGCTGGCGGTGCAAGAGGAAAAGTCAGAGGATTTTCAAAGTCAAAGATTTTAGGATTCATCATTTGGGAATCATAAATGTTTTCACAAAATGCAGTGCCAATCCATCCTATAGTTGTTGAGATATTCCAGTCTGAGCAAATGTGGTGGACGACTGCCCAACCGAGTGACATTGCCATGCCTAGAGCCACATGGTGTGTTGGCCTTGTGCTGATAATTTATGTTTCAGAATATAAAGGGTTATTATACAATGCATTCAATAAAAATCATTCAGACACATCAGAATTCTTCTCCTGGCCTCCAAGGAGCTTGACTAAAGCTGTAGCATTGAAATAGACTTGCTCAACAGCATTTCAGCAGTAGCTTCTCTGGAAACGGTGAGTGCAACTCATTCCTTTTCACCATCCACATCCTTAAAACTGGGCGTGAATTTCAAACCCAGACTTTATTCAAATATTGATTCCTATTACTCATAATCGTGCAGAGCAAAGCAGAGCTTTGGTAACGAGAAAATAGCCACTCTGGTCCTAAACACACTGTAATGGAGCAATTGCGTTGGCCTTCAAAAACTATTAAATATATTCTTTTGGAAAATGAGAAACACAGAATCCTTTGTGAGTGGAAGTGAAATGGTTCTTGCAGCCAAGCTAGGATAAAACAAATGTGGTGTTGGCGTTAAATTCAATAGTTCTCCCTGTGACAAATGGAAGCAGCACAACTTCTTGTTTCAGGTGGAATGTAGCCAAAAGTACAGATGAGCAGAAATCCAAAAGTCAGTGTAAATAATGAAACCTGTTTGAAAGCATAGTTTGTGTGTTACAGTATGACATTAACCGTCTGTCTTTCCCCCTTTTGTTTTTATTACTCGACAGTGTTTACTGTAAAATAAATTGGAGCAGAATTGTGAGATATGTGCATGTATATAAATTAAGGGAATTTAAAAACAGTATGACATTTTGGAAAACACACTTATTGACTTGC
This sequence comes from Gymnocephalus cernua, assembly GCA_023631565.1. NCBI lineage: Eukaryota > Metazoa > Chordata > Actinopteri > Perciformes > Percidae > Gymnocephalus > Gymnocephalus cernua. Next base: position 33,754,891 of record CM042438.1, on the reverse strand, counting down.
ACCATCCAACGTCAACCACATGAAGCACAACTAATATTTGCAACATAGACAATTCCGCATGAATTACAAATTCACGAGTGGAGAGGTCCATGCCTTCTAGAACAATTCTAGTGTTGCTTGTCGCTCAATTCCCCGCTCTGAAATGCTCTACTAATTAGCACATTGGTAGTAGGCCATAGCACAGAACAGATTAGCCCTGCAGCACTCAGAGTTTCTGCATCTTCACTAGCCATATGTATGTACATTGAGTATAATCCTTGTTACCCTACTGTACCTTTCAGGGTGGAGCCGTCTCTGAGAAAAAGGTGACACGTGCACGGCTGCTGTCAGCCTCTCCATCTAACTATAAAAAGAGAAATCTCTGTGTGTGTGATTCTCCTGCATGCGCAGTACAGCAGCGGGGTGCAGAGGTAGGGCTAGAAGGGGGGCATGGGGTGGCACCGGCCCCCCTGAAATATGGTTGCCACCCCCCGGTGCGCCCCCAATCCATTGGGCTAGATTGCTGTCAATCTGACAATTGTGATTTACATTTGATCAGAGTACTGTCATTGTGGCAGACTGATCCTATAGTATAGAACATGTGTGTTGTGTTCACATGTACAAATTGTTTAAAATGAAAACAAGTGAAACTAATAATGACTATGATGTTTTATTTAGCAGAATGACATTGGCTGTGTCTCAAACCGCCTACTTGCACACTTCAAACACTTAGTTTTAAGTATATAGTGGAGATAACGCAAAACTCAGTGCACTGAAAGTACCCGGATGGCTATGGAGCTAGATTTGTGTCTTTATTACATGGGAGAAAATAAATGATCTGAGAGAAAAGGTTTTCATACCAATAGCAAAACATAATAATATTTGAGACTAAAAAAAGTTTTGAGAGAATGTATTTTTTCATAGAACATAAAAAATATAATTTTGAAATTTTTAAAATTATTTCTGAGAAACAAAATCTCTCTCAAAATACTTTTTTAAACTCTCAAATATATATTTTTTGCTATCAGTGTAACCATCTTCTCGAGGAGGAGCTTGGGTTCGGGGGAACCTGCTTGCCCTGCCGGAACGTTTGCTGCTGGCTACACGATGGACGTGTGGGAGAAGTGGCGGGTCGTGTGTCTGGCAGCTCTTTCCGGGGGGGACGTTGAGGATATCTACCTATTCGGAACCATGATAACAGGCCCTTGCTGACCGGATTAGGCGTTGGCCTGGTTTATCAGCAAATTGACAAGACTATGACAGCTGTTCAAAGCCCCAAAAAGCTGCCTGGAATGATTGAAGCGGTGGGCAGAGCGGTCAGGATTCAAGCTGGGACTATAAACCGCACTATGGATAACAACAAGAAGATGCACTGCAACTCTGATATTATCTTGGATAGATCACCGCTTTGCAAAGTAAGATTGACCAGAATGAACTAACGGAGTAGTTGTATAAAGGAATGCAGCTACTCGCGCCGAGACAAAATAACTCCAATCTTATCAACTTTCGGCCCCCTTATCCAGCACTGGCCTCGGCCAAGGCCGCTGCTGGAACAACAACTCCCCAGGAAGAGCACTGCAGAGAGACGCTGTTGCGTTCCTCCCCCAACTTCCCTCAGACACCTGCTGATTGTTGACTCTGCTCGGGACCTATTCAAGGTTGTCTCCATGGCAATCTGCTGTGTTAACGCTATAATATCCTGCGGACTGAGGCACCAAGATTGGGATGCCAGGCTAAGCGATTCTCTCCAGGCCCCAACTTCCCCAATACCGCCCGTCCCACTTTTTACCCCCCAGTCTGACAGGCGGGTCACAGACCCGCCTGTCAGACAGCGCCAGTCGGCAGACAGCGCCTCTGTCGGCTGTAGGACCGGATGACTGCTTGCCTGTGCTGGGTTACCTCCACCCCCCCATTCCCCTCCCCTGTTGCAAGTCATGTTGTTGAATCGTGTTGTTATGTCTACTGATTATGTGCTTGTTGCTGAGGTGTTTTTTCCTGTTCCCACACTGTACTCTTCACAGGAGCATAGTCTGGGAGTTGCTTTTTTTCTCCTCCTCTTTCCTCATGTTATGCTGTATTTTTCTTACTTGTTGCATCTTCCAGCCCTGTCTACCCCCCTTGTATGTATGTTTGTTTGTGTACGGGCAGGTTGATGGTTCTTTTTGTGAAGCACTTTGGAAACCATGTGTTTGTTAAAATGTGCTATATAAATAAAGTTGGATTGGATTGAATGCCCGCTGCCAACTCAGAACTTGCAGACAGAGCAACAGCGGGACAACTTAACAATTGTCACCATCTTATTCATCATTAAAAAAGTTGACACAAAACGATGGACACTACATACACTAAACCTGCGCCATCTTGACTACAAAGCGGAAAGGGGAGGGACCAGGGACGTCAACCGGCAGCTGATTGGACGAACGCATCACGTGCGTACTAGCTCTCGCGGATTTCACAACCAAGCTTAATGGCGGCCAGATGGTGGCTTGTTTGGAATATGATGTCGAAGTTTAATGAAAATAGTTCACCGTAACGTGTTTCTGAAAACATTTTAAGCGAGAAATAGGCCATGCAGTTGCTGAATCTGTTTTTTTGATCGACAAGAGTCAGATTAATAGATTTTCGTCAAATTTTGAGAGGCGGTGAGCCGAGCCTACCACTCATCATTTCCGGTGTTTTAACATAAGTGTTCCATTTGGGACAATACTAACCATGGAAAGTGCACATTAGCAGTTTACTGAAGTAGGTGGTTTGAGACACAGCCATTATGTTTTTCTATACTACTCAATATTTCCTATATTTTCCTCGGGCCCCCCCTGACTAATTATTGGTCCTCCCTGTGCCACCCCACTTCAAAAATCCTGGAATTGCCTCTGGCGGAATTGGTACCTCCCTAGTCTATATTGACGTTTCATTTACAGGATAGTTCCGTTGGCGCCAGAAATTCTGCCGGATGTCCCTAAATGTTTGTCCGGATGTCGGTCAACTTTCACTTTATGAGGACTATAGTTAACTGCTCCTCAGATCTCTGCAGGGTAAATCCAGACAGCTAGCTAGACTATCTGTCCAATCTGAGTTTTCTCTCACACGACTAAAACAACTTTTGAACGTACACATGTTCCACCAAAACAAGTTCCTTCCCGAAGCGATTTTGCAGCGGCTCCATTGCCCCGTACGGTGCTTAGACAATTGTGATTGGTTTACAGAAATGCCAATATACCAGAGCACGGTTTTCTCCTATCCAGGAATGCTGTGTGCACTTGCCAGACCCTCTTCCGCAGCGCTGTATGCCAGACTAGTACCTCCCTAGACAGCTGATTGCGGTTCACAGCTCTGCTACCAATGGAGAACCGACGAGCCTCTGTACAGCAGCGGGGACAGGTTCAAAAAAGCAACTAGCGACAAACCTAGCGACTTTCTGTAGAAGAGAGACACAAGTATTGTCCGGTGTAGTACTGCAGATAAGGGATGTGCACTGTGCAGTAAAAAAGACATGTTTCTTATATAAAATTTCTACTACTACAACAGCAACCGTGACTTCCAGATCTAATGACAGTCATAATACATAGCAGTTTTCATAGTTTTTTTTTTTCTTACTTAGATTGACACAGTGGGAAACCTGACAGTCTTTGTTATGCTGCATTATTTTTTATTTAAAAATAATTGGCAAATATATTGGGAGATGCATTTAAATGCGTTTTTTTTTTTTTACTTATCTGAAATGTTTCAAAAAGTAAAAAAAAAATCCACCAATAACACAGCCACACAGTAAGAGCCTCAAAGGAGCAGGCAAAGAGCCACGGGTTCGCCACTCCTGGCCTATTACTTTTCATATGTGAGATATAAATGATGTCTCTCCAAACCCCTTCACTGGATATTCTGTGTGCCGTTTGGCTTTGTCAAAATCTCATCTGGATCTCAGATGACTTCTGACATGATTCATCTCTGGATACACACACAGCCCTCCTTCTCAGTCACTCACACACACACCAGTGTGTTATTAACGACACCCACTGTGTAATATAAATAACTGTTTTTAGTTTACATTAGGGATTTACAGTTCACCAAAAATGTTTTAACTGACAGTTTAATGCTTTTACTACCATGGTTTTGTAGGCAAAAAAAGAGGTTATAATAATTATTGCTGAAATATGCACAAAGCGTATGTAATCAGCAGAGCAGGTCAGAGCCTGCACGTTGTTTTATGGCTGCATGAAGGTGAGGGAATATCGCCATTTGTTTACATCTTTAATAATCTATGCTTGCTGTCAATTATGAAAACAGGTCATCCAGAAGTGGGCCTTTACTGTATGCCAAACTAAAACAATAAAAATAAATCTTGCAAAGATCCTGGCACAGGGTTTGTGTGTGACCTCTCAAATATGTAAGGCAAGGCAATTTTATTTATATAGCACATTTCAGCAACAGGGCAATTCAAAGTGCTTTACATAAAACATTAAAAGCAATTAAAACATAATAAAAAAACAAAAATAAAATCAGATAAAATACAAGAATAAAATTCATAGTGTAGTATTAGAAATTAAAGAAAGGCAAGATCAAAAAGAAAGGTCTTCAGCCTCGTTTTAAAAGAACTGAGAGTTGCGGCAGACCTGCAGTTTTCTAGAAGGTTGTTCCAGGTGTGCGGAGCATAAAAACTGAACGCTGATTCCCCTTGCTTAGTTTTGAGTGTAAAGACTTCAGAACTGGAGTGATGTGATCCACTTTCTTGGTCTTAGTGAGGACTCGAGCAGCAGCGTTCTGAATCAGCTGCAGCTGTCTGATTGATTTTTTAGGGAGACCTGTAAAGACCCCGTTACAGTAGTCCAGTCTACTGAAGATAAAAGCATGGACAAGTTTTTCAATGTCCTGCTGAGACATAAGGTGATAATAAGCTGATTTTGTTACTGACCATAATTACATTACATACATTACACCAAGATTTCTGGCTTTGTTGTTTTTAACATTGCCGTTTGAAGCTGACTTTCAATCGTTCCTCTTTTGCTCCAAAAACAACCTGTACTTGACAATGTACTTGACCTAACTTTAATGTTTCACCAGTTGTCATTTCTGCATTTCCCCATTCGCCTTCATTCAGCAGCCCTTTCAAAAAAAAAACTTTTTCAAAGTTGGAAGCGTTCATTCAGGCCGAGGAGGAACACACTCATATGGCTGACATAAGAAGAGAGTGGAGCAGATGTGATTTCCACTTTTTACCACTTAGCGATGTTTGATTTCTCATACGTCTGTGCCTCCTCTTGTCATTACCAAATTACCAGTGGTGGAATGTAAGTAAGTACGTTTACTCAAGTATAGTAATTAAGTACAAATTTGAGTTACTTGTACTTTACGCAAGTTTTTTCTTTTCATGCCACTTTCTACTTCTACTCCCACTACATTCATCTGACAGCTTTAGTTACTTTACAAATTAAGATTCTTGCACACAAAACACATGTATAAGAAATACCATGTTTTATTATGAATTAAACTACCCAACAAGTCTGCTGGCCTACAAGTCCAGCTGACATGATTAGCCCACTAAATACTTAGTTTAACTGACAGAACTGTTTTGATCGCTTCTGTTTCTAAAATGTGAAGATTTTTCTGCATTGAGTACTTTTACTTTTTTACTTTAAGTAAATTGTCCTGATGATACTTACATACTTTTACTTAAGTAACAATTACAATGCAGGATGTTTGCTTGTAACATAGTCTCTTCGCAGTGTGGATTTAATACTTTTAATTAAAGGAGAATTCCGGTCGATTTTAACACGTAGCTCTGTTGTTTGGATATTTGCAGTGCTGTCAGTAGCAAGAAAATCCATACCTCTGTTTATTTCCTGTTTTTCGGTGAGGTATGGATTAACACAACCTTCATGCCTTTCTGTCATATCTACTGCAGTCAGATTCTCTGTGTTCCCTCAGAAGGAATCACGTCACATGGGTAGGACCTTGTAATGACATCTCCAACATGTTTAGAGGCTAAAAACACGTTTACAACCTGCCCTGTTTCAGCCTGTTGGGTGCTAACTCTAGCAGGAGGAGAACACGGTGGAGGCAGCACACATTGGTTTACTGACAGCACTCCAAATTTTCAAACGTGTGAGCTACGTGTTAAAATCGACCGGAATTCTCCTTTAATTAAAGGATCTGAATACTTCTTCCTACCACAGCCAATTACAGAATTCCACGTTGAGGTGTTGCAGGTGGGAAAGGACTGCTACAGAGATGTGAGCTCATCTGAAGGGGACATTGTGCCATGGCGGTGGAAACAGTGGCAACAGTGGCACTGTGACAGGCAAATGACTGGAGCCCCAGATGTGAAGAGGCTCTTTAATGTGTCTCCCTGTCTTGCAGCTATAGAGCTGATCTGATGACATGATATATAACAGTCTCTGGCAAAAGATGACTGCACTAGTCACGTTGCACGAATATGCACCATGGTATTATTTATTGCTTCTTCTCCTCCCTCCTGCCAGTCTGCTAACTATTGCAATGCGAAATGACTGACAGATTTTAAAGGGCCAGTTCACTTAAATTACAAAAACACATTTTCCCCTCTCACTCCTACTGGAATGCTATGTAGATTGCTTTGCCAGGTTTTGAGATATCAACCCCAGAGATTTCTGGCACCATCCCTAATACTGCAGGTGAATGGAATTTCGTTTGTGGAGCTGAAAGCTTCGGAACCATTGAAAAGGTCACGGTTTCTCAGAATAATCCACAGACCTCACTCTCAACAGGTTCCACTATATGTTACTGTCAAAAAGAAAAAAAGCCAGGTACATTTTATTTATAGTGGCCATAATCACAAATTTGCCTCAAAAGGGATTTCCAATCTGTACAACACATCCTCTACTTTTGGACAGTCCATTGGATAAGAAAAGTCCAAACGAAAACAGGTGGTCTGTGGATTTCCTTGTGAAACCAAGACAGTTTCTGGTTAAGGCATATTACTGTTAAGTTTTTTAAATAACATTTTTGTGTTTTTTCGACACCACAACCTAAATTCCATTCACCTCCAACATTATGTAGCTTTTATCATCCTTATATATTATTAGCTTATATATTATCTTTTTAAATCTTTTTAAATTTTATTTCAATACAAAACTGGTTGTTAAAGGCTGAATAAATGTACTTCAGATTTTGAATTTTCAAATTTGTATGCATGTCTGTCTCCTTTAAAATGACTGACAGAGTTAATTATTTAAAATTATCAAAAATAAATCAGTTTAGGACAATGTACATCAGTATTCAATGTTGGAGTAAGACCTCTTTGTGAGGTTTATTGTGGATTTGTTTGTGCTCGCTTGACTAAATTTCAAGTGAAAGATCAGTTTTAACCTGCCAGATTAGGGTGGGCTAGTAGAAATAATAGGTGGACAATTTGGGTGGTTGGTAGTCCAGAAGTTAGAAGCAAATTAGTGGCCCAAAGGTATTCCTTAGAGTTTTGGGCTTTTCCATGACGACCTGAGTTTGACTACACTTTTATCCTTTAATATTTCGACCGCTTGTTTCTTCAGCAGTTTGGTTCAGAACTGTCATCACAAAATGCTTTTGGGTTTTTTAAGTATTATTTCTTATCTTTCTCTATACCTTAAGTTAAAGTTGATCAGTTACAGTCTCTGGGTGGGGCACATTGCTGTTTGATAAGCTTCTCTGATTGTGTGATTTCAGATAAACAACTCTGTGAAAGTGAAAGCTGAGAAACAGGGTGGACGTGTGGTTTCTCCAGGGACGGTTTTAGCCTGCTATATTAGCAAACCATACGACAATATGGGTTGTTTGTTTCTATCCTCTAATATGACCCACAGGAGTGTTTCATAACACCTAGCGGTGGCAGGAAATATGACCTTATATATAAACCAGAGAACTTCAGTCGCGGCAACGTAAAAGTTGCAACACATCTTTAACGTTAAAGATATAAACTGGTTAGCTAGGCCTACACTTGCTTGCTTGGAGCCCACATCAACGGGGCATAAGCATAGCATCTGTTTAATTTAGCGGCTATTTGCCTCAAATTGCATTTAAACTACACCAGTTACACTCAAGCACGTAGCTGTAGCTATCTTCCCTTACAACGACTGCCTCGCTGATCTGTTAGCTACTTTAGCTTAGCCATTAGCAATGGCCAATTCCTCTCCATCTCCTGCTCTCTCTTGCTCTGTGTGTCAAATGTTCAGCTATTCCTCTGCCTCCTTCAGTGATAATGACAGAGGTGCAGTGCAACGCGCTCCTCTGTGCCTCCGTTAGAGCAGCCGCCCTCTCATAGTCTAATAACCACGGTGTCTGTCCCCCGACTTAGATCGGTTAAATCAAAGGTTAACAAAAGAGGAGCTATACTTAACAACCTAATTGGAATTAAAACAACATCTGCAATGATGGAACAGAATAGGAAAATCAGATGTGGACTATTAAATATTAGATCTCTGTCTTCTAAAGCAGTAGTAATAAACAATTTGATCTATTCTGTCTTACCGAAACCTGGCTGTGCAATGAAGAATATGCTAGTTTAAATGAAGCCACTCCTCCCAGTCATAATAATACTCAAATACCTAGAGGCTCAGGCCGAGGAGGGGGAGTTGCAGCCATATTTGATTCAAGCCTGTTAATTAATCCTAAACCTAAACTAAATTATAACTTGTTTGAAAGCCTTGTTCTTAATCTTCAACATCCAACATGGAAAACAGTACAGCCAATTATATTTGTTGTTGATTACCGAGCTCCAGGTCCGTATTTAGAACTTTTATCTGAATTCTCAGAGTTTTTATCATGTTTAGTCCTAAAATCAGACAAAGTACTTATTGTAGGTGACTTTAATATTCACATGGACATTGACGACAGCCTTAGTATTGCTTTCAACTCACTATTAGATTCAATTGGTTTCAGTCAGAGTGTGCATAAGGCCACTCACTGTTTTAACCACACCCTCGACCTTCAAATCAAAATTGAAGATTTAATAGTATTTCCGCAGAATCGTTTATTATTAGACCATTTTTTAATAACTTTTGAATTCTTACTACCCGACTATATGAAATCAGATAAAAGCTTCTACACTAGATGCCTATCTGACAGTGCTATAGCTAAATTTAAGGAAGATATTCCAACAGCATTTAACTCAGTGTCATGCTTTAATATAACAGAGGACCTTTTTGTTAACTTCAGTCCCTCCCAAATTGATAATTTTGTAGACAGTGCTACGGCCTGCCTACGGACGACTTTAGACTCTGTTGCTCCTCTCAAAAAGAAGACGAGGAAGCAAAGGAAACTAGCACCTTGGTATAACTCCCAAACTCGCAAACTAAAACAAATCTCGCGAAAACTTGAAAGTAAATGGCGTTCCACCAAACTGGAAGAATCTCGTTTAGATTGGCAAGACAGTCTGAAAACCTATAGGAAGGCCCTCAGAAATGCCAGATCAGACTATTACTCATCAATAATAGAAGAAAATAGGAACAACCCAAGGTTTCTTTTTAGCACTGTAGCCAGGCTGACAGACAGTCACAGCTCTACTGAGCCATCTATTCCTATAGCTCTGAGTAGTGACGACTTCATGAGCTTCTTTGATGATAAAATTATAACAATTAGAGATAAAATGAATCACCTCTTGCCCTCAACTTCTAACAGTTCACCTTCAAACGCAGGACTGCTAGAAGGAACAACAAGACCTGACATATACTTAGACTGCTTTTACCCTATAAACCTTCAACAATTAATGTTAAAGGTCTCTTCAGCTAAGCCATCTACCTGTCTCTTAGACCCCATCCCAACGAAGTTACTTAAAGAAGCGCTACAACTGGTTAACATTTCATTATTAGATATGATTAATATGTCTCTATTAACAGGTTATGTACCACAGTCATTTAAAGTAGCTGTGATTAAACCGTTTCTGAAAAAACCCACCCTCGATCCTGAGGTCTTAGCCAACTATAGACCTATATCTAATCTTCCCTTTCTCTCCAAAATCCTTGAGAAGGTAGTTGCTAATCAGTTATGTGATTTCCTACATAGCAGTAGTTTATTTGAGGACTTTCAGTCAGGATTTAGAAAGCATCATAGCACAGAGACGACACCGGTGAAAATTACTAACGACCTTCTAACTGCTTCAGACAAAGGACTTGTCTCCATACTTGTCTTACTAGATCTTAGTGCTGCCTTTGACACTATTGACCATACCATCCTGTTACAGAGACTGGAACACTTAGTTGGTATTAAAGGAATCGCACTGAGCTGGTTTAAGTCCTATTTCTCTGATCGATCTCAATTTGTTAATGTTAATGACAAATCCTCCAAGTACCCTAAAGTTAACCATGGCGTTCCACAAGGCTCAGTGCTTGGACCAATTCTATTCTCCTTATATATGCTTCCTCTAGGCAATATTATTAGGAAACACTCAATTAACTTTCACTGTTATGCAGATTACACCCAATTGTACTTATCAATCAAACCAGATGAAATCAGTCAATTAGCTAAAATTCAAGCATGTATTAAAGATATAAAAGCATGGATGACCCACAACTTTCTGATGCTAAACTCAAGCAAAACTGAGGTGATTGTGCTGGGATCTAAACAACTTTGAAACTTACTATCTAAAGATATAGCTACCTTGGGTGGTATTGCCCTGGCCTCCAGCACTACTGTCAGAAATCTAGGAGTTATTTTTGATCAGGATATATCCTTTAATGCCCACTTAAAACAAACCTCAAGAACAGCCTTTTTTCATCTGTGTAACATTGCCAAAATAAGGAACATCCTGTCTCAGAACGATGCTGAAAAACTAGTCCATGCATTCGTTTCTTCCAGGCTGGACTATTGTAATTCCTTACTATCAGGAAGCTCAAACAAGTCACTTAAGACTCTCCAGCTGATCCAGAACGCTGCAGCTCGTGTACTGACAAGAACTAAGAAAAGAGATCATATTACTCCTGTATTAGCTTATCTGCATTGGCTCCCTGTAAAATCCAGGATTGAATTTAAAATCCTCCTCCTGACCTACAAAGCTCTAAATGGTCAAGCACCATCATATCTTGAAGAGCTCATAGTACCTTACTGTCCCACTAGAGCACTGCGCTCCCAGAATGCCGAGTTACTTGTGGTTCCTAGAGTCTCTAAAAGTAGAATGGGAGCCAGAGCCTTTAGCTATCAGGCTCCTCTCCTGTGGAACCAGCTGCCAGTCTGGGTCCGGGAGGCAGATACTGGCACCACATTTAAGAGTAAACTTAAGACTCTCCTCTTTGATAAAGCCTATAGTTAGGGAGTGAGGAGTTGCAGCATCTGCCTAGCCCAGCCCACCTGCTTCTCTGTCCCAGAAATGCTTGTTACTAACCTAGCTCTGGGGAGCTTGCTCCCCGGATAGTCGGGGACCCAAAGTCTCAAAAGATCAATAAAATGGGTTGAACCTGACATGGTCTGCCATACTTTTTATTTGTGTTTTTTCTGTTAACTTTGACCCTAAGAACCAATAATTGGAGGGTCTGCTCTGCCGGAAATATCGCGAAAAAAAATTGTGGCCACTTTAGTGTATGCACCCTTTATTTTTTATCAGAAAAATGTGAAAAATGTTTTTTTTCCTCAAATCCTCAGTGGGTTGGGTAGGCTGTCAATAAATGCATTCCAGATACACAAAACACATGTGCTGACAACATCCACTGCAAAAATAACTCTTAAAACACATTTCTACATGATTTTGCATCAATTTAATGCAAAAAAAATAGGCGTTTTCTCACTTTTCCCCAATATTTTCATCTTTACTTCATTGGCAATCAACTTTTCCCCCAAGTTATGACATCAGTCAATATGCCTTTCTTTTCACCAAACAGTATACTCATTCCACAGAAGAAATTATAAAAATCCAACCAAAATCAATGGATCTGTGATGATTTCACTAGCCTACTAGTTGGCGATCAACAGGCTCAGAACTTTAGTTTGGAACAACCAACCAACAGTTACCAATGGACTTCGAAGCTGTTCATCATTGTCTGTGGTAAGTGACAGTGACTTTAGCGTTTTGGGAAAATAATGGTAATATGGATATTGTCATGGTAATTAACTGAAAGGACCACGCTAGTCTTCAAACAAGTATATTTCTGATGATTCATCATCCCAAACGTATTCCTATAGCAACAGCATTCATTCCCTACTAGTTTACTTAGCTAGCTGTTGCCGTTTTAGCTAATTTCGGTGGTTTCTTTAAACGGCCATAACTCCTCACAGGAATGGGGTAGAGACTTTTTTTTTTTTTAAATGCTCAGAATCTTATGATCTAGGAGAGGTGTCCGATATGTCCATTTTGCTTCGACTGGAAGTTGAGAAATTGTGAAAATTTCAACTAGATTTACTAGGTAAAGAAATAGATATGAGAATAAATGCTGCTGCAGGGATACGTTTGGAGTGAGGAATCATTAGAAATACACTTGTATGAAGGCTGGTGTGTGGTCCTTGAAGTGTTTTTCATGTCACACAGATAGTAGGCGAGTAAGGATAACTAAAGGCTGCACTAAACATTAGCTGCCGTTCGCAATTAGCTACATGGCCAGTTGTTACGTTCAAGTTTAGAAAAATGATATGTAGCTATATTGGATATATAAGAATAAGTATGTAGGTGCTGAGGAGAATGGATGTAAGACCTGAAGCTGCAACTTCATACTTCCCTGCCAGAGCTTCTGTGATGGCATGAACAGGCAGGAAGATATCCATTGTCTTCACCCACAGTTCCTGCAGCCCATCCATGTGTGATATGTAGTACATGCACATCATGATCACATCTGTGTCTGTCGCAACCACTACAGCTTGTTTGTGGTGCAGAATTTGTACTGAGTATGCAATGCAAGCAAATATCCTGGTACCTGCCTCCTCATGTTTCTCACAGGAAAGTTCTGGAAGCTCAACCTGACAATCCGCTGACAAGAGGACAGTGCGACCGGGATCACAAAAGATTCCACCAAGAATAAGTGTGCATCCTGCAGGAAGTGACTTGTCCTGAGCTGCCCATGCTTCCCCCATGGAGTTCAACAGATTAGCTTTATTCAGTGGATTGTGAATGAAGACTTTCCATTCATGTATAGGGAGAGTATCATGTGGCTTGTACTCCTTCATTTTGCTGGGGCAGGTCTTCATCCTCTTCTCTTGTTCCTCACCTTTCAGACTTTCAGCAGGGGAGACATCATATCAATCACCAACAAAGTGGATGCAGTCACACTTATCTGGGAGGATTCCAAGGAGCTGCCTCAGGTACTTTCCTTGCAGTTCATGGAAGGTGCTGCTCCCAAGATGTTGGTAACGTTGAATGAATGCCATGGCATCTACTACCATCACAACAGGCTTGTCAGACGGTGGTAGTTTGTCCACTTCCCCCCATGAGCTGCCAAGGGCTGTCTTGATTGCAGCCAGGTAGTCTACCTTGTTTCCTTTACGCATTGCATAACTTTGGTCAAGGGATAGATCTGGCTCAAACAGGGAGGCTTGGCAACTTGTCCATTCATGGCCCAAAACTTCCACCTTCCTGTCTTCCTATAAGTCCTGAACAAAGTACAGGTTCCGCACAACTGCATTCTCCTCCTCATAGACCTTTTTGGCTTTGAATGCCATGGACATTGACTTCTTTGGCTTTGCTGCGAAGGTTCAAAGTTTAATTTGGCCTACTTTCTTACTGTCTGTTCTTTCTACAGCCAGTGCCTCCAGTCCTTTTTCACGAGCACAGATCAAGTCAGCAGATGTGGCTTTGTGGCCTGTTGAAATGTTGATCAGCTCCTGTTCTTCACGTGAAAGGATTGATCATCTGGTTGTTGATGACTTCTGTTGTTTTCCTTACACCTTCTGCCTCCTTTGCACCTTGGCTGTCCTTGTCCTTGTGGTGTTTGGTGTCATCCGCATCCAGGTGTGCCATAGCCTTTGTCTGCTCTGACACAACTGTCAGAACTGGAAGAGCTTTCAAGTATTTCTCCATGGCTGCTGGCTGCTGACTGATGCCAGTGAAGAGTTTTGTCTTGGCATCACAGTTGTAGGTTTTTTCAATTGCCATGTCTGTCCAGACACCATTGAACCATCCTTCTGTTTGACGTACAGTGAACTTCCCATCCTTGAATTCTCTATAGATATTTGGAGCCAGTGTAGGCAAGCTTCTCATAGCTTCTAGGTATTGGGGCAGGCAGGATACGTACTTGTAGTGGCCAGCAGCTACAAAGTATGGTAACATCTTTTCCACTTCAGCCAGGTGTTCCTCCCACAGACCTGCACGCTTAGCATGGATGAACCGTCTAAGAATCATCACCATATCCATGTACATTAGCCATAGCTTTGTGGTAGGTAAGGTATGTGCTTCATCAAACACTCCCATCAAACATGACAGCTTTTTCAGTTGGTCAGTTGCATCAGCACACACAGAAGTTGCCTTCTCTACATCCTCTTCTGACAGGGCATCTAGGAGTAGCTGGACATTGTTGCTAAGCACACACATGTACTCCAGGTCCTTCTCTTCATCGACCAACCATCTGGCAAATGCTTCCCAGTGAAGGCCAAACATGGCTGCATACATCATAGTGTGGGCGTGCAGCATTGCATAGTAGTCTTTCCCACTGATGATTTTGTTTGCTGCTCCACGGAGACAGACATCAGCTTCGACCATGATGTCTTCAATTCCAGTTGACTGCATCAAATGCCCAATGGCTCCAAGGAAATTCTGAGCAATATGGAAGCCACCCATGTGCAAGATAAGTTTGGCATACTTCTCTTTGTTCTTCTTTTGCAGACTCAGAACCACCTCATAGATTGCTTGGTCACATGTGATGATACTCTTGACCATGCTTTCTCGACACATCAATGCAGTACTGAACAGACTGTTTATCCACATCTGGGTTTGTTGGTGACTTGGGGAAGAAGAGACCATAGCTAATCACAGTTGCAGGGGTGGTATCTGGGATGAGAAATGCTTGGAATTAACTCCATGTTGGAGCAGCGCAACTTGGTTTCAGGTCCTCCATTACTACAGTAGGGCAGCTATGCACCAAATGTCAGAGGATGCTCAGGTGGTCAAGAGGTTCTGCTAGACACATAGGAAGCTTAGGCTCTGTTTCAACTCCAACCAGGGAGTGACTCTTTTGACGATCTTAGACTGAGGTGGCTTTTCTTGGTTTGAAAAGGCTGAGAAGATTCCAGGGCTATTTGGCGGGTTTTCAGTAGAGGTAAACTAACCATTGGTGTGGGGTCTTCATCTGGATTCTTGTACTGGAATATGACTTGTGTTGTGCCATGCAGTATCCGTCCATCCTTTGTGTACTCTTGGAAGTTAGGGTTATCAAATGCAAACTGTGTGAATCGTCCAACCTTCAGGTACGTTGGTATGAAGGCACCATCCCTAGTTGTCTGCTCTTCAACTGCCATTGCCATTGTTGTAATATATCTCTGTGCTTCATTGTAGCTGATGCTGTTCCCAAATCTATTTAGGAGTGACACAGTTGACTTGCTTCTGGTTTCCTTAAGGATGTGCAAAGCTGTCCCAACGTGTTTTGTTGTTGGGATCTTGGCAACTGCTTAGCAGACATCCTGGGCAAGGTTGAGAACTTGTTCTTGCTGCTTAGGACTGACTTTCACCCGGCCGTTTTCACCTAACTCTGGAGATGCATCTGTTATCATCCATGCCAGGTGGTTATACAGGTTAGAGCTCACTCTTCGGGATGCCTCCAGGTATGATATCTCTATTTGCAGTGACGGGTCTTCAGTCAAACTTCCAGGCATCTGGTGACTTCCACTGGCTTGAGCCATTCTTGCTTCTCTTGCTTCATCTTGCTTCCTTCAGGGCCTGCTTACGCTGGTCCTGGAGCTCCACTGAATAAAGCTAACCTGTTGAACTCCATGGGGGAAGCATGGGCAGCTCAGGACAAGTCACTTCCTGCAGGATGCACACTTATTCTTGGTGGAATCTTTTGTGATCCCGGTCGCACTGTTCTCTTGTCAGTGGATTGTCAGGTTGAGCTTCCAGAACTTTCCTGTGAGAAACATGAGGAGGCAGATACCAGGATATTTGCTCGCATTGCATACTCAGTACAAATTCTGCACCACAAACAAGCTGTAGTGGTTGCGACAGACACAGATGTGATCATGATGTGCATGTACTACATCACACACATGGATGGGCTGCAGGAGCTGTGGGTGAAGACGATGGATATCTTCCTGCCTGTTCATGCCATCACAGAAGCTCTGGCAGGGAAGTATGAAGTTGCAGCTTCAGGTCTTACATCCATTCTCCTCAGCACCTACATACTTATTCTTATATATCCAATATAGCTACATATCATTTTTCTAAACCTGAACGTAACAACTGGCCATGTAGCTAATTGCGAACGGCAGCTAATGTTTAGTGCAGCCTTTAGTTATCCTTACTCGCCTACTATCTGTCTGACATGAAAAACACTTCAAGGACCACACACCAGCCTTCATACAAGTGTATTTCTAATGATTCCTCACTCCAAACGTATCCCTGCCGCAGCATTTATTCTCATATCTATTTCTTTACCTAGTAAATCTAGTTGAAATTTTCACAATTTCTCAACTTCCAGTCGAAGCAAAATGGACATATCGGACACCTCTCCTAGATCATAAGATTCTGAGCATTTAAAAAAAAAGTAAGTCTCTACCCCATTCCTGTGAGGAGTTATGGCCGTTTAAAGAAACCACCGAAATTAGCTAAAACGGCAACAGCTAGCTAAGTAAACTAGTAGGGAATGAATGCTGTTGCTATAGGAATACGTTTGGGATGATGAATCATCAGAAATATACTTGTTTGAAGACTAGCGTGGTCCTTTCAGTTAATTACCATGACAATATCCATATTACCATTATTTTCCCAAAACGCTAAAGTCACTGTCACTTACCACAGACAATGATGAACAGCTTCGAAGTCCATTGGTAACTGTTGGTTGGTTGTTCCAAACTAAAGTTCTGAGCCTGTTGATCGCCAACTAGTAGGCTAGTGAAATCATCACAGATCCATTGATTTTGGTTGGATTTTTATAATTTCTTCTGTGGAATGAGTATACTGTTTGGTGAAAAGAAAGGCATATTGACTGATGTCATAACTTGGGGGAAAAGTTGATTGCCAATGAAGTAAAGATGAAAATATTGGGGAAAAGTGAGAAAACGCCTATTTTTTTTGCATTAAATTGATGCAAAATCATGTAGAAATGTGTTTTAAGAGTTATTTTTGCAGTGGATGTTGTCAGCACATGTGTTTTGTGTATCTGGAATGCATTTATTGACAGCCTATCCAACCCACTGAGGATTTGAGGAAAAAAAACATTTTTCACATTTTTCTGATAAAAAATAAAGGGTGCATACACTAAAGTGGTCACAATTTTCTTTCGCGATATTTCCGGCAGAGCAGACCCTCCAATTATTGGTTCTTAGGGTCAAAGTTAACAGAAAAAACACAAATAAAAAGTATGGCAGACCATGTCAGGTTCAACCCATTTTTTAGACCTTGGGTCCCCAACTAGGAGTCTTTCTGTTTCTTTTCACCCAGGATGAAATCCTGGGATTAGGATGGCACCAAAATCATGGTTCCAGCTGTTACCGTGGTTCTGCTGAAATTCCCTGCTATGCCGTGCTGCTCCCTGCGCTACTACAACCACTATTTCTAGCCACTGTTTATTAACTATACTGTGATGCACCCCAACGGCACGTCAGACACCACCTACCAAGAGCCTGGGTCTTTCCCAGGTTTCTTCCTAAAAGGGAGTTTTTCCTCGCCACTGTTGCACTGAGTGCTTGCTCTTGGGGGATTTGTTGGGTTTTTTGTAAATTATAGTGTGGTCTAGACCTACTCTATCTGTAAAGTGTCTTGAGATAACTCCTGTTATGATTTGATACTATAAATAAAATTGAATTGAATTGAATTGAACATTGTGAAATGGTCACAGTTTGGCTGTTAAGGCACACAAACTACTTAGTTAAGTTTAGAATAAGATGGTTTTGGTTAAAATCAGACGTTACTTCAATTCCCGAAGGTTAGTATGTGATGCTGAACATGACTTTTGTAAAGTAAAAAAAAAAAAAAACTTAAAAGGCATTAAAGGCATTGGTTTCATTTCAACATGTGTGGGGGGAGGGACACATGAAGTGGGGGATCTGGGGGTCCTCCCCTATAAAACTCTGACCATTAAGCCAGCAAGAAAGAACACTTTTAGTCGTTTTGATATTTTGACCTCTTGTTTCTTCAGTATTTTGCTTCAAAACGGACATCATAAACTGCTGGTTTATTTGTTAAGTATTGCTTCTTATCTTTCTCAAGAATTTAAGTTAAAATTAATCACTTACAGTCCTTGGGTGGGTGGGACGCGGCTGCAGTTTTGATAGGCTTCTCCGATTGTGTGATTTCAGAGAAACAACTCAGAGTTGTTACAATAAAGCTGATTGGACCGACTGAGCGCGCTCAGCACTGCTTTACCTGTATCGCCTCACAAACCGGTAAGAACTACAAAACCTCTTCATCCCACAAAGAAGTCACACAAAACTACTGAGCAACACTTTATAATACTGCCTGTCATTTAAAGTAATTTTGTGAATGTTGGTGAATGCTGATTCAGCATTAACAGGAATGTTATATGAATCTTTATTCTATTCAAACACACACACACACACACACACACACACACACACACACACACACACACACACACACACACACACACACACACACACACACACACACACACACACACACACATTCAAAATAAAAGCACAAAATCGTAACTTTATCAGTTTGAGTGATGTTTTTCAAAATTTGCTATTATCGCTGGATGTTACAGGAAACTAGGGATGGACTTGGGAAGTCATTCATTCATCTTTTTTCATTCAAACCTTCTGCAGTAGCTAGCTAGCTTGGTTACATTTTTCAACACAAATCTAGTTGTAGTTATTATCTCTCCACTCCCGCCTACTAGTGCGTGTCCGAAGAAAAATAGAACATGACACAGCGTAGCTCACCGGACGGTAACATGCAGCAGAGTAATGTTAGCTTGTGAGTTGCCTGCAGTTTCACTATTCCAGACACCATGTCCACTGCTGGAGTCACGATGACTGATAAACAACAGAACTGGAAAATCCTTGTGCTTCTGAAGCCACCGGTGTGACATTTTGCCTTCAGCGTGAGTTCTGTAAACAAACAACAAGCTGGTAACGCCTGTAAGCTCCAACAGGACTTCATGATGCGTCCTGGTGCACCTTGTTAAACTCATGGTGCATTCAAGTGCACCTTGTAAATTCTGTGAAACTCAAAGTGTTTATGCAAAGTATACTTCTGCCATAGTGGACCATATTGTGGCATTGAAAAATTTCAATTCGACAACTCAATCGAATCGTGACCCTAACAACCAAGTCAAATCGAATCATTGATTTGGAGAATCAGGACACCCCTAATGTTTAGGCAACAAAACTACTTAGTTGCATTTTGGAAAAGATTGTGCTTTGAGTAAAAATAAGTACGATTGAACTACCCCCCCCCCCCCCCCCCCCCATCGCTAGCAGATGGGTCTGATCCTTCCAACCTGAGCCTTTCATGAAAAGATAAGGAGAGCATGAGTTTGTGACTGAAGGAGGCTCCACTGTCTGCGCTCTGACGCACGGCACAGGTGTGCATCCGCCAAGCAAAACACATCTTTTTAAGACTCTGCAGTCCTCCTGAGTGAAGCCGTCATGGAGAAATCGAAAAACCTCCGAATTGACACCCTGCTTGCTGATGAGACCAACCGTGTGAGCCGAGACCTCTCCCCTGGTCTGAGCAGCGACAGCCCAGTAGGCAGCCCATTATCCTGCTGCCGCGCGGGCCACACAACTTCAAGGAATAATCCACAAACCGGTTGTGCTAAATCTCCTGCATCCAGGTCTTGCTTCAATTCCCGACATGTATCATGCCCCTATGTACCCATTATCCACGTTGGGGGGACAGCACCCCGCGTTTGCATACACCGGTTTCATACAACTCACAGACCTACCCAGAGCAGCTGCCATGGCGGGATCCGCGCCGGTATCATGATGCCACGACTACCAGATTACAGCAGTGTATGATGAAATAAAATGATTTTATAGGCCGAAAATATCCAGACTTTAAAACACAAGATAATTAGTACATATGTATTGTTTATCCTGACCAGATTTAATTTTCCAAACACAGGCATCTGTCACTCAAGAATCGTTTTCTGTTATCAGTTTTTACAGTTTTTAATGAGCTCTGAAGAACCGCTGAGGTGTTGCTCATCTCAACGCATTGAACACACTGTCAAATAAAACTACAGTTCATTTTTGACTTATAGTGAGTAAATCTACTGAAATGGCCACCATCTTGGAGGAGTGTGATGTGTAAGATGAGAAAGCAGAGGTTAACTCATGTATGTCATGATTGTAAAAAAAACAGTGGCTATCTGTACATCTTTGCCAAGCGCAAGCCAGTACAGAAGGCATCAATAAATTGTTGGGGACGGTCATGCCTCTTTTCCCAATCATTTTGAATGGTCATAGAAAAATGTATTGCTGGCAAAGGGAGGGTCAAGTCTATTTTGACTAAAGATCCCAAAACTCCTCCGGTAGCCCCTTAAATAAAAAACGAACAGTCCCTTAGGCAACAAAACTTCATGGTATGTTTTAGCAAAAGATTGTCTTTGGGTTAAAATAAGTAAGATTGTTATGTGACGTCTGTATGTGCCGTTTTTTAAGTTATGTGACAAAAGCAATGTAAAAAAAGTATGATTGTTGTTTTTATACAGGACACGGACAACGGTCTCAGTAAAAGTCCTGTGTTTTCCTTAGAAGAGGCCCTCTACTTTCTGGCTCATGATTAACCGTGTTATATACAAATAAAATAATGCATTACTTTTCATAGGTATAACAATGAATGAGTATGAATGAAAACAGCCTGCTATGAGTGAACCTTTTCCAATAAATATAGTAATCTGATGCATTGTTATTGTAAAAATATTGATTAGTGCAGCTTTAAAGTACTTACATCTCACACATCTAGCCAATCAGAACAACTTAAAACACAAAAAGATTCTTTCCACTTCATTTATTTATTTAGTGGTGTAATTATATGCACATCCCCCTTCATAAATATGTACATAAAGCAGATAAGGGAGATGACTCAAGTACCAAATGACTTATTGAATGTTGTACCAAATCATCACAACCACCTAATAATAATATTGTCCTTAGTTTGTGACCACATTAAATGAGACGAATAAAGTGGTTTCATTTAATACATCTGGCTGTTTCCCTTGACCCTGACCCAGAGAACACATTTACACTCTCTGCTACAGTGCATTTAAAAAGAATCGCAGATCACTATTTCACTCATGTTACACTGTGCCATGAGGAAAAGCCTGGCGGATGTTTTTCTCACACTTCTCGTGAGGCAGGTAAGCTGAGAGGCTTTTCTTGTATTTTCCTTGATTAGGCACGGCTTGCTGAGAATGAGCCCAAACAGGATGGTGGTGTGTTGAGCAAAGGACTGTAAAGGTGCTCTGATAGGTATGTTACATCTGTTTCTCAACAGTGGACCAGAGCATACGAGTTGACAGAAACATGGATGATAAAACTATTTGACTTGTGCCAAATAGTCTCCTGTATTTTTAGAGCAAGGATACTTTCAGCTTCATGTTACACACAAGCATGAAATCACACAGCTCACATATGCCAGCGCATCAATGCCCACAAAAAACGCGCTTGCAGTCTCAGACTTTTTATTTACTGCTTTGGCACCGCACGACAGGGACATGGGATATATTATGGTGGAAAATTCCTGGTCCTGGTTTCCTGGATTAATACGGACCAAATATAAAGTGTCAACTTCGATTTTGGTATTCACGTGAAAATGAAAAGGGGAATTCAGTTGCTTGTGTTGAATCAGAGTACAGAAACAGCATGATATCCTCATGAAAGGGGGTTTTGCTTTCACTGGCTGTCCCAGTGGTTGTGACATTTAGTGCTGTCACGCCTGCCAACAGAAGGCTGGGATCAAGCTAGTTCATGTGGTAATCAGCAACATTTATGAAAAGATATATGATTGACATAACAGTAATTCAACCTTTAGCTAGAACATGGGATTGCTGTTGCAACCCTCAAGTGTCTGGTTGGTGTTTTTAGTTGTTCTGGTTGGTTAGTGAGCCTGTGCTGAAGTTATCGCTAGCTCTGTGGCTAACCGCCTTCACTAATAACCAGCAGGTAGCAAGCAAGACACAGGAACTTGGCTTGGGTATTGAGGAGTAGTAGCATTTCTTCACTGAAAGATAAAGCGTACACACAGTGAGCTGCTACGTTAACAGCTATAACGTTACCTGCTAACTTCATACTCACCGACAAACACCACTCTCTTTTGCGTGTGGGCTGCAGCTGCAGCTGTGTGCAACATATGGTATATGGTGTGTGTTGCTCTCACAATAGTCAAAAAAGTTCAAAAGCTGTGTATAAAATTATCCAGATAATCGGCGCTGCTTTCGAATTACGGGCCCCATAGTGGAGGCACACTAGAGACCTCCACCGGCCGAGCTGTCTACTTCCGTTTAGTGCTCCGCTAACCTAAATAGGGATTAAATCATTTAATCGTGCGGCTCTTCTAGACTTTTCAAATCTTATCAGACCGAATGGATCAAATTCTGATAGTGAGACAGAGTTTGTGAGGGTCAAAAAATGTATTCAGATTTATGATTCACAGACGTCTTTTTCCCCATGTAAGTCTATGAGGAAAAGTCTTTTTGGGCCAAAGGGCATCCTATTCTGTCTAATTCATTAAGAACTAAAAAAACAAGACTTCCAGAGTCCTGGAGCTGGCGAGGGAAAGTGATGACAAGTAGACATGAGACAAAACAAGGTTCCCCACAGCCTGCTATGTGGATCAGGGTCCGTTTACTCCTGGGCAAGATTAGTCATCTTGGGGAATGAGCACAAGTAGGTATTAGCCCAGTGGCACAGCTCCATCTCCTCACCCCTGGCTTACATAAAACACTGTCTGGAGCTTCCTGGATTAAGTAAATGCACTGTGGTAAACAAGTGACTTTAATGCCACAGGAAAATTAAATGTTTTGTTAGTTTTGCATCAAACTAACAGTCCGTGAAAGTGACTATATGTAACTTTTAAATGTTTCTGAAACTGTGTAATGTTCCATCTGATGATAATAAATGACCTGTAACAGCAAACGAGACTAACAGTGAAAAGAACACTATTTTTATATAGTTTATATTAATGCCTCTGCCCATGTCCGATTTTTACCGCAAAATGATTTACGGAAGGTAGACGGCGCTACAGAGCACACATTCTGATGGGTCACAGATTTCGGCTGAACACCTAGAAAAGCCTGTGTTAGTGAGTATGCAAGTAAAAGCTAGCAGGAGATGTCTTATGTAGGCCTAATTGTATTTTTATTTTATTTTAGAAGTGATCTGATGTAGTTATGGCTGATACTGGGGCAGGGCCATAAAAGAAATGAAGGAAAGGGAAAGTGAAAGACAAATGGTGAAATTCAAGTCACACTCGGTTGGGCTTTCAACAGATGGAGACAATTATGGCATTGTAAATTATTCAAAATTGACGAGAATTGGCCCTCAGGTATGTAATATGTCTATTTCATTCATAAAATAACTTAGAATAACGCAGAACAGAAATTGTGGAGCGCAAATTTTCCCTGGAAAATTTTGGCAGTGCACCAGTTGCTGTCTATAAGCTGTAGCATGCTAGTCATCAGTTAGCTGGGTTAATCAAGCTCAATGGAGATTGATTTGTTTTAAACTCTTTGCCAACATTGTTCAAGTGGCGTCCGGTATGTCTGTGGATACACTTCAAACATTTCATTTACGATGGAATCATCAGTGTGTTGATTAGCGGAACGAGACAAAAACTGATAACTTTAGATTACGCAATGTGATTGTACAACAGTAGCGTCATTAAATTACGTCCCCTTCCATTTAGCGCAAATGTTTTATTCCTTTTACTCCATGTTTGTGTTGGCATACTATTGTATTTTCACTTGTCCCCCTGTACTTGTGTCCTTGGGTTTCATGAAATGTGCTATATTAATCTAAGTTATTATTACCTTGGTTGCTACAACAATCTCTTAATGCTTGGGTACGTGACACAGTGACCATGATACCAGGTTTAGCTTACGATACATCCGAAGTAGGCTAAGTTACCGTATGCAACACTTGAAACGAAACAATGCATCTGTAACGTATTCTCTCATTGTATATGAATGATTTTCTGTCTGAGCAAAACATTCAGCACAACTATATGACCTCCCTCTAATGCTAACTCCTAGACCTTTACGACAGCAAGTGTGGTAAAAACACTACCGCTGAATGACCAGGGGCCACTGAACTCAACACTAACTGAAAGTTACATATAGCCACTTTAAATTGAGCTGAAGAACACAACCAGAGGATACAGTAGTCAAGTCTTGGTGACGTATTAAGATTTCCATCTTTTTCTATTACTGCAAATAATATTCGCAAAATGTTTTTTTTAACATCTTTTCAATTGTAGAAACTGAGAGTGGGAGATCTATCTCTATCTGTGAGGGTCAGTATCATTATATTATACAACCCCAAATCAGAAAAAGTTGTGACAGTATGGAAAACACAAATAAAAAAAGAAAATAGTGATTTCTAAATGTACTTTGACTTGTATTTCATTGCAGACAATACAGCAGCACATCATTTAATGTGTTCCTCATGATTTTTATTGTTTTTGTTTCAAAAAAAACAAAATTCCTATTTTGGTTCTTGCAACACATTTCAAAAAAAGTTGGAACAGTAAAGCATTTACCACTTTGTAATGTTGCCATTCCTTTTCACAACACTTAAAAGACGTTTAGGGACTGAAGACACCAAGTGATGAAGTGTTTCAGGTGTAATTTTGTCCCATTCTTGCTGCAAACAAGTCTTAAGGTGGGCAACAGTACAGTCAAGTACCCGTATCCTCTTCCTCCGCAGCCAGGACTTTGTAATGTGTGCAGAATGTGGTTTTGCATTATCTTGTTGAAATATGCATGGACGTCCCTGGAAAAGATGTCTTCTTGAGGGCAGCATATTGTGCTCCAAAATCTCTATGTACTTTTCAGCATTAATGGTGCCATCACAGAAGTGCAAGTTACCTTTGCCAAGGGCACTGACACAACCCATACCATGACAGACCCTGGCTTTTGGACTTGTTGCTGGTAACAGTCTGGATGATCCTTTTCTTCTTTGGTCCGGAGCACACAGCGTCCATTTCTTCAAAAAAATACCTGAAATACTGATTCATCTGACCACAGTACACGTTTCCCCTGTGTGATGGTCCATCCCAGATGCCTCCGAGCCCAAAGAAGTCGACGGCGCTTCTGGACACTGTAAACATAGGGCTTCCTTTTGGCACAGTACAGTTTTAACTGGCATTTGTGGCTGTAACTACGTATTGTGGTACTTGACAAAGATTTGCCAAAGTAGTCCTGAGCCCATGTGGTGATATCGCTCATAGATGAATGACGATTCTTGATGCAGTGCCGCCTGAGGGATCGGAGATCACGGTTGTTCAGCTTAGGCTTGCGCCCTTGTCCTTTACGCACTGAAATTCCTCCTCATTCCTTGAATCTTTTAATTATGTTATGCACTGTTGAAGGTGAAATAAGCAAATGTCTTCCTATCTTTCTTTGAGGAACATTGTTTTTAAACATTTCAATAATTTTCTCACGTATTTGTTGGCAAACTGGCGATCCTCGGCCCATCTTTGCTCCTAAAGGACTAGACCTTTCTTGGATGCTGCTTTCAATCACCTGTTGACATCACCTGTTTCAAATCACATCATTATTTAACCAATTTACCTGATTACTAGCCCTAAATTGCTCCTGTCCCAACCTTTTTTGGAATGTTTTGCAGGTCTGAATGACAGGAAAGGATGTATATTTACAAATGAAATTAAGTTGACCAGACAAAACATGAAATATTTTGTGTTCACATTGTCTGCAATGAAATACAAGTCAAAGTACATTTAGAAATCACTACTTTCTTTTTTTATTTGTGTTTTCCATACTGTCCCAACTTTTTCTGATTTGGGGTTGTATATATATCATAATATTTAGAGCCCGACCGATTAAGGATTTTTAAGGCCAATATCGACACAAATATTTGGTGATTTAAAAATCCAATATTTCGATATATCGGCCGATTATTTATGAGTCCTCACTAAAATAATATTATAATGCAGTTTAAAAATAAACTTATTTGTTTTATTGTCACAACAGAACAGAGGAACATCAAAATACATTAAAGTTCTGATAAATAAAATGTATAAAAATACAAACTTAAGATATGAATCTTTAAGTCATTTGAACAAAAACACAAATAAAAAAAAAAAAATCAAAGTTACCAGTGTTAATAGTCTTGGTATGCTTCATAAATATAACTTTAAACAAGACAGGAAAAACAAATATTCTGTTAAGTTCTATAAGTTCTGATAAATAACAACAGCAAAATATAAAAACTATATACAGTATATGAGGTAGTGTACTGAGCAAAGCTGTGCTGCATTCTTTCATTTCAAAGAGCTTCGCCTATTCTCATAAATATTCCCTATGGTGTTTAACACTCTTTCGCTCGCCACAGAGGAGGGTGGACAGGAGAGGTACTGCTTTGCCAAAGCTGACAGTCTGGTGAAACGGTTGGTGTTGGTATTAAAAAGCAAACACGGTCAGCAAAATAGCTTGTTCCGCTCGGTGCTAGCTGTTAGCCAGTCATAGTTACCCTCAGTGAAGTGCCGCACAAATCCTTTGCCAGCCTTGGTCAGCCTATACAGCTTAGGTGCTTAGGTTCTTTCTTCTCTCCAAACAATCGCCTTAAAAAAGGCACATGAAGGAGATCGGAAACAGGATCGTCAGGAGATGTGAAGGCAGCGGCCATAGTTCACTCCTGGTTCACTCACAACCCGCTAAAAGGTTCCAACTTCGTTAATGACATCAGTGGGGGCTAGCAACGACACAATGCTGGGCCCCTATGGCGTTCTGTCACTACACATCAAAATTTGATTGGCTGATGACACACGTCAGTCAAAGTTATAATCAAATGGGAAATGGCAGCTTCAACAAAAGGCTAGCAATCAAGGGGGCAGGCTTCTCTCCATAGAGTGAAGCCTCTTATGGCGCCATTTTGATGCTAATAAGCCATCACCCCCCGTTAGCATTCCATTGACTGCCATTCATTTTGGCATCACTTTGACAGCCAATAACTTTCTATCTGAAGCGTTTAAAGACTTCATTTCACCATTGTTTATTTCTAAAGAAACACAACAATGTATAAAAGGCTCCATTACCTTGTACCTCACGTTATCCGTAGCAGATGTTTTTATAAAAATAGGCTAACGATTGTGTCATAACCACGCAACTTACTGTCTCATAGTAGAGGAATTACCGTACAGTACAGGAGAAGCTCGCAGGCAGTTTGGACTTATATGTTTAGTTTAATTACTAATATTAACTAGCATTTTAGTTAGCAATAATTATCCTTTGCCTATGTTATCTCCTTACATATACCTACGCTCTCCGTCTCTGCAAGTTGAATGTTTGAGATTTCTCTTGGCACAGCTACCAGAAGACTTACAACGTTCAGACACGTTGCTCACGTCACATCTACGTCATCAAGCTCAGTTTGAGGCTGTGCAGTAACGCTCAGCCATCACCGGGAAAGTGCTTCTAATAGACTTCACTGGTCTCCGTCCAGAGCAACGGGATCTGTCAGTCCATTTCTATATACTGTCTATGCTAGCAATGCTACTAGTGCTGGTCCATGGAGTTGTGATGCGTTTAGATGACATGGAAAATCCAGTTACTCTAAGAAAAATAACCATATTCTTTCTGGAAATATAATCGTAACGTACTGAAAAAGTAATTGAGTTTTAGACACAGATTCATTTAATTATGAAAAATATTATATATATTTTATATTTTTTTTATAAATATATTTTTGATTTTGACAGGGCCAGCAGAGAAGGCCCTGATGGCCTTATAAGCTACCTTATAATTACAATGTCAACTTGCTTATCCCTTTACCTGCACTCTTTTAATTATATCCATCAAACTACAACAAACCATTTTCAATCATTTGCTGCCTGTCTTCTAAACTCTACTACTTAGTAATGCACTAAATCCATTATGTGACTCGTTAATGCTGCGGCTGAACGACAGTCAGCAACGCACACTTGCGTCATTGAATTTCACAAACGTGTAGAGCTGTCAGTTTGCCTCTATAATACCATTGAAATTTAATTTATTTTTTTAAATATTCAAATATTTTTCAAATATTTTACGCTCATATGCAGCCTGTTATTAATATGTACTACACTACTCAGGCGTAAGCACTGTCAATGCCACTATAAGCATGTAGTTGTTACACATTCTGTCCACTTGAGGGACTTCCAACACCAGCCTGGCCTTGAAGGGGACCTATGTCACAGTGCATTGAATTTCTGGCATGCCGTGCTCTGTTTACATTATTTTCCACCATGAGCACACAGAGGCAAACACAAATCAACAGAGAACTCTGTGATGAAACATCTAACAAGTGTGTTGAAGCGGCTCTGTTGTAAAGGCTAACGGTGCTCGGTTAGCACAATGACATCATGTTAGAAAGCACAGCCAAAACGATTTCTCATAAACTAACAACAGTGTTAGCCACGATGCTACGACATTGCTAACTAAGCCAAACGATGCTGCCGCTACTATTTAAGTGATTTATAAGTTACCTGTATCTGTTTCTTCTTGTCATGTTACTGAGAATACAGCTGTTAGAAGGTAATATAAGGTAATAAAACACAAGTGTAGAGCTCCCTCTGGTGGACAACACTTGTAACATGGTTTAATAGGTGCAATATGTAACACTGACAGCTAGTGTTTAAAATAGTTACTGCAGTACAAATTCAAAATACTGGAGTGAGTCATGATGAATGAAAGGCTTAATCCGACCAAGTAGGTCACTGAATCAAATCGAAGCATTGACGTCAATGCTGCTGCCAGTTCTGCTGTTGTTTACCTTTTTCTTCTTCTTCTAGTCCGTAGAAAGAGCAAAGTTGTTAGCCTTTCCTCATTAGCGCCACCTCTGTTCAAGAGAAGACTGCAACTAGTGTAATATATGAAGTCGAAGCTGACAGCTGTAGGTTAGCTAACATAAACTTTTGCTTTCTACATGAAGCTCCCAGCTAAAATCAGATTAGCTGAGCTTAGCTGGTTAGGAAACCAAAACAAGCTAACTAGTGATAACATTTAAGCACTTTGGCTCGGTGGATGTCGATTTTAAAGTCATTTTAAAACTATTGCCCATCCTTCTTCCGATTTCCCCCTGTACTAACGTTAGCTTACAATGCCGTGTGACATGACAAGAGGGATATTAGCTAACGTTAGCCAACCTATTTATAAAATATAATCACATTCGAATAGTACTGATTTTTTTACTATTAGAATTATATTCCACTTTCGGAATTCGTTCCAACAGCCCTACACACGTGTAAAAGAAAAGCTAACTTTTACGCACAAGCTATGTTTGATACTTTTTCTCTATGTCTAAATGTTCACGCCTCGCATGCCTAACTTACGTTTTACAATGCAGGACTGTAACTACAGATATGCTAGTTGTTTTTTTTTAATTTTTTTTTAAAGATTATTTTTTGGGGGCTTTTCCCTTTATTGGACAGTGGATAGACATGAAAGGGGGAGATAGATGGGGGAAGACACGCAGCAAAGGGCAGCAGGTCGGATTCGAACCTGCGCCGCTGCAGGACTCAGCCAATATGGGGCGAACACTCTTAGTGGGTGAGCTAGAGGCCGCCCCACAGATATGCTAGTTATAAATAGAGTAATCATTAATTTATTTAGGCAGAATAAGTTTGTTGTGGTTTCCAAGCTCATTAATGTTAGCAGTCTTCCACTGATAGCTGTGATGGTTGGGTCGGCTGGCCGTGAGTTTCTGTTTATTTTGTAGTTACTGGTTCCTATTTTTGTTTTCCTATTTTTGTCTTCCACTGTCTGTTTCTCTGTTGGCCCTGCCTCTATCTGGGCTAGATTTATCAAGCAGTTTGCGCCTGTTTCCAGGCGCTAATTGGTCGCAAAGACTGACTGACTGAACCGATGCGGGCTATTTACAAACAGGGCGCACTTGGGTAAAATTGCAGATTGCCTGCCACATGAGAGAGAAGAGACAAGTTGCGCTTTCAATATCCATTCGTAGGAGGGTCATGGGGAAAGTGGGAGTTCTGCTTGCTGCCTTGTCTTACCCTGTCCTTGTGTTTTTTCTGCCCGCAGTTCTCATCTCCATACCTTCCCTTCGTCTCCGGTCAGCTGGCCTCTCCATCCGGTCCCCTCCTCAAGGCTCCCTGCTATATGTTCCATGCTTGCCTCCAGCAATCTCCCAGTCAGCTCCTCTGCTCCCCGGAATCCAGTGCTCTCTTCGAAGCTAATTTATGAGTTTTAGGGGGCTCTTATTTTGTAAAACAACATCAGAATGTTCTGAAACATTGTAGTTGACACCTTGAGAAGATGTACTATCCATCTGATGTGAAATTGGTCTGTGGAAGCTAGGGCTTTTATTTTTATGACTTTCTGAATGTGTAGACAAAACAGCATATGTGAGATTTGGGGGGCTCTTATTTTGTAAAACAACATCAGAATGTCCTGAAACATTGTAGTTGACACCTTGAGAAGGTGTACTATCCATCTGATGTGAAATTGGTCTGTGGAAGCTAGGACTTTTACTTTTATGATTTTCTGAATATATGGACAAAACAGCTAATATATGAGTTTTGGGGGGGCTCTTATTTTGGAATTCAGCATATCTTGCAGTGACAGGTTGTGAGGTGTGCTAAAATCTATCTTTCTTTCTTTCTTTCTGACAGACAGTTCTGACGATCTCACCGTAATAGCAAGTGTATACGCGCACCGCGAAATATAGGGGCGGCTAGTTTGACTGCTCATTTCGAAGTGGAGGCTGGCTTGACCGCAGTTATAACTGTCACGCTATTAAAGAAATACATCTTCAGTCACATGTCATGTCAAGAATTAAACCAACAGTCAGTCAACTATACTGTAACAACGTAACATAGTTACTAGCTAATTCCGTTTCACTCTCGGCTTACATGTAACAGCAACAAAACTGGACATGGTAGTCACAAATTTTGTCATGCTTATTTGAGTTGGGAGAACTGATGGGGATGTTCTTTTAATTGTTCTTCAATATATGTCTCGTGACAGTTGCCAACTTACCATGAACACACTTCACCGATGATCTCAGTCATGGATAACTCATTCACGACTCTGGCTGGATCAGCTGGTTGTCGGGTTTGTGGTGTTCTAAACACAAGTGTAGAGCTCCCTCTGGTGGACAACACTAACATGGTTTAATAGGTGCAATATGTAACACTGACAGCTAGTGTTTAAAATAGTTACTGCAGTACAAATTCAAAATACTGGAGTGAGTCGTCGTCGCCCCCCCATCAAAATGAGGTAGATCTTGCCGGCGAGCAGAGGTCGCACACCACTCATTTGTTTTCAGTGGCGTCGACAAAGCGGAAACAGGAAGCACTGGGCAACCAGATGCCAGGACTCTCAGAGTGACTGCAAGTCTCTCTTGTAAACTTACTGGGTTAAGATGAGTTCTTTTATGATGAATGAAAGGCTTAATCCGACCAAGTAGGTCACTCAATCAAATCGAAGCATTGACGTCAACGCTGCTGCCAGTTCTGCTGTTGTACCTTTTTCTTCTTCTTCTAGTCCGTAGAAAGAGCAAAGTTGTTAGCCTTTCCTCATTAGCGCCACCTCTGTTCAAGAGAAGACTGCAACTAGTGTTGCGCCCACCAGCGCAGGTAGTTACGGCGATCCCATGACATCACGTTTGTGTGCGCCAGCCGGGCTGTGGCTAGCGTGTAACAGGCATTAGTGTTGTTTCTACTTGTGTGCATATAAGTGTGTTTACGATGATGGCCCATTTCTACACTGCTCCTTTGACACACAGCAGAGTTGTCTTGTGCCTTAACAGCAAACACATGGATCCTATGTGCAGCTCTATGTTTTGACACCCCGTATAGTGGAACGACAAACACACACAGTATTTTTAGTTTGGCAGCAGTTTGTGCAAAATGGAAGTTAGGAAGGAGCATAAGAGGGCCTTGCATGATGTCAAGAAGAGATGTGCTCTTCACCAGCCTTTGACACTCAATGTTGAGGGGGCTGTTGTGAATATGATCAAGGAGTCTTTTGTTGCCCCTTAACTGGAAGGTCCTTGTCTCTTTGCCTGTGAATATCCTCAGCTCACTGCACGTGTCAATGTAGTGCTACCAGTGTGAGGGAAATGCACAGAGAAGGTCAAATAGGCAGCTTGCAAAGAACCACAACGTTTGCTCACAGGCAGCCTACAGAAAAGATTCCACATCAGCGACCATATGTAATTTACTGTTTTAGGTAGGTAGCAATAAAACTGTATTTGTCCGTTCTCTTGAATTCCTGTCTCTGGCCACTGAGACTTTCTCTATCATGCAGGCCTGACCCAGAGGTTGCCAATTTGTGTTTGTGTCTTTGTCTGCCGCTCTAGTACAGGCGTGTGGTTTTGGCGTGGAAACAAGAGAGGAGGACAGAGCTGTGGTGACGCGGGGGGATGGAGCTGGATGTGGAGGAGAGACAGGACAAAGACGAGGAGGGGAGGATGATGTATTTCAGCCTAAACAAGCCATAAACAGAGCTGAGGTGAAGAGTTCATGCCAGAGGAAGGACATGTATATAATTTCTAGTTCAAAAGTATAGAAATATGCTACAATAGAGCTTTGGCCACAACAGTGAGATAAACAAAACTGTCATAATACAACTGGAGTTTCATGTGTCCATGAAAAGAGATTCACAGACTCTACATGCTAATCGGCCAGTGCATGATTCAAATTTTTCATTCTTTCATTTCATTTAATGCACTCTACTATCACAAAAAATTCTCTAAGCCCAATTTACCGTGGTACCATGGACATTTCACAGTCTGTCATTGTGCCTCGGGCCAGGCCTTTCTCCCATCCCTGCGAGACCAAATAAAGTCAAGCCAATTTCTGGTTGCTGATGTCATCTCCACCATTTAAATGATTGCCCTATAATCAGCCCCGTTCTGCTCTGTGATTGGAGCGGCCCGTCCAATCTGCCCTCGTCGACTTCTGTGGGACCGATGGCAGAAAAGATGAAGGAACATATGGCATCCTTTCAAGTCAATCTCTCTCTCTGCATTCAGTGGAACCGATGACTTAACTGATCGTTTGGACTTTTTTCAAAATACAGCTCCAATCAAATTGAGTCAAATCAAATACAATCAAATTTAAGCTACCATTAAATGAGAATTTGCTCCGATGTTGGGCTGCCAGCGGATATAAATTTCACTGATTTTATTCAGGTCATGATGCTCGTTCAGGGACCTGTTATGAAAACTTACTTTAATAGCTTAAATGTGTGTGATGAATATCCTCATTTTGTAGCTAACATAGTTAATTTAAACCAGCAGCTTGGCTTTGTATATGGGTACTGCCGTATAGGAAGATATATATATTAATCATAAGAAACAGAAAGACCCATGACATTGCAATAATGTTTCAGATGTAATGAGGAAAAACAATTCAGATGACGGGTTGAGCACTGCAACTTGTTTCTGCCCTACAATGTTGTAATTATGTGATCAGAAGACACCAATTAAAGCACTCTAGAAAAAGCTTTCCCTTGTCAAGAGCTGCTTAAGTGGCTGAATGTGGACGGGGCTAGTATTAAATAGGATATTGTATTTTGAAATTGGACCTTCTTGAGAGAGAATTACTTTGAATGCCTACAATTACTCTCTCAAATATATCCAGGGGGTGTATACACAAACAAAACATAATATGGATTGCCACAATATTCTGCCACAACTCCTTGTGTTTAACATGCCGTAGCTGTCCTGATAAAAACAGGTCCCTAATGTATGTGGAGTCTACCAGAAGACCTTCGCAACTAAGGAGATTTCAGGTTATGAAATGCAGAGTGCATGGCCCGAAAGGTCAAGAGTCTCTGGCAGACCCAGATGACTGGCCTGCTGCTGACCCCAGAACAGGCCTGTCACTCCACTGTCACTCCATCAGCTGTCAGCCTGCAGAGAGCAGACAACAGAGAACAGCAGTCTAGTCTGTGGTCAACCTACAGCATCAGGAGCAACAATCTGGGGTTAAATACAATACAGTTGACAAGAATATTCTGCAACTATGTTTATATATAAACTTAGCACACAAAGTAAGGACATTTGTGTTTGGTAGATTATTTCTCTGTGGTAACAATGCTTTTTGGCAATACATCTTATACTGTTGGAAAGCCTGTTTGGTTCCCTTTCAGATGGTGCCCCATTTGTAAGGAACATGCATTTGTGGGATGAGCAGCAGTGCTGAGTATGTGGGTTGCACCCGTGAAAGATTTTGGGAGCTGTATTTTGAAAAAAGTCCAAACGATCAGTTAAGTCATCGGCTCCACTGAATGCAGAGAGAGCGATTGACTTGAGATGCATTTTGCTGAAAAAACTTAAACTGATTTTTAAAACTGAAATTTGCTTTTATCTAATCCGGTGGTTCCTAACTTGGAGGTCGGTTGGGGGTTGCGAGAAAAATGTAAGAGGTCACTAATTAAACAAAAAAGAAGAAACCAGTTTCCCTCATCTCATTGTTAACAATCTCAGGGCCAGATGTACTAACGCTTTTGCGCCCACTTCAGGCGTATTTGTGTCGCAACGTGTGCGTAAAATCATGGCGAGGTATGTACAAACAGGCCGCAATGATGTAAAAGCGCAAACTGCATGTCGTGGGAGCTGAAAAGGGCAAATTGCGTTTTTCGTGTCATGCATATTTATTCATGGGAGGGTCGCGGGGAAAGTGGGAGTTTACCGTAAAGAGATGGGAGGGGAAGCGTAAAGAGCGCTTAATTACATATTCCGCGGTATGTACAAACACCGCCAGTGATAGCGCGCCTCTATTTTGCGGTGAAAATTCTCCGCCTCTTAAAAGCAGGTGTAAACCTGGAAGCGGGTTTCCTCACATATGCCTCCTGGTGAAATGACAGCAGTAATCCGAGCAAGACGAAGACATCGGCCAAGGAGACGAGCTGAAAGGAGTTTTGCCACAAGGATCACAGATTAAGCAGCCATGCAAGATTACAGTTACTGGAAGAAATCAAAGATGACATCGAATCTCCGACTCAGAGTTCACATTCCAGCAGTTGTTAAACTCCCCGCTACATTACAAATATTGGCATCAGGATAATTTCAAACAGTCATAGCATCAGCAGTGGGAATATCGCAGTCTGCACTCAGCCGTATCATAGCACAAGTACTTACAGTTTACAGTATAGTGGGCGGAGAAAGGCGCTAATTACAGATGACCTGCAGGTTTGGTAAATATGGCGTAAACTATGGTATCATTGCGTTCGCTATCTGCGGGTGAGTCATGGCGCTGATAACGCTACGTTCGCCAATGTACGTACATCTGGCCCTCAGAGTTTTCACTAAACCTGTTTTCTGAAACGGACCTCTGAACCAGAGATGACGTTGTTTTTATTCCACACATTCTTCTTCCATAAAAGCCTGGCGCCTACATTACCCACAATGCAACTTAACTGCAGACAGTGTGGTTGGAGATTCAGGTGTGTTATGCTAGTAGCAGCAAGTAGCCTGAAGCAGAGATGAGCAGCGGGCGACAGAGGTCTGGTAAACTCACTTCTTTCTAACTCCAGACTAGGGCTGCACGATATTAGGAAAATATCTAATTGCGATTATTTTGACTGATATTGCGATCGCGATATGATCACGATATTAGAGGGAATGATCCTTTTTGTATCAGTATTCTTATTTTCATTGAAAGATATTAAAATAAAAAAACAAATGATTATAGTGTGATTTTTGCGAGGATCTGTACCAAACAAAGATGTTTTCTTTAGTCTGTAGGAGAGGATTTGTAGGCTGGGATGTCTCTGCAGCTCCACAATACTTAGTTGAGAATGGTTTAACACACATTTTGCCTTTAACAAATATTGCGCCCCCTTGCAATTTGGATATTGCACTAGTCCATATTGCAATTTCGCTTAAATTGCGATTAATTGTGCAGCCCTACTCCAAACTCCAAGATTGTTTTCATTCTCAAACTTGTAGTTTTCAGCCCCAACTGACACCGACTTGAAGCACTGAATGAAAATGATGATTGTATATAGTTTATTAGCCTAATAACTCAGGACCAGACTGAATTACCAGTCAAGTAGAGTGGGCAACTGCCAGGGACCCTAAGACCCTCAGGGCCACCAGAAGTTCCAGGTTCTGTGTGGTTATTTGATTAATTGACTAATTCACTATATCAAACTGAAATTGAGATTAGGCTCTGAAAAACTAGTTTTCATACTTCATTATTTCAATGTATACCATGCTCCCATGCAGCATATTCTACTTCAAATCTGTTAAATTTACTTAAAGGTGACAGAGTGCAATGCCAAGACAGACAATGGTGGTGCAGGGCATGAGATGACTGAATACGTTCTTGAAAGATAGAGTAGAAATTATTGTTCTTTTGTAGCTGCAGGTTATAGAAACCATCTGTCCCTGAAGCTTGTTAAATAAAGGAGGGGATGGAAATATGTGATGGAATGAAAAGTGTTATCCAGTCTTCATTTTTACATTCTACAGGATCCTTCTCCTTTCTGAAAAACAGTAAAAGAAACAAGTTCTACCTGAGAACTGACAAATGCAGAGAAGACTTATGTGACTTATTTCTATATGAGTTTTCCCTCTCCCCTCATCATCCTGGTGGCTGATCCAGCCATACTGTATATTCTATGATGTGACATCACTGTCCCCTGCTGGTGCTGCCAAGAAAGTTTTTTTTTTTCTTTTCCATTTGCCTTTTATTGTATCATTTCCTTCCTTCATTTCTTCCAGTCATTGTTTTATTGTGTGGCTTGCAAATGATTCAAAGAGTGAATACATTTTAGAATCTCACTGTCAGCTTGTATTCCAGATGTGCACATTACTTTTGTATAATATATGTTCCTTTATGATGCTCAAATACACTTCATGTAATGTAGGATCTTATGTCTGCAAAGCTGATGGATGGATAAGAGTTTTTCTTTCCATTGAAGCAGCCTTGCAAAATGTTAAAAGATGGATGAAAGATAATTTTAGGATCCACTGGGTGGCAGCAGTGCCGTATTCATTCAAACTGGCAGCTCATAAACAAATCTGTTAGTTTTCCTTTGGTTTATCTTTGTCTTATGGATGAATGACTCAGACCTCAATCACAGAGCCGCACACAAATAAGACTGAGGTGTTTGAGTTAAAAGCATACAAGTCTACTATGGGTCATAAACCATGACAACCCAAGGTAGATATTAGTAATCAGAGGTGCAGTGTAACGCGCTCCTCTGTGCCTCCGTTAGAGCAGCCGCCCTCTCATAGTCTAATAACCACGGTGTCTGTCCCGACTCAGATCGGTTAAATCAAAGGTTAACAAAAGAGGAGCTATACTTAACAACCTAATTGGAATTAAAACAACATCTGCAATGATGGAACAGAATAGGAAAATCAGATGTGGACTATTAAATATTAGATCTCTGTCTTCTAAAGCAGTAGTAATAAACAATTTGATCTATTCTGTCTTACCGAAACCTGGCTGTGCAATGAAGAATATGTTAGTTTAAATGAAGCCACTCCTCTCAGTCATAATAATACTCAAATACCTAGAGGCTCAGGCCGAGGAGGGGGAGTTGCAGCCATATTTGATTCAAGCCTGTTAATTAATCCTAAACCTAAACTAAATTATAACTTGTTCGAAAGCCTAGTTCTTAATCTTCAACATCCAACATGGAAAACTGTACAGCCAATTATATTTGTTGTTGTTTACCGAGCTCCAGGTCCGTATTCAGAATTTTTATCTGAATTCTCAGAGTTTTTATCATGTTTAGTCCTAAAATCAGACAAAGTACTTATTGTAGGTGACTTTAATATTCACATGGACGTTGACAACGACAGCCTTAGTATTGCTTTCAACTCACTATTAGATTCAATTGGTTTCAGTCAGAGTGTGCATAAGGCCACTCACTGTTTTAACCACACCCTCGACCTTCAAATCAAAATTGAAGATTTAATAGTATTTCCGCAGAATCGTTTATTATCAGACCATTTTTTAATAACTTTCGAATTCTTACTACCCGACTATATGAAATCAGATAAAAGCTTCTACACTAGATGCCTATCTGACAGTGCTATACACAAGTTTTTGAGCCGTTTCCGCTCTACTTCCTAATTCCTCCCATCGATGCAATCCACTTCCATTCTGGCGGGCGGGTTTGTTTTGCTAGCTAGCTCCGTTGTGCCGACAAAGCACTGATATCGCAGTGACAAAGAGGATATAACAATTACAACATGAAGAAAAGTGGTTCGGGAATGACGTGTGCGGTAGTTGGTTGCAAACGCTCGAAAAGGCACCAGAACGAGTGGTTAGATAGAGAGTGCTGCGACCACAAACCAGCTACGAAGACGCAATGTACATGCGCTCCATTGTTTACATTTTTTACGCAAGCCTGATACCGACTCGGAATCAAGGATCTGACTGAACATTAATTAATAATAACAATAATAATAAAGAGATAGGCCTAGGCTACAACGGTCAAATAATCTAGTTACCTTCCACAGGATCGCAGCTGAGTGGGAACAAGATCTCCCTGGTCCAGCAACACACGGACATCCCGCAGTTTTGTCTTCTCCAGCTTCAGTTACCAGCACCCAAGCATTATGCCACGCATTGTTCAAACACTGGCTGGGCTCTACATTTGCTTTCAGATAAACAAAACGATCATGTTTGTATGACATGACACAACCGACTTTGTTGCTGTGCAGATATTGATATGCCTCGGAGGCTTTCAGATAGTCCATTGCTTTTCCATCTATTGTCGTGGATTGCACGAAGTAGGAGCAAATCTTGCTGTACGCTCTGCTGGGCCGCGTCGTCATGTTATCCTCCCAGTTCTGCACTGAATTCAGGTGGGGGAGAGTAACGCCATATCCAGTCAAAGTAGTAGAACCGTGTTCCCAAGCTAGCACTGCTAGCACCGACATCGCTGTGTTTACACCGGCAGACGCTGCGCAAATCACTTCCGGCGGAAATGAAATGCATTTGTGTAGAGTAATGTCGCCACCCATGATTTGGCGCGTAAACTTGTCTATAGCTAAATTTAAGGAAGATATTCCAACAGCATTTAACTCAATGCTGTGCCTTCATATAACAGAGGACCTTTTTGTTAACTTCAGTCCCTCCCAAATTGATAATTTTGTAGACAGTGCTACGGCCTGCCTACGGACGACTTTAGACTCTGTTGCTCCCCTCAAAAAGAAGATGAGGAAGCAAAGGAAACTAGCACCTTGGTATAACTCCCAAACTCGCAAACTAAAACAAATCTCGCGAAAACTTGAAAGTAAATGGCGTTCCACCAAACTGGAAGAATCTCGTTTAGATTGGCAAGACAGTCTGAAAACCTATAGGAAGGCCCTCGGAAATGCCAGATCAGACTATTACTCATCACCAGTGTTTGGAATAACGCCGTTTAAAAGAACGGCGTTAGGTAACAACGTTATTTTTTCAATAAAGGGGTAATCTAACTAATTACTTTTCCCGTCGTTACAACGCCGTTAACATTACTAGATGTAAAATGCGATGCGTTACTATGCATGGATTGAATAAACTGTAATAATTTGAATGCACCCCGGGCCGGGCTCACAGTTATTGAGGAGGCGGGTTAATAACGAGGTAAGCGATTATGATTGGCTAAGGCAGAGTCATGTTTCATGGTAGTAGCCAATCAGAGACAGTGTTACACACATGCCAGCAGCCCAGCACACGCGGGGCACGCGCCACACACACACAACAGCTAAACGGAGATTCAACCGAGCAGCAGAGATGGCTAGTCAGGAGGAGCAAGAAAAGTTGGCATTTTCAAGGTAGAGGTTTGAACTAAACACACTATTTTGTTGTTTAAAGGTTTACTATTGTTGTGAACATTACAAAACACTTGGAAGTACAGGTTGCTTACTCGACCAGTTGTCTCAGGTTGAGAGAGTTTGATTTAATTCGCTAGAATTAAATGCACTTTATATTGTGTAACTGTTTACTTTTCTTACGAAGATAATTTGAAGTGCAGGATAAACCTCTGGCTGTCTATTGACGTGCAATGAATATTGAAAGTTATGTACAAACACCGGTCTGTTCTACTCATTTTAGTTGTGAAAACTGCAAAAAAAAAAACTTTTACATGTAAGCAACTTTTTTTTAACAGTAACGCAAATAGTTACTTTCCCTGGTAACGAGTTACTTTTATTATAGAGTAATTCAGTTACTAACTCAGTTACTTTTTGGAACAAGTAGTGAGTAACTATAACTAATTACTTGTTTAAAGTAATGTTCCCAACACTGCTCATCACTAATAGAAGAAAATAAGAACAACCCAAGGTTTCTTTTCAGCACTGTAGCCAGGCTGACAGACAGTCACAGCTCTACTGAGCCATCTATTCCTACAGCTCTGAGTAGTGACGACTTCATGAGCTTCTTTAATGATAAAATTATAACAATTAGAGATAAAATTCATCACCTTGTGCCCTCAACTTCTAACGGTTCACCTTTAAACGCAGGACGTTTGAGAATGAGAACAGTTTGTAAAGCTGAGGCTGTTATGGTCAGTTGTTTTTCCCCCCTTCCCTTCCCTTTTTCCCCTGTGTCTGTGCTGTCTGTCTGTCTCCGTCTGGGTGTGTCGAGAGGACTGGTTCTAGAGGCGTGGCCATGCATTCCTGCTCAGCTGTCGGCGCAGCTGATACTCATTCCATGATTCACCTCTGCAGTATTACAACCCGGGCTGTTCACCTCTCCAGCACCAGATCGTTACTATCGCTCACGCGACCCAATTCGCTTTTTGCTGCAACCCAGTTGTGCCCTGACGTGCTGCCTGCCTTTCGCCACTCAGACACCGCCACGTCCACACCTATACTCAGCTGAGAGGCTCTCTGGACCTACTACCATCTGTCGCCCTCCTGTTCCAGTTCTGTCCAGTGAAGGCCTGCTCAGTCTCAGTTTTCATATATCCCTCAGTACTATTCTCCATTAAAACAACTTGAACTGATACTTTGAGTCCTGCATCGTATCTCTGTGTTTTGGGTCAGCCACAACCGTAACAGAACGATCTGGCCATGGACCCTACAGAGTTGTCAGGATGGTAGGTGGTGATGCACCCCAACGGCACGTCAGACACCACCTACCAAGAGCCTGGGCCTGTCCCAGGTTTCTTCCTAAAAGGGAGTTTTTCCTCGCCACTGTTGCACTAGTGCTTGCTCTTGGGGGGATTTGTTGGGTTTTTTGTAAATTATAGTGTGGTCTAGACCTCCTCTATCTGTAAAGTGTCTTGAGATAACTCCTGTTATGATTTGATACTATAAATACAATTGAATTGAAATTGAATTGAATTAACATTTGATGATTTTTCCTTGAGATTAAGAACAGTTTTTGACCATCCGGACTATGCGGGGAGTGCTTCTAAGAGACTGTTGAACCTGAAGCAGGGGGCAGACAGTGTGGCGGAATATTCCATAGGATTCCGGAACTTGGCGGCGGATTCTAAGTGGAATGAGGAGTATTCCTGAACGGTTTGAATGATGCTGTTAAAGATGAACTAGCAGTCTGTGATGAACCAAAAGATTTAAATGATCTTGTGTCTCTTGCTATAAAGATAGATAACAGGTTGCGGGAGAGGAAACGAGAGAAAGGCACACACACACACCTGTTCGGGTCACTGCTCCTTCAACCTCCTGTACCACCTCCTCTCTGTTACTGCGTTCACCCCCTTCAGTTCCAGCTGCGGGGGTAGAGGACGAGGCTATGCAACTGGGCCAACTATTTGTAACTCCAAATAGCCTACACCCATGGACAGATGTATCCCTCCCAAACTATATAAGAGCCCAGACTGAAAAAGAAACAAAACAAATTATGATTTTGCTTTAGTGTGTCAGATGCCGAAGCCATCAATTTTTGCTAGGGGCAAATAGCAGTGCAATGGTACAGTTAATATCGCAGACACTCCGAAATATAACACAATTTCATGTTCAGCCAACGCAGAGATTACTTTTGGTAAATCCAAAACAACATGTCAACTTCTAAGGGCCTGTTCACACCAACAATAGCCTGCAGCAATAACACAGGCACTCATATCAGTTAGAGCGCTGGGCTTTACAGATCTGGAGGGGGAAAAACAGGTGGTTTTGGTTCTACCCAATGTGAGACTAAATGCAAGACTTGGTCAATGCAGCAACAAGCTGCATTACACTGCCTAATTAAACACAAACAAGTGATTACCTAATAGTGTGTGTGCTTATTTGCTGCTTACCTCATGATGAAGACAATTATTGCTGCAGCAATTCCTTGTATATAGTGTAACCTATGGTCGGAGGATACAAGGATAAAAACTGCTGTCTTGGTATTAAGCATCAAAATTAGCGCACCAACACAGCCCTTGGGCCCTATTTTAACGATCTGAAACGCAAGTAACTTTGTGGGCGGATCTCAGGCACTGTTGCTATGATACCGGCAGGATAAATGAGTCTTGCGCCCGACGCAAATCTAAAATGGGTTGGTCTGATACATGTGTCGGTGTACAAAGTCAATGGGTTGGTCTGATACATGTGTCGGTGTACAAAGTCAATTGCGCTGGGTGCAAGATAGGAACCCTTGTATTGTTATAGTAAGTATAGTGTATAGTGTAGTAATGATGAAGTCAGTACATAAATGTATAGAAAGGTGGATGCCCTTACCTATATACATGAGAACTTTATTTAAATGAACATACTGCCTACTTCATGTACTCATTTCAAAACATTTCATCAGAATGTCTGGAATTCATATTAAAATTATAAAAGTGACAGAATTAGGCAATGCAAGATTAGCATACAATATAGGGGAAGAAAACACTTAAGGAATAACAGACATTTTAGTTATTCTAGTCTTTTATACTATGCTTTAATTTAATAATTTATAATACTTTTTTACTGAAGAGTCAGAAATTACAATTTACACTCTGTTATTACACATAGGCCTGAAACACACACACATTCAGGTCATTTTACATGCACTAATGGAGAGATGTCAGAGTGAACTGCAGAACAGGAGCCCTGAGTAGTTGGGGGGGGGTCGGTGCCTTGCTCAAGAGCAGCTTGGCAGTGCCCAGGAGGTGAACTGGCATCTCTCCAGCTACCAGTCCACCTCCATGCTTTGGTCCATACGGGGATTTGAACCAGGTCCGTACGGGGACTTGACCCTCCGGTTCCCAACCCAACTCCCTACGGACTGAGCTACTGCCACCCCCCTTTAAGGCTCTATATCTTCATGTGCACCACATGCTTTGTCTCTATTGAATGAGTCCAGTTCACAAACGACCTAAAATAACAATCTAAAATAGGTTGTTTGATCAATAAGATATCTAAAATACCTAAAATAGGTCGTTTGTAAGGTAAGAAATATATTAATAATCGTTACAGTGTAAGAAATGAATACTTTTATTCAATAAAAGGCAGCACAAACCGTAAAGTCTTCAATTTTGAGAGTTCAAGCTAACCTGGAGTTTTCGATCGTGGATTTCTTTTCAGATGCAGATTCAACACGAGTATTTGCAGCAACAGAACAAGGTATGTTGGATTGACTCAAAATACTACATGCCCATAGTTATTGTAATAATGAAGGAACGTGTCACCCAGTGCAACAGTGTGTTTTTAATAGTTTTTAGACAACCATAAAGCTCTATGGCACGGAGGACAAGCTATGGTATATCAGACAATACTTGTTTAAAGAATTATCTAATGCATTAATGGTTCGGTCTTTTCATGGGATTTGTCAATAAAAATATAGAATATCGGTTATTGTTTAATGCAAGAGAGAATTGGAAAATCCATCCATCCATCGTCGTCCGCTTATCCGTGGTCGGGTCACGGGGGGAGCAGCTCCAGCAGGGAACCCCAAACCTCCCTTTCCCGAGCCACATTAACCAGCTCTGACTGGGGGATCCCGAGGCGTTCCCATGCCAGGTTGGAGATGTAATCCCTCCACCTAGTCCTGGGTCTTCCCCGAGGCCTCCTCCCAGCTGGACGTGCCTGGAACACCTCCCTAGGGAGGCGCCCAGGGGGCATCCTTACCAGATGCCCGAACCACCTCAACTGGCTCCTTTCGATGTGAAGGAGCAGCAACTCTACTCCGAGCTCCTCACGGATGACTGAGCTTCTCACCCTATCTCTAAGGGAGACGCCAGCCACCCTCCTGAGGAAACCCATTTCGGCCGCTTGTACCCTGGATCTCGTTCTTTCGGTCATGACCCAACCTTCATGACCATAGGTGAGGGTAGGAACGAAAACTGACCGGTAGATCGAGAGCTTTGCCTTCTGGCTGAGCTCTCTTTTCGTCACAACGGTGCGATAAACAGAATGTAATACCGCCCACGCTGCGCCGATTCTCCGACCAATCTCCAGCTCCATTGTCCCCTCACTCGCGAAC
This sequence comes from Gymnocephalus cernua, assembly GCA_023631565.1. Taxonomy (NCBI): domain Eukaryota; kingdom Metazoa; phylum Chordata; class Actinopteri; order Perciformes; family Percidae; genus Gymnocephalus; species Gymnocephalus cernua. The sequence continues at coordinate 33,710,328 of CM042438.1, read as the reverse complement.
AAGACCCCAAGGTACTTAAACTCCTTCACTTGGGGTAAGGACTCATTCCCTACCTGGAGAAGGCACTCCATCGGTTTCCTGCTGAGAACCATGGCCTCAGATTTAGAGGTGCTGATCCTCATCCCAGCCGCTTCACACTCGGCTGCAAACCGATCCAGTGAGTGCTGAAGGTCACAGGCCGATGATGCCATCAGGACCACATCATCTGCAAAGAGCAGCGATGAGATCCCCAGCCCACCGAACTGCAACCCCTCCATACCACGACTACGCCTCCATATCATATCCATAAATACTACGAACAGGATTGGTGACAAAGCGCAGCCCTGGCGGAGGCCAACCCTCACCTGGAACGTGTCTGACTTACTGCCGAGAACCCGGACACAGCTCTCGCTTTGGTCATACAGAGATTGGATGGCCCTGAGAAGGGACCCCCTCACCCCATACTCCCGCAGCACCTCCCACAAAGTCTCCCGGGGGACCCGGTCATATGCCTTCTCCAGATCCACAAAACACATGTAGACTGGATGGGCATACTCCCAGGCTCCCTCCAGGATCCTTGCTAGAGTAAAGAGCTGATCCGTTGTTCCACGCCCAGGACGGAATCCGCATTGTTCCTCTTCAACCTGAGGTTCGACTATCGGCCGAACCCTCCTTTCCAGCACCTTGGAGTAGACTTTACCAGGGACGCTGAGAAGTGTGATACCCCTGTAATTGGTACACACCCTCTGGTCCCCCTTCTTGAAGAGGGGAACCACCACCCCGGTCTGCCACTCCTTAGGCACTGTCCCAGACTTCCACGCAATGTTGAGTAGGCGTGTCAACCAAGACAGCCCCTCCACACCCAGAGCTTTCAGCATTTCTGGACGGATCTCATCAATCCCTGGGGCTTTGCCACTGTGGAGTTGTTTGACTACCTCAGTGACCTCCACCAGGGAAATTGACGACAATCCCCCGTCATCCTCCAGCTCTGCCTCTAACAAAGAGGGCGCATCAGCTGGATTTAGGAGTTCCTCAAAGTGCTCCTTCCACCGCCCTATTACCTCCTCAGTTGAGGTCAACAACGTCCCATCCTTACTGTACACAGCTTGGATGGTTCCCCGCTTCCCCCTTCTGAGGTGGCGGACGGTTTTCCAGAAGCGCCTTGGTGCCGACCGAAAGTCCTTCTCCATGTCTTCTCCGAACTTCTCCCACACCCGCTGCTTTGCCTCTTTCACGGCAGAGGCTGCAGTCCTTCGGGCCCTTTGGTACCTTGCAACTGCCTCCGGAGTCCTCTGGGATAACATATCCCGGAAAGACTCCTTCTTCAGTCGGACGGCTTCCCTGACCACCGGTGTCCACCACGGTGTTCGAGGGTTACCGCCCCTTGAGGCACTTAAGACCCTAAGACCACAGCTCCCTGCCGCAGCTTCAGCAATGGAAACTTTGAACATTGTCCACTCAGGTTCAATGCCCCCAGCCTCCACAGGGATGCACGAAAAGCTCCGCCGGAGGTGTGAGTTGAAGGTCTGTCGGACAGGAGCTTCCTCCAGACGTTCCCAATTTACCCGCACCACCCGTTTGGGTTTACCAGGTCTGTCCAGAGTCTTCCCCCACCCCCTGACCCAACTCACCACCAGATGGTGATCAGTTGACAGCTCCGCCCCTCTCTTCACCCGAGTGTCCAAAACATACGGCCTCAGATCAGATGAAACGATTATAAAATCGATCATTGACCTTCGGCCTAGGGTGCTCTGGTACCAAGTACACTTATGAGCATCCCTATGTTCGAACATGGTGTTTGTTATAGACAATCCATGACTAGCACAGAAGTCCAATAACAGACAACCACTCTGGTTTAGATCAGGGAGGCCGTTCCTCCCAATCACGCCTCTCCATGTATCTCCGTCATTGCCCACATGTGCGTTGAAGTCCCCCAGCAGAACTATGGAGTCCCCCTCCGGAGCCCCATACAGGACTCCATTCAAGGTCTCCAAAAAGGCCGAATACTCTGAACTCTTGTTTGGTGCATATGCACAAACAACAGTCAGAGTTTTCCCCCCAACAACCCGCAGGCGTAGGGAGGCGACCCTCTGGTCCACCGGGGTAAACTCCAACGTTGCGGCGCTCAGCCGGGGACTTGTGAGTATCCCCACACCCGCATGGCGCCTCACACCCTGGGCAACTCCGGAGAAGAAAAGAGTCCAACCCCTCTCCAGGAGTACGGTTCCAGAACCGAGACTATGCGTAGAAGTAAGCCCCACCAGATCCAACTGGTAGCGTTCCACCTCACGCACAAGTTCCGGCTCCTTCCCCCACAGCGAGGTGACATTCCATGTCCCCAGAGCAAGCCTCTGCTGCCCGGGTCTGGTCCGTCGAGGCCCCTGACCTTCACCGCCACCCGTGTGGCAGCGCACCCGACCCCAGCGGTTCCTCCCACAGGTGGTGGGCCCATGGGCTGGAGAGATAGGTGCCACGTAGCTTTTTCGGGCTGTGCCCGGCCGGGCTCCGTGGCAAACCCGGCCACCAGACGCTCGCTGACGAGCCCTCCCTCTGGGCCTGGCTCCAGACGGGGGCCCCGGGCTTCCTCCGGGCAGGGTCTCTCTATCCCTTCCTCGTTTTTTCATAGGGTTTTTTGAACCCGAGAATTGGAAAAGAAATAACGAAAAGCTTTTGTTGCTTGTGATGAGAAGTGAAATAAAACCTTGAAAACTCAGTTGCTCCAAAAGTGACAATACTGTTGTCCTTCCAGGATTTTTAAAGCTCCTCTCGGTACAGTAACATAAATAAGGAGTGAGGATGAGAGATGAGGGCATTCCCTCCAGGATTGAGAGAGAGAGGACTTAAGGTCTCTGGGGAAACAAAAGACAACAATTCAGAGCTCAGAGGGATTTGGAAGGTCTCGGGCTCAGCAGCATTTTCTGCTGCCTGTCATAGTGCTGATCAGCCAGGTTCCACTAGAATTCTCAGATTTTAGATATCTTATTGATCTCACTGCAACCCTGCAAATACCAAACCAGACTGTCGTACTCTGCTTTAAGAAAAAAACTATTTTGTTCAACATGTTTTCATATTAACACAATTATTTGTATCTGCATGTGACATACAGTGTGGCATTATGATAGGGCAGCCAGAGTTTTAATTAACCCATGTTTATTAGCTGACTGGAGACCATAAGACACATGGTGTCCCCTTCTGCCAGCGACATGTCATGCTTTTGTTTGAAATCAATTAATTTTGGTAATTGAAGCATACAGTAGTTCTTAGGCCATGACTGACACCTGGGGTTTTCTTCTTAATTACTCAGCAGTCTAGTCTGGAGCCACTAAAGCATCCTGCAGTACAGACAGAACTGTAAATTGTTCATGTCCTGACTTGAGATCACCGACAGCCGCCGGAGTCGATGTGATTAATTGTCATTTAACTGGCACGTCTGCTTTGTTTCACCGCCACTCTGGGTGTAAGGGGCAACCCCCTGATGGTAATACAGTCCCTGGCTTTAAATGATGAACTTTTCAGGGCTGTCACTCACTGTGGCAGGCTGTGTTCAGCTGCCTTTGCTTTAAAAGGTTTTTATTACAGACTGAGGACTACTGAAATAAGTGTGTGAGGTCTGATGTGGAAAAAAAGAAGTGACATTTTAATGATATTTGGAGCTGACATTTAATAGTGGTTCATCTTGGTTGTTTGTTTCATTATAAATAGGGCTTTATTGTGTGTGTTAAGTTAGCCAGAGTGATTTTCAATGCACTTGACCCTCAGGGTTCATTCGGATTCTGTTGTCATTTCTGCAGCTTGCCTCAAGCTCTGACTGTTGCCATAGCCACCAGCTGTGACCCAGGCCCCCAAGAAGCGTGCCATGCTTTCAAGCAAATTGAACATAGCGGCCAAACGGTGGAACGTCCTGTCACGTGATGCCATTGGGCCCAAAAAGAGTTTTGCCCATAGACTTAAACTTAACATTAGTTGGATTGAAAACAGATAGCATGTATCAGGCAAGCGTTTTGCAACACCCTGCAACCGGATGTTAAACGTATTTTATGATTACTAGTTCAGCAGTTTGCTAGATAGTAGTGATGGCCAAATGAAGCTCTATGAATCTTCACAAAGCTTATGGCGCTTTATGTTCAACAAAAGGTTGAAAGCACACTGAATTGCCATTCCTTGAGCCTTTTTCTTTACAGGTCCAATATGTAATACTGACAGCTAGTGTTTAAAATAGTTACTGCAGTCCAAATTCAAAATACTGGACAGAGTCATCTCCCCCGCCCCTCCTCCCCAGACTCGGAGCTCATGGAGGTTGCCAGGTTGAGAACACAGCATCAATGTTGCTAGACGCTAGTCTTACATAGCCAGACATTACTCCACAACACATAAGAGTAGCTAACCTTAGATGCTGACTAGGGGTGGAACGCTACACACAAGTCACGGTTCTGTTCATACCTCGGTTCAGACATCACAGTTCGGTACAATGAAAAAAAGCAAAACAAAAATGTAGAAGGCAATTTTTTTTATTGTGCATGTCTCAGGCTGTACCACCTAGTGTCATCCAGTCTCTCCCCTGAGCTAGTAGTCTCAGGCTGTACCACCTAGTGTCATCCAGTCTCTCCCCTGAGCTAGTAGTCTCAGGCTGGACCACCTAGTGTCATCCAGTCTCTCCCCTGAGCTAGTAGTCTCAGGCTGCACCACCTAGTGTCATCCAGTCTCTCCCCTGAGCTAGTAGTCTCAGGCTGGACCACCTAGTGTCATCCAGTCTCTCCCCTGAGCTGAGGCTGGTTAACTGTATGGAGGAGAAGTTGGACAGTTTTTTTTGTCTGTTTTGTCTGGTCCACCACTCTCTCGCCTGTACTACTGTAACTGACCCGAGGCGGGGACAGCACCAGTCGGGAGGGCATGAGACGAGACTGCATGACACGGGAGGCTCCAGGCTGCAACCATACAGTCTTGAAGTTTTCCCAAACTTGCTATCTTAAGTATGGAGGAAATATTTATTCATAATCCAAATTCAAAGTCCAAAGAGAAATTGAAAGTCCAAAGAGAAAATGAAGCGAGATCAAATTAAAAATGTTATATATTTTTTTTAATTTTTCCATTTGACTTATCCATTTGGATTTAATATTTGGCTTTTAAATTTCAATTTAACATTGGCTTTTACATTTGGATTTAATATTTGTTTTTTCGATTTCGATTTAACATTGGCTTTTACATTTGGACTTGACACATGTCAATGTAAATGAGGAGGCATGGCCCAAAGACTGGTGGGAGGGTCTGAAAGGAAAGGGGTGCAGAGGCACCTGTCAGTACCCGATCCGTTCCGTCTGCCCGTTCCGTTCTGCGCATGTGCATAATTGCGTAGCAGAAAACCTGTGCGATTTGTACCACGCATGCGTTAAAAAACACTTGACGGCAACTGGCAGCATATTTTTCTTTTTTTTATAAAGATATTTAAATGAAGACTTGTTGTTACTGATCCAAGACCGCTAGCGACGTCATTGTTGTGTTGTTTATGTTGATAGTTTTACTGGTAATACTTCGTCTTGACCATAGACCATTAATTAATTATTAATATACCTGTCTATGGTCTTGACTAATAAAGTAACTGTCCTTTCAAAGACGAGATGACAGCTCTTCCAGCCACCACTGCTGTATACCACTATAGTAGCTACATGCTAACGGCAGTAAACGTGTCATCTTGTCGGCCATTGTTGTTAAATTCTCCCCAATTCTGGGTCTCATTCCTGCTGAAACATGTCCGATTGGGTAGTGTATGGTTCAGAAGCCTTTATCTGAGATTTCTGATGTTAAAAAGTGCTGCTTCGTTCCACTACAATCTAACGTTAGCATACTCCTAGCGGCTAACTATTATGTAGCATGCTAATGCAAAATAGCTAGCTATAATCTTGGCCAATGCTGGTAATTTTTCCAAAAATTCCGGTCACTTTAGTGCTGGGACATGTCCGGTTGTGTAGTATTTGGTTTAGAAGCCTTTATTGGTGATTGTTCGCGGTAGCAGTGGAGTATATAGCAGGACTTTACCGTGAAAAATCACCACCGTTGGCCAAGATTACAGCTATGTTGCGTTAGCATGCAGCTACATAATAGTTAGCTATAGGAGCATGCTGGGCTCTCACAGAGATCTCATTTGTAGCCCTGTTTTACCTTATATTCTTATAAAAGTACAAACACATGAAGTGAGAGGTGTATACACATGATTACACTTTATTTAAAGCATGATTAACCTGAAGCATGACGGAGCAAGGCTCCTAGCTCAGGCTAGCTAGCGTTAGCAAATTACCTTCAAAGTTGCAAAGAAATTAAGCAACGTAGCTAAGTCTTTGTTTAATTTGCTACGTGGTGTCGTACTGGATGCCCGGACAACCCTCCGTATATCATTAACAGATACTTTAGGCAACTCCAGCAAACAACTTGTACTGTCAATGTCTAATGTTTTCTTCCAGCAACCGGCGGAATGTTTCATAAAGATTTAATAAAGTTTAAAGGTAGTGTCGTAAAAGCATGAGCTTCTGTGCATGCGCAGACTTATGCACATACACAGAACGGATCGGGCAGGCGGAACGTATCGGGTACTGACAGCACCTTATGAACAGCAGGGGGAGCTGACTGCTGGGGATCTGTATACTGTATACTCTCTATGGTCTGCAGCTTCGCCACCAGGCTGGCTTGGCCTCTTGTTTCACATGATAGAAACTGATGATGTAGGCTAAACACAAACGACATTTCATGCAACAACAGTGAAGTTTTCATGTAGTTACTATAATCGGGCCCGTGTTAGTGAGTGAGGACTAGATTAGGACTGGATTTAAAGCTGATTCTGGTTTCCAACTTCGCCCCAGGTGTGTCTGTTTAAAACACGGACGGAGACGCAACTTCTCTCTTTTGATGTTTTATTTAATTAAGCAACAGTACAAACATCGGTGGTCAGCTGGAAGTCTCACAATATTTTTTATTTTATTTTATTTTTTTATTTAGAGAAACAGGGACAGCGTACAATAAACATTAACCTCAAAGGGAGAGATGCATTGTACCGGGTTTTAGCTCAAGAGCTAATTTTCACCCGTAGTCCCTGGGCAGGCTGATGTTAAGCTAAAATACATAAAACATACATGAGTAATAAGATTTACAATGAATAAAAAGAAAAAACAAAGAGGTACAAAAATTCATGTTCACACCTTTCATACACTTAGACCTTAGAATCATGGACAAGTTGATTTCCTGAAATATGGCTCGTTTTCCATTTCAACATATTGTCAACAATATTAACAAGGTTTAAAATGACCCATTTTTCAAATTTGGATATCGTTTCAAAATCGGAAATCAAATGAACAAAAACGTAGGCTACACGGGCTGTACAAAAGGCCGTCAATCAGGAGTGATTGTTGTGAGTACATGTCAGAGAATAGCGTGGACACACAGACTTCCAGCTGACAGCGGTGTCTGTGAGCATCACTGGCAGCCAGCAGGGAGACGATCCCGGCTGCACCAGCTGGCCGTCCCGTCAGACTGGAGCTTCTGACAACATCAGAGAAAATGTGCACTGCGCCACCACCCGGAGAAAAAAGTGAGAGAAAGAAAAAGGAGACCACCCATGTTTGTACTGTTGCTTAATTAAATAAAACATCAAAAGAGAGAAGTTGCGTCTCCGTCCGTGTTTTAAACAGACACACCTGGGGCGAAGTTGGAAACCAGATTCAGCTTTAAATCCAGTCCTAATCTAGTCCTCACTCACTAACCAATTATAGTAACTACATGAAAACTTCACTGTTGTTGCATGAAATGTCGTTTGTGTTTAGCCTACATCATCAGTTTCTATCATGTGAAACAAGAGGCCAATAAGCCAGCCCCTGCTGTTCAGAAGGTGCCTCTGCACCCCTTTCATTTCAGACCCTCCCACCAGTCTTTGGGCCACGCCTCCTCATTTACATTGACATGTGTCAAGTCCAAATGAAAAGCCAATGTTAAATCGAAATCGAAAAACAAATATTAAATCCAAATTAAAAGCCAATGTTAAATTGAAATTTAAAAGCCAAATATCAAATCCAAATGGAAAAATTAAAAAAATGATAATATTTTTAATTTGATCTTGCTTCGTTTTCTCTTTGGACTTTGAATTTGTCTTTGGACTTTGAATTTGGATTATGAATAAATATTTCCTCCATACATACCACTCCTCGTGGTTGGAGCTCAGTGTTGTTTTTCAGCTTTGTGGTCAGATATTATTGACAAGGGGGTTGTTTCCATCAAATGTCCGTCCCTGAGGTGATGGGATGTCGACAGTGCTTTGACAGCCTGGCAACCAGGCTGTCTTTCATTTCAACTCACACAAGCACCGTGGAAGACAGAAAGCTACTTAATGACACTGTGAGAAAGCAATAACATCCCATCAGCACTGTGTGGCACTGCTATTATTTTAAAACAGAAAACAGAATCATCGACCAGAGACAGAGAGTGATTAAGGTGGCAGGCATGTACATTTAAAGTGTGTAACGTTTGTAGTTGTGTATTATCAAAATCTGTATTGCCCTTCACAAACTTGTCCTTTTTTATGAATATTGACCACCACCATCAATTTCAAGTATTCCTATTGGCTTGAAATTTAACATTTGCACTTGCATGAACTGGGGTAGACTCTCCATATTCATGCGCCATCTTGAAATGCGTTAGCCGGTAAGGGACATACAGGACATACTGCTCCACCTTTCACATTTTTGACTCAAAGCTGCTCATCGGACCACATGTATTCAAAATCCAAATTTCAGGAACAGGAGTCTTCTTCTTCTTCGCCCAGAATAAGAAAACTGATATTGAAAAGAGCTGCAGCTCTGCTGAGCGCTACTTGGGCGGAGTGATATGCTTGCAGCTCTGCTCAGAACTGCAGCGTATCACTCCGCCCAAGTAGCACTGCTTCCCTTTCTGAGAATATAGTTCCCAGTTTGTATACAGTTAGAAGATGGCTGTGTCTCATGTGACGTTGTTATTTGTACATGCTGTGACTATACAAATCGTAAATAGGAACATGTTGCCGTTATTTTGTCACTTACTCGGAGCAGTAGGCTAGTTGGAGCCGGTTACCTCCAGGATCTGTGCTAAGCTAAGCTAACGGTGGAGCCGTCAGACAGAGTTACGACACGCACGGAGATGAGAAGGGTATGTATCGACTTGTCTAACTCTCGGGGTTACGGTGAATAAGCTAATGTCCCAATAAGTCGCCGTGTTCCTTTAAGCTAACGTTAGGTTTGTAAATATCGTGGGATTTCCCAAACTGAATACCGCACGTAGAAACATAAAACATCTTTGCTAGCTCAATCTGGTTGTAACCAAGATATCTGCTGAAAAAAAAAAAGACTTCTTCCATAGACAGAGTTAGCTACTATACATCCGTGAACTTCACACGTAGCAGGCTATTTGTAACGTAGCGCCATGTCACAATTCCAATAACAGTTAACTCCAGAGCGTTGTAAAAAAATAACTTGTTTGATCGGATATATCACTTTGTAGAAATTAGGGTTGTCAAAATAATAAAGGATGCTTAATAGTTATTTTTTATAACGCGTTATTTTTTTCTCAGATTAATTAATCGAAATTAATGCGTTAAAAAAAATAACGCACATTAATCCATTCCATATTGGCCTTTGACCAAGAGCTGTTCTAGCCACCATTCGACTGTAAAATTAAGGAGGGAGACGAGAATGCGCTGCCTGGATCATTGATTGGAACATTTCCTTATAAAAATCTCCTTCCTTGGTTGGGCATAAAGTTCACTTTCTACATGAACTAGTTCAAAGTTCAGTTCACAAATTTTAAAACGAACTAGTTCAGTTCATAGTTCATACTTCAAAATTATGAACTAAGTTCACAGTTCCAAAAATGAACTAGTTCATAGTTCTTTTTTTCCATATGTTGCTGCGAGCTATTATCTTTCAAAATGATTGCCACAGCCCGTATAGCAACACAGACAGCAGGTTAATAACCCCCCCCCCCCCCCCCCCCCCACACACACACACACACACACAGACACACACACACAGACACACACACACACACACACACACACAGACAGGAGTCACAACTGCGGCTGGGAGATGACAACGGAGCCGCTACTTTACGCAGTTAATGGGATTCGGGTCGAGGATCTGTCTTGACTGTGTTTTAATCTTTTTTTATTTGCTTGCACATACCTTGAAAGGCTAGCCAGGTGCTTCAGTTCAATGTGCCATTTCACGTCTGCTGTGGATGGGACTGAAGTGCAGATTTTCTTTTTGAAAGCCGGCGGGCAAAGTTTGCACAGAAATGTAAGATTGTTCCCATCCTCACCGACCTTGTCATAAAACTTGTTTAAATGATCATACCACGCCTCCTTGCTGCTGTTGCCTCCATGCTGCTGTTGCCTCCATGCTGTTTTTTGTTTTGATGACGGCGGCGGTGCGACACTGGTGGCTACTGTTACCAGATTGGGTGTTTTTTCCGCTACAAATTAAGGCCTGTTAACGGTGTGTTTTAGCCAGGTTTTAGCCTGGAAGGCTCTATAGAAATCTGGCACCCTATTGAACGAAGTTAAACTGAGAGAGCGTGCCGTTCACAGACACCAGAATGAACGAGTTCACAGTAACGTTCATCAGGCGGTACGTTCAGTTCACGTTCGCCCAAAATATGAACGAGTTCAGGCACAACAATGCTAATACGGCACCGGTGCCTTAACGACTTGTATCTACCGGATCGAATACCAACGCGGATGTCTGTGCTTCTCTCGGGTGCTCTGAAACAGACGTTACAGGCAACAGAAACATAGCTGCACGTGACGCTAGTTAACATTATACTCGACAGCAGCTAACGTTAGCCTACCGCTAGCTAGTAGCTGGATTAAACATGGTTAAAATGCTGATAGCTAACGCTAAATGGTGTAAAGTTTGACTGTGTTTCACTGTAGAAGATTCCAACACCGAGATGTAACAATCCAGCCCAGTCTCATGGCAGTTCGTAAAATTGTCATGTTATTAAATCTATGGATTTGTGTACAATTACATGATTTAGTTGTTTTTTTCGTGTTGGTGAGGACGGTTTTTAAACTATTTTATTTAAATGGGAACTATGTTCCATGGTCACAGCACGACTACAGTAGAGAGTAGTATTAAAGGCGAAAATCCACGTAAGGAGGTTGGTTGGGGTGGTTGACGGGTCATACAACACAGGACATTCACCCCGGAGACCGGGGATCGTGTCCCGGTGTGTGGCGTGTCATTTCCGCGGTCCTCTATTCCTAACCCCAACTGTCCCGTTGTTGTGGCACGTCCCCAAGAGACTGCGGCTCGTGTCCCGGCGTGTGGCGTGTTGTTTCCCCGTAACACAACCTCCGTATAGATGCTTCTCATTACGTTCTGACCAGCACAAATACATAACGTTCTCAGAAACACGAAAAAACACGACAAAATCGTGTAATTGTACACAAATCAATAGATTAAAAATAACATGACAATTTCACGAACTGCTGTGATACCGGGTTGAACAGTCAGCAGCTGCCGTTGTCGGAAAAACACAGACGGTGCGTTCAGTAACCTACACTCTCGTGGTGCATTAAAAGATATTGTTAAATGCCCTTTTCCCATCTGGTGGTTGTTTTTGTCGTTCAACAGCAATTTACTGAAATAAGTAATTGTTATAGTTATTACATTATTATTAAATCATTTAATTTTAACCATATGGCCTTAGCAATAAACAAGCCGTTCTTTGCTGACTGTTGTTTAGTACCCTTCTTTTTTCTTCTTCTTTTTTTACTTTCTTAACGCGGCACCGTTTTTAAAGTAGCACCGGTATCGGAAAAAACTTTAATGTCACAAATGCTGATTATTCATTGATTCATTTGAATGGAAATATTTAAAATGCGTTCACAGCAAAAATGATGTGATTAATTTAGATTAATTAATCACAGTCTGTAATTAATTAATTACATTTTTTAATCGATTGACAGCCCTAGTATAAATATGATTATATACTATATATATTATTTTCATGAATAAAAATGTTTCTGATTCAACTCTGGTATGCTGAGTAGTACTCATGTTTTAAGTGATGAGTATGGTGTGCACAAACGGCTCTGGATGTGCTGTCATGCTGATTTAATCATGTTCTAAATGCTTAGTTGCCTGCCTGATCAGATTGCCTGGTCAGATCTACTTGTTGTATAATTACCTCCATGAAATAGATTTGATTCCAAAATCACATCAGGAAGGATTCCACTGTGTGACTTATTAGAATTGCTTACATTTTTAGGTCACTGAGTCCTCACCTAACTGAGAAAATAGGCAGTTTGTCAGTGCCTTCCAAAACAACCGATGTGACTTAACTGAAATGATTCATTCATTGTCTACTGATCTGCATTGTTACATTTTGGTGAAGTTTAGTTTAGATAAGGCAGCACAAACTACCAGGTTAATGATAGGGAGACATAGCAGTCATGGTTAAGACAAAACAATGCTGACTGTTGGCAGGAAATAGGACACAGAAATCTTGCTACCTGTTTGTTTTCCTTTATTTCATTATCTATTTTAATTTTATTAATGTATTTATTTATTTAGCTTTTTTTATTTAACCTTTATTTAACCAGGAAGAGACTCATTGAGATTAAAAATCTCTTTTTCAAGAGTATCCTGGCCGAGGCAGGCAGCAGTACAATCAGTACAATTTATTTATATATTCTGTATTTTTATAGCCTCTCATTAAAAAATAAAAAGAGAAAAAGACAATTTGATCACAATTTGTCTACAATCTTTTTAGTGGGCTCCTCCATTTCCTCCTCAATGTGCACAAATAGTTTTTTACCGATAGAAAAGGGCACAAGCCCTGAGCTATCCTCCAGGCTCAAGTACTACTACTATTACGTATTGAACAGAAGCAGGAGTACGTGGGAGAGAGAAAAGCAGAGAGGGAGAAGAAAACAAGAAGGGGGAGCATGTACCAATATTAATCATTGAGTCTACAAAAAGTAGAAAAGGCCTATGACAACTTCCGAAAATATAGTCCTTAAATTGCTTGTTTTAAAAATATTTCATTTACAATCATATCTGATACATACAAGCAGAAAACCCTATTTAAAAATCTGGAATCTTTCAACCAACAAAGCCAAATGTTTGCTACATTTGTCAGTTGTTTAATTAATAAATGATCACAATAGTTGTCAATTAATTGTCTTTAGGTTGACTAATTGTTTAACTGACTAATGCAGCTTTGCAGAGTTGCAGCTCTACAATCATGGCAGATAGAAAGAGATTTTTCTACCACAGCTTGCGGTATCTGCTTAGGCTTATTTGACTGTAGACAGATGCTAGCTGCTACTTACTGTTACACAAGAGCTCACTGTCACTGCCCCTATTAATCATGATAACAGCACAGGGTGTGCATCTTGATAGGAGCAACTTATACATTATAACAGAAATGTCATCTGAAGTGGGAGGCAGCAGTGAAATGCCATGACATATATGATATATAAGAGCTTGTGCTCCATTAATGATGAAATCTCCCCACATCCCCCTTGCATGAAGCCGAGGTAAGCGATAGAAACATGTCCTGATTCATGTTTGTTTTGCTCAAATGTCAGACACTCGGGGGACCCGGATAGCTCAGTTGGTAGAGCAGGCGCCCATGTGTAGACTCCTTGACGCAGTGGGCCAGGGTTTGACTCCGACCTGTGGCCCTTTGCTGCATGACATTCCCCCCCTCTCTCTCCCCTCATTTATTCAGTTGCCCTGTCAATAAAGGCTTAAAAATGCCCAAAAAACAATTTAAAATGTTGTTTTCTTTAAATGTCAAGACACTCGCGTTAAACCTGAACAGTAGTTTCATAGAAACATCACAGTTAGGTTTTTTGCATAAAAACAACAATGATAAACACTGAATACATGAAAAATATACAGGACAGAAATTCATCACAATGGAAAAAAAGATGACCAGGACACAGTCAAAAAAAAAGAAGAAGCAATTTACAAATTAGAAACCTTATTTTTTTCTTTCCAGCAACCTTATTTTCCTTTCCTGCAGCTGGTTGTTCCAGTATATTGTTATCCACAGCAGGAACTGCGTGTTCCACAGTTGTTGTTTTTTACAGATCTGTGGGGCTTAATTGGAAATCTCATGTCCTGTAGCTAGGTCCCTGACTGTTTCTTTGGGCTGTTATTGCTTTCACTGATTTCAGAGAGACTTCAACTGGAAGATTTTTCTTAATCAGCTGCATGTGAAATGAGAATATGTTTGCTTCCTTATCCTACAGTTGCCTAACTGAGCAGCCCTGTCTGCTAAAAACTATGTTTCCATACAACAAAACGGCATTCTCAATTACATTTCAAGGGAAACCTATTTTTGCCGGATTACATTTGTCTTTGACACATCACAAAAACATTTCTAATAAACGAAAAAAAACGAAAAAGTCCACATAGAGAGGACGTCGGGGTGGATAGATGGGTCAAACAAACACTTGATGTTCATCCCGTGAATAAAAGTAAACATTGTTTATATACATAATATAATACAACACTTTATGAAGTGTAATGTTTTCTATTTTGAAATATTAATAAATAAATTGTCAGTGATGTTGAATATACAGTAGTGTAACGGACCGCCCCTACGGTTAGGCATGCATGTGAACTGCGGATTAATTGCAAATTTGACCATTATAGTGTGAAATACAGTTTACTGCTGCTGTTACTTGAACGGGGCTCAGCAAAGAGACAGAGCAGGCCGCCGCCGCCACCGCAGGGAGTGTCAATGCCAATAAAGCGCTTGCATCAGGTGTTAAAAACAACTGTACCAAAACACGGAACTGGACTAGTAATTAACATGACTACGAGATGTTTTCACAGATTATGAAATCGGACTGGAGTCCAACTTGAGTAGCTATTCTCCAGACTTGACTTGGACTTGTTCACTGATGACTTGGACATGGATTTATGAAATCAGACACAAGAATTTATGAAATAGGACTCAGAAGATTATTATGCTTAATAGGCAGTGATGGAGTTTGCGCTATCCTCTGGACTAGTGACTTGACCTAGAACTCAGGTAATGGTTACTCGACTGACTCTTCTTTGGTGACTCGACTGGTGATTCTCCAAATCATTAGTAGACTTTCATTTGTCTTTAGTTTGTATATTTGCAGATAGCGAGAGCAGTTTGTGGCTGCAGCTGATAAGTTGCAGACACAAGCTGTTTTATGTTTGCTGCTCACTCAGCGCTGTTGGCCGTGACAGCAGCAGCAGACACGGTTTATCTTTCTTTCGGTGAGTAATTATGTTGTTTGGAGCAAGTACAAACCTAAAGCCTGGCAGCCAATATTGTTTATAATCCTTTACTATTACAATATAAAAATCTTTTCTGAACTGTGCAGGTTTCTTCCAAATGTTATGTAATGCAAAAACAAAGGGAAGGTTGACAAAAAGCATCATGAGGAAATTGCTTTGTCTTGTTGTTGTTAAGCTGTGGCACAAGTCTCATTTGTCAGTCTGATTTAGGCCATCCTGAAAAACACAATCTAATAGGAATCATCTTGTTGCCACTGTTTCTCTACTTCTCTTGCGTAGGGGTTGCATTTTGTCTTTCAAAGTGGGCTTCACACTGTGCTCTATGCATCTCAGCTGTCAGCTCCAGGCAATCAGTGAAGGCCCACATAACAAACTGCAGCTGTGCACTAGATTGCTTTTTTGGCAAAACCGAGGGAACCAATTAATACGGCTTTGGATGTTGAGCACACCTCGATGCCTGACCTCTCAGCTGGTAGCTGGACTGCCGAATTTCAACGTGCTGATTGGGTTTGATCACACCAACTGTGTCTGTTGGAGACAACAGACATACAGATCTCCTTTTGTCCCATGTTTTCTTTGTCTGACATTAAATATTGAACCACCAATGCAAGATTCATCTGTCACAACGTGCGCAGCACTGTATATATCATTTATCACATACATCGAAGTGTCCTTGGGCAAGACACTGAACCCCGATGAGCACCGTTGCCTGCTGATGAGCAGGTGGCGCCTTGTACGGCAGCCTCGGCCTCAGTGTATGAATGTGAGTGAATGGTGAATGGTTCCTGTAATATGTTAAAGCGCTTTGAGTAGTCGTTAAGACTGGAAAAGCGCTATATAAATACAGTACATTTACATTAAAAATACACTACGCTACTATATGTAATATACACTTCTCGGTCTTAATAATTCAAACAACCACATGTTTTCTTCGTAGCTTTCTATAGTCACCATGTTTCCTTTTTTTTTGTCAGTGTTTCAAGCTGCCGAGCAGATAATACAGAGCGGTAATGCACCTTAATGCTAGTTGGCAGCCACCATAAAAAGACAAAACAGAGAAGAAGTGACCTCAGTGCACTTGTCAGTCAATCAGACAGCACAGATGGCAGAGAGTGAGAGGTGGATGGTAAGATAGGGAGATATATGCGTTATTATTCTCTGCTTTAGTGGTAACACCACCATACCTATAAGGAACACAGGAGAGTGCACGTACGGAAAGAAGACACACTTGCACCAATGGAAACCCTGAAACCACAGAGCCATCCATCCAATTTGACCTCTGCTAATAGCCATGTCGTGAGTATAAATACAGCACCTCTCTACATTAAAAGCAGTCTGCCTGTCTAACAATTTAATATATTCTACTAACATAAAAAATTGGATATGTTTTAATTAGGGCTGTCAGTTTAACACGCTATTAACGGCGTTAACGCAAACCCATTTTAATGCAGACAATTTTTTTAACGCACGATTAACGCAAAGAGAGAGCAACGGGATCTGTTAGTCCACTTCTTTAACTGTCTATGGCCACGCCATGTCCCGCCCTACTAAGGAGCTCGATTGGTTGGGGTTAGGCATTTCACCTCGAGTGGTTAAGGTTAGGATAGCGGATTGGTCAGGGGATAGGACCTGAACAAATGGGGTTACGTTACCTTGGACGCCTGGCCAATAGCAGTGATTGAAGGGCGGGTTGCTGACAAACCGCGGCCGGTTTGGACTTGCGAGCCACGTAGCTTATAGGCTCGTGACGGCGATTAGCTTCGGAGCGAGCGAGTAGCGACTCTACAGTCAGTGAGAGAAACAAAGTGTCTTTCTGACCACGGTGGGAAACCTGGAGCAGGAAAAGTTAACCCTCTCCTTGATCTTACATTGGTTATGGTGAAGGAGAACCAGGAAATGAGTCGGGGGAAACCATAGTCGCTATGACGACGACCAACGCTCGCCTCAGGCATGAGGCAGTACTATCTGCAATGGAAAATGGAGGTAACAGTGTTACATTATGTAACAGATTATTAGCTCCAAGTGTGAATGTTAGTGTGAAATTGAACACTACATATATGCCAATGTTGTTTTCAATAAAAAAAACATTTGCACAAAGCAGCTGATCCACTTTTCCATGTTAGAGCATTAAATGAGAAAATATAATGGGACAAAAAGAAACCAAGGGACATTTAGAATAGATAAAATGTGTGATTAATTGCGATTAATTGCGAGTTAACTATGACATTAATGCGATTAATCACGATTAAATATTTTAATCGTTTGACAGCACTAGTTTTAATTTAAGTGGACCAGTACCAAAAAAGAGGGGTGGGTGTTTATCAATCAAATCATATCTCCAAGAAGCACACATCCATAAATTCTTTGCAGTTTCTGCATAGTAATAATCTGCACAGAAACATGAAAAATAACCACAGGACAACGTTGTCAATCATACAGTGCACAGCTATTTTGTCTTCTTTGAACCAACAAATGCCTTCCAGCATAAGGAATCCTACATCTCTTGATGGTAAAGCTTTTCTTCTGAAAGGCATTCAGTGGCTTCTCAGTAACATTTTGAACAAGGGGAAGCCTACTTTGCCAAATCACTGAGTAGAAGTGATGCCTCCAGAGCCCAGTGTTAACACAGCTGACTATCCAGACAGCAGATCATTTGAGTTCTACCCAGAAATGTGGAATTGGTATCAGGGAACTAACATTATTTCACCTTATTTCAATGAAGATGTTGGAAATATACAACCCATCCATCCATCCATCCATCCATCCATTGTCGTCCGCTTATCCGTGGTCAGGTCGCGGGGGGAGCAGCTCCAGCAGGGGACCCCAAACTTCCCTTTCCCGAGCCACATTAACCAGCTCTGACTGGGGGATCCCGAGGCGTTCCCAGGCCAGTTTGGAGATGTAATCCCTCCACCTAGTCCTGGGTCTTCCCCGAGGCCTCCTCCCAGCTGGACGTGCCTGGAACACCTCCCTAGGGAGGCGCCCAGGGGGCATCCTTACCAGATGCCCGAACCACCTCAACTGGCTCCTTTCGACGTGAAGGAGCAGCGGCTCTACTCCGAGCTCCTCACGGATGACTGAGCTTCTCACCCTATCTCTAAGGGAGACGCCAGCCCCCTCCTGAGGAAACCCGTTTTGGCCGCTTGTACCCTGGATCTCGTTCTTTCGGTCATGACCTCCAGCCTTCATGACCATAGGTGAGGGTAGGAAGGAAAACTGACCGGTAGATCGAGAGCTTTGCCTTCTGGCTCAGCTCTCTTTTCGTCACAACGGTGCGATAAACTGAATGTAATACCGCCCGAAATATACAACCCTCCAGGGATAAATTAAGGCCATGTCTGCCTAAATTACATAAAACACCCCTGACTCAGTAGCGAAGATGAGCTAGGGTTTAGTTGCCTTTTTATTTACCAATGAAGAGGCAATATTTCCAATGTAATCTTGATTACCACTATGTTCTTACCCATTAATTCTCCCTCAGAAGACGGTGGCTCACCTTTTAAATAAACTGTGTGAGTCATATCGTTCAGGGATGTTCAAGCCCCCTAATCCTTTCATTTGCAAATCAAGGCTGTGCTGGGGAGATGAATGCCGGATCTTGCCATTTACCTTCCCACTCAAGCCTAAGTGCTTTTTGACTGCAATGCTTTTGAGTTGAGAACGGGGTCATGGCCAGATTCTCTGTAATGCTTTACCTTGAAATGCAGTCACACAAACAGAATTACACTCCATCAATACAGAGGCAAGAAGTGATGGGTAGTTCAGCAGATGGACAAGAAAAGTGGGAAAGCATGGACTATAATAAATGTTGCAAAGTTCCAAAGGTCTTAAAGTTCAAAATGCAGAAATCGTGCAAAGTTCAGTTCGTGAATTTTAAATCCTCATTTCCTGTGGAGCAGTATTACTGACACCAGGAATTTATGTGGTGCCAAGAGAGTAAATTTACCTTGTATAGAAGAACAGGATGATTGACTCCTCTAAAGCTCCACCAAAGAAACACAGTGCTACCATAGAAAAATGTATGAAGCTTCCTGATCTGAAAAGTGAAGCCAATGTGGAAGTGCCTTAAACTTGCATTCTATCTAAATTCCAGCAGGGGGGGGGGACTCCACTTGTTGCAAAATATGTCTGTTTCTATAGAAGTCTATGGGAAAATGACCCTACTTTTCACTTGAATTATTACCTCAATAGACATATTCATAATGAGTTAATATCCTCAATCGCTAGTTTCAAGACTTCTTGAATACAGCACAATGCTGAACCTATAAGGGGCATGATTTATGACCTATACTGCAGCCAGCCACCAGTGGGCGATCCAGATGTTTTGGCGTCACTTATACAGCCACTGTTCTAAACAAAACACCCAGCAGTATCGGTCCAGAAAGTGGGGGAAAAGCGACATACTCTGACATTTCCTGTGTGCTCCTGTAAGTGTGAACTATTGGCGGGGTGTGGCAAATGGTCAGCCAGTCAGCCAGTGTTTGTAATAAGACAGATAAACTAATTAGAGTACAGCAGAATTAATTAATATATCTGAAAACGTTATATGCATATCACTGCAGCATTACTTGCATATGAGGAAGCTTGCCTCGTGTTCTGGGTTTAAACATGAACACTGGCCAGAGCTTTCTTTCCGGAGTTTATACTTTCTCCTGATATCAGATGTGCAGTTTGGAACAACCATACTCTAAAATGCCTGTGAGTCCTGTGATAGAATGGTGACCAGTGATGCATGTGGAATACACTGTAGTCCTCCAATATCTTAAGAACAGACAACCAGTATAGAAGAAGGATGGACAGGTACATTTTGCACCTGATACACAAAATATACAGACCTCTTCTTTCAGCAAGTAGCTAGCACTGGCTTTGAATGTGCCAGATGATGTCATAAGCTAATTTGCATATTAGTGTCATTTTTGCTGCCTTCATGCTGCTAACGTTGCAAAAGAGAGAAAGACAGAGAGCCTGAGCTTTTGCCAGAAGCCGTGGACTGTGATTACACAGAGCAACATGCATGCCATTGAATTACACTATAACATATCACGCGCTTCCCCTGATTGTCTGGAGTCACTAAATTTGTTGCTAATTGCTTTCTATAAATAAAGCCGCTAAGAGGGTCTAAAAGTCGCTAAATCTATGTACAGTTACTCTTTCACTTAACCCTCCTAACCCCAAAACCCGCCCGCGGGTCTGAAAAAGCACTTCTTTTTTTTTAATGCCCCAGTGTGTAACATTTGTAGTTGTTCATTATCAAAATCTGTATTGCCCTTCACAAACTTGTCCTTTTTTATGAATATTGACCACCACCATCAATTTCAAGTATTCCTATTGGCTTCAAATTTTACATTTGCGCTTTGCTCCGCTTTGCTCTGTCTTTCGCGTTTTCGCTGTCACATGACAAACTCACAGGTGCTGCTAATATAATGCTGCTATTACAGTGTTGCCAACTTAGTGACTTTGTTGCTAGATTTAGCAACGTTTTGTCAAAAAAGTGACTGGCGACAAATACACTATATACAAACTTTGCTTCAAGTGTCTCCAGGAGCTCTACACATTAACTCAGCATTGAGAACATTGTTTGTGGACCCAGAGTTTATTAAAAAGAAAGGTTTTAACAACTCACCGGAGCTCTTGTTGTTTCCAGTCGCTGCCGTCTCGGCAGTCAGAACGAGTCAATATCAAAACAAGTAGCAACAGATTTAGTATATCCCTTGTGCTCCGGTGGAGTTAATGTGTAGAGCTCCTGGAGACACTCGGAGCAAAGTCTCATGTTGTGTCGAGTCTTCTTAGTGGTTAAAAATAGATATTTTGAGGCTAGCATAAAAGTGCCCCTAGCTCTCCCATTCAAAAGGCCATCATTAAGGCCACTTAAAAGTGGCGCTTCCGTCCTAAATATGCTTTTAAACGAAAGTTTGACTCGTGTTCATTCACAAAAAGACCCTAGGATGCATTTAGGCGAGAGTTATGCTTTAAGTAAAAGTATGTAAATCAGGAAAATGATCTTAAAGTATTAAAAGTAAAAGTACTCAATGCAAAACTACTAACTAAAGCTGTTAGATTAATGTAGTGGAGTAAAAAGTACAATATTTCCATCTGAAAGGGTGGAGTAGAAGTAGAAAGTGGCATGAAAAGAAAATACTCAAGTAAGGTACAAGTACCTCAACATTTGGACTTAAGTATAGTACTGGAGTAAATGTATTTTGTTACATTCCACCTGTTGTAGTTGTGTATATTTCTGTTGCAGTTTCCTGATTTTTGTTGTTGATTCTGATTGTGTATGTTCTGATTAGTTCCTGTGTTCTGTTCCCCTTTGTATTTAGTGTTGTCAAGTTTCTGCATTTAGTTGGTTTAGTTTTTTCCCATTTCCTGTTTTATTTTGAAAGATTGTCCGTCTCCCCTTGTGTTGTCTAGTTTTACTTTCTGTGCTTTCCCGCCCTTGTGATTACCTGATGTTTTCCACCTGTTCCCCAGCCCTTGTATCACCTGCCTCTTGTTACCTAGTTTATTTAGCTCCCTGAGTGTCGTTTTGTGTCCGTGTCCTGTGAGTTTGTGTTTGTTTCTGCCTGTGTGTGCTCCAGCTTTGTTGCGTGTTAGTTTTTCCCCGGCCTCTGTGTTCCTGTTTTTTTTTTTTTTTTTGATTTCTGCTTCATTTATTTCTGCTTCTTCTGGACTGTGTTTTTTGCCTCCTCTTTTGGACTCCCTTTGTTTGGTTTTGCCTGCTGCACGTTTTGGACGCCTGTTTAGGTATGAAGTTGCTACTATACTATACTTTAAGTTAATAAAAACCTCACTTCAGCCACTCTCCTGCTTGCCTGCCTCCTTGCTCCCTGCATTTGGGTCCTCTATTCCCTGCACCCGTAACACCACCACTGGTGTTAGGTTTGTGAAAATGTTAGTAATTCTTTGTGTGAATGATGTACTGCCAACATTCTTTGTTTCCTGTTTTATAGTTTCATAGTTTTTATAGTCTTAGTCCTTCCCCTTAGTCTCGCGCATTAACATAAGTGCTGTCCCAATACTCATTTTGATCGAGGGGTAGGGCTAAGCGGAAGGGCTAGGTGCCCCTTAAAACAAGGCAAGGAGGCGAGCGCACCTGAAAGCAAGGGGTACCCAGATACATTGCGCAACGAGGAACAATGGCTGCCAGATCGACCAGAGAGACCCATAAATGTAAGTATTCTCCAAGGGGCCAGGCTTCTCTCCTCAGAGCGAAGCCGCGATGGCGCCATTTTGCTAGCCCTTTCCCATCACCCCCGTTAGAATCCCATTGACTGCAATTCATTTTGGCGTCACTTTGACAGCCAATAACTTTACATCTGAAGCGTTTAAAGACTTGATTTGTCCGTTGTTTATTTCTTAAGAAACACGACAATGTACACAAGGCTCCGTTACCTTGTACCTCACGTTATGGCTCCGTAGCAGACGTTTTTATAAAAATAGGCTAACGATTGGGTCATAACCATGCGACTTACTGTCGCATTGTAGAGGAATTACCGTACAGTACAGGAGAAGCTCGCACTCAGTTTCGACGTACATTAGCTGTTTAATTACTAATGTTAACTAGCATTTTAGTTAGCAGTAACTAGCCTGTGCCTATGTTATCTCCTTACATATACCTACGCTCTCCGTCTCTGATAGATTGGGAATGATTGAGATTTCTCTTGGCACAGCTACCAGAAGACTTACAACGTTCAGACACGTTGATCACGTCACATCGGCGGCGGGAAGCTAAGTTTGCAGCTGCGCAGTAACGCTAAGTAACACTTTCCCATCACCGGAAAAGTGCTGGTAAGAGGCTTCACTTGTCTCCGTCAAAAAAAGCGGGATCGCTGTGTCCATTTTATATACGGTCTATGGTATTCTCGGCTTAAAGAATTGATTTAAAAATTACGACAGTCTTGATTTGTGCTCTACGCAGTCCTGTACATATATATTTGTAACAGTGTTCTTAATTGAAACGTTTTTAAAAATCGCAAACGTATAACGTTCCGTTACTGATTTGCACAACAATCCTGCATTTCTCTGCCTTGAATGGACTCCATGCATGTCTACAGTGTTAACTAAACTCCATTAACAGCAAATTTCATTTCAGTAATAACACTTCTTGCTTTTGAGACATCGATACGTGCTTTACATACACCGTCCTGTGTCACACAGGGACGCCGGAGGAAACCCAGCAGCTGATCCACTTTCAGGCTGAAAAGTTTCTAAAATCAAAATATGCTGCAAAGTAACTATGGGAGTGAGTCATGCGTTCATGTTGTAGCCATTCATTATTGTATTGGTACTGTGTTACTGTAATCATTTGTAATTCATACCTGTTCCTGTACATTGTTGTTGGTTATGATACAGGAGGGAAAGGTTACTGGCCAACAGGCATCAGACTGGTCTGGAGTTTTAGAATAGCTGGAGGTTTTTTGTGGTCTTGTGTCTTTTTTGAGTTTTATACATTTGAGTGGATTTTTGTGTGAAATGTTAGTTATGGTTTTAATTAATAATGGTTCTGTAACATAATGTATTTGTATAAGTTTACTTTATTGGGCAATAAAGACAGATTTTTGTTAGTGTTTCTGAACATCAATGACATTCAAAACGGTGATAACTGAAAAAGATATACAACACACCATGCAGTGTGTATAAAAATATGTATTGCAAACAGACCTAAGTAGTACAGATAAGAACATCTGCACCAAAGTGAGCATAAAAGAACTATAAAATGTATACATGAGCATGACACTGTTGTAGTTTGAGTATGTGCTTGGGTGAGAGTAGGAGTTAATGGCAGTAGATGGCCCAGTAGATTCATGACAGCACAGCCTGACACCCACTGCAGGGCCTACATAATTTTATAACTGGGTTTCCATAGAAACACATTTCACGGTTTCGATAACTCATACCGGCTGATTGCTTGGCCTCCTGTATTGCTGGATTGTAATACAAATGGGAAGTTGGAATTTGCAAGGTTACTACAGACCTTGCAGCTCACGCCATGCGATATTTCCTGACTACTGATCCTTGCCAAAGTTGCGCTTTGGGTTCGATTGTCATGGTTTCCAGGGAGGCATGGTCATAACTGCGTGCAGTTCTAGCATTAGACTTGAAACCTCCACCTTGAACAGATGTTAAGTAAATTTAGAGGTAGCCACTGCGAAAACATGCTTGACTGGGAAGCTGTGAAGCTTCAACCTTTATTCTGGGTCATTTAGTTTTATTCCCAGGGCCCAGTTGTTCAAAAGGTTTAATCTGGATCAGAACGATCCAGATCTGGAAATCTACCCGGATCAAGAAATCCATGTTACACTAGTGCCAGTTTTTCAAAGAAAATAGGATTGGATCCCCTTTATCCAGATAAAACTTTTCAAGATTACGAAATCCAGATTACCAGGGTTCTGAAGTAGCCTACATATCACAAAGTAAGCAATCGGCTAAACTTGGCACAAAAAGTAAGCACATATGTTTGGTAGATTATTTCTCTGTGGTAACTATGCTTTTTGGCAATAAATCTTATACTGTTGGAAAGCCTGTTTAGTTTCATGCATTTGTGGGATGAGCAGCAGCGCTGAGTATGTGGGTTGCACCCATGAAAAATTTGCCAAATCTTCTGCCACTGCCAGAGGTTATTTTGCTGTTGCTATTGACACTTGTTTTGAGCTTCTGGTAATGATGCAATCATTCAATTTAATTTGTCCGGCAAAACGGTTTAAGTCTCTTATATTCATGCAATAAGTAAAAAGTTTTGGATCAATTTTTACCTCTTCATATCTCTTCATCCATATGTTAAATTAAGAGTCAATGTAGATTTACATATTGCAATAATATCATAATCCTACAATGAATCACTGTGAAAACAGAACTTTATAGATGTTGTGTTATTACTTTGGCCAGGTCATCAAAAGCGAATTAGTACATTCATGATTTTGTCCATGTTGACATTAGTTGCTTCATGTACATTTATTAAAAACTTGGCACTGTTTATCTTTTCATATAGCTAGACGTGTAAACTCTGGGACAAGGCCGTTATGTTTAATAACTGCCATGCTGATTCCAAACACACAGCTTTGTCAAGGCAGTTTGGGCTTCAGAGAGCTTTTACACAGTCAGTGGCCATCGTTAATGACAAATCGTGTTCCGCTATCAACGTGCACACACGTATCGTTTGTATCATAAGCACGGTCGGTCAGTGAAGGCGCAGCGGTAGCGGTCCTTGCCGGTAATGTACTCATATGACAGAGTGCATGGACCGGGAGACCACACCGCACTCTGCTTTTCGGCAAAGACCCGCCCTACTTTGCATCTAATTGGCTAGAACTCGTTTCATTGGTAGGTGGAAGTTCAATGATTGGTTAAACCCAGTGCATCAAAAACAAATCCCATATGGACTTTTTAATTTATTTATTGTTCTAAAATAGTCATACGCCAGAAATCCGGCACCAGTCCCGAGTACTTTAATGCCTTCGTTAGTTAGAGCGGCGTTCCTCTCATATGATTGGTAGGTGAAATAATTGACTCGAAAATATTAAACTGCATGCAAGTTCCCATTTTTTTTAATTTTTTTTTTCCTCACAGCCACACGCCGGAGATCCGGCACGGTGCCGGAATACTTTAAGCCCTGCATGTCGCCACAGTCTGGGACCGAACTCTATCCTCCAAGATGACAACACTCGCCCCCACAGGGTGGGGTGACCAAAACAACCAAGTTGGCTGACTTGCGACAAATGCTGGTTGAAGAATGGGATGCCATCCCACAGCAGAGTGTGACCAGCATGAGGAGGAGGGGCCAGGCTATTGTGGATGTGTATGGTTCTTCCACACGCTACTGAGGCTCCTGTTTGTGAAATGAATAAATTGTTAAATTGCCAATATGTCTTGTTTCTTCAAACTTCAATCATCCAATCCACCAAACGAGTCAATGGCAGAATAAACTGTTTGGCATTGGCAGAGAAAATGTGGCAAATTTTTCATGGGCGCAATCCCACAAATTGCCCCATTTGTAAGGGAACTAAACAGGCTTTCCAACGGTATAAGATTTATTTCCAAAAAGCATTGTTACCACAGAGAAATAATCTACCAAACACAAATTTCCTTACTTTTTGTGCTAAGTTTATGTAAAGAACAACAGGTAGAATAGCCAGCATGGGGTCACCACCACATAATACTGGCCTGTATTGTCCTGCACAACATTGCTACCAGGCGCAATGTCCCTCTCTGCGATGATGTTTATGATGCACCTGAACCTGTCGAAGACACAAACCAACCTCCGGCGTTCTCTCAGAATGAGGGACTGACTGGACGTGCAATACGGGATGCAATTGTTAGAAACTACTACTTTGACTGGTTCATCTATGATGGTTGTGTCATTGTTGATAATTAATATACAGTGATAATTGACAGTGACAGAATAAATATATTATTTTTATTTATTTTTGATATTGACAGCTGTTTGGTGGATTAAACTCATATTCATTTTACTTAACCGTTCTGAAAGTTGTCTCCCCTCTCACGTTTTTCCATTACATGGTATGTGCTCGACTCGCCTCGACTCTTTTCTTAGTACCATCTCTGTTGAGGTTCCCAGCGAGCTGAGGCGATACCAAAAGGTTACGTGAAAGCGACAGACAGGGGTGTCCTGAACAAACCCACCATTTTTAAATAGTTTAGCCAGCAATGTTTTTTTTTTGCTGCCTCCAGCTTCGTTTGAAACAAAATGTGTCTCCTAGCAACAACAACACACCTTCAACATTCTGTGTGTGTTGCGTTAGGTCACGGCAGTTTTCCTATAAGACGACCAGCCATGCTCGCCTCACGCATGAGGCGATACTAATACTGCAATGGAAACAGGAGGACGGGCCCATTTTATAATTATAGTATGACCGTGTGGTGAACCTATATGAACTTAACTCATATTTAGACATCTGACGTTAAAGATTTGTGTTGTTTAGCCTAGATAACATGACAGAAAAAAGAAAAACAGACATAACATCCTTTTTTAGTGCCCCAAAATGCCACGTACAATAAGTCCTCATATCAAGACAATTTGGTAACATCTCTATAAGAATGGGTGCTTATGGAAATACTAACGTCACTATGTCACAGGTCAGGTGTAGAGTCTCAGGTAAGTGTGTTGAGCTTAGTTCATAGTTTTCGAGGTGTATGGCTGTCAGGGTTAGCAGATGAGCTTCACCAGTGGCTCACTAATTTACATTATGATCAGCTAATTTAACAATTGTACAAAAGCATGGTATTTGTTTTATATGGGGACACTTTTTCAAAATAAATCATGTTTTAAGGTATTTTTGTGGCTTGATTGTAAACAACTTAAAAATAAATATATGGTTTTAAAGAAGAATATTTTGGTCAATTTAGTCAGATTTTCATTGAATCAAAGAAGGATAATGGTACAATCTCCATGCTACACTAATGATAGTATTAAAGGTACAATATGTATGTATGTATGTATATATTGAGTTGTGTAGTTACACTCTCACAAATGTTTCCACCAAACTTCAAACCCAGAGAAATCTGTTATTTTATTTTCAGACACGGAGCGTTTCCTTTCCTTCCTAGTCGCCTGTCAGTGGCGTCATATAACCTTTCAGCCTCTAGTTACTTGTAACTTCCTTCAAAACACGGCTCCCTGATGATACGTTTGAGCGTAATTGTAAATCATACAATGTCACAGAAAAAATACTCCTAATGCTGCTTTTTTGCTACGCAGCATCATTTTGTGATTGATAACATGCCACTTTGCAACACAGTAATACAGCAGAGATCTTCTTTATTGATACATATCAATATCGATCGTTACTACAATGTGTTGGTTGACAAGTATCTAACGTTAATGCTAATGATTGGTGGATAACAGTATAGGGTTACCACATCGTTCAACATGCTCATAAAGTTATTGGTAGCATGATTGTTTTCACCACAGATAAAAGCAGCACTGGGCTAACCCACAAATGAGTTTACCAGTAATGTTAACGTTAGCTGTATAGATAAGACGACTAATCTAATGCTAATTTAGCCAGCTAGCACCCGGTCTGTCTGCCTGGGATAATAGCTGACAACACAGCTGGGACATGTAGCAATAGCCAGTTACCGTTAGCCCACAGCCAGCCAACACACAGGTCCTGTCCCAATACCCGCACTTGTGCCCTTGTGCCCCTCAATGCGCGTTCTCGCTAAGGGGTGCAAGACCGTAGGGTGTCCCAATACTCTAATGGTGTTCTCCAGGGGTCCTCATGAGCGCACTTAATGCACCCTTTTCGCAAGTCCGCATCAGACCTCACTTTGCTTTAGTGTATTACCCAGAATCCGTTTAGTGTCGTGACGTTTCGAACAGCTAGCCAATGGGGGGAGCAAAACGGTTGCTATGGTTGGACGCCGTAGCAACGGACGCTGGGAAAACTCAGAAGAAAAAGGAAGAATTATTCGGATTTATATTCCGCCTATTTGGAAGAGGAAAACCAAATCAAATGGAGAAGAAATGTATTTTTAAGTGTAAGTGAAAATAGTTTTTTTTTTTTTATCAGAATATGAGCGATACCTAACACAATACATGATGGTACAATGACAATGATTTCACATTCTTTTTGTCAGGGTCCGACGAGCTGACATTCAATTTTATAAAGTTCAGGGCAGAGAATGAGCGGCTATTCACGGGGTACAGAAATGCCTCTAGCCAGGGATATGAGTAAGTTATGAGTAAGTTAACATGGCCATAACATGAGCAGACAAGTTTGTTGCTCATCTAATGGATGAATGTGTGTGTCTTTCAGGGAAATTATCAAAATTATGGGTCTAGAGGGGAAAGTGACCCAGCAGCAGTGTAAAAAAAAGTGGGAAAACCTAAAGAAAAAGTACAAGGTAACTGCACTTTCACGTGTTTTGTAATGCTTATATTGTAGTGGTAATATAAACCAATACAATATAGGATATAAACCCATGTATCATATGAATATAAACCCATGTAAATTATGTTAATTTCCACCTTCCAATTTACAAAGGACTTAACACTGCCAAAAACTGGGTCAGGGACAGATGCAGGAGAGGTCACTGCTGCCTCATGGATTTTCTATGCAGCTATGCATGAAGCCATTGGCCAGAGACCCTCAGTCAGGCCAGTATATCTGTTCTCATCCGGAAACAGCAGTGTAGAGAGACCCCAGACACCTGTCAGCGATGTTGAGGTTGAAGCAAATTCTCCAACAGAGACAGGAGCAGAGACAGCAGACCTCCAATCAGGAAACTCCACAGACCCCCAGAGTGATCAACCAGGTACATCAACTGATGTGAGACCAGGAAAGAGAAAGAGGAAGAGTGAGAATTATCTAAAAGACTTCTGTGAGCGGCTAGAGAAAACACAGAAGGAAGAAAATGAAAGGGATAATGCTTGGCTCCAAAAGTCTCAGCAGCAAATGGACAGGATGCTAGATTTATTTGGAAAGCTGGTTGACCACATGACAGATAAGTAATAACTTTCTGCCTCTAGTTCTGTTATGTTCTGTTTGTTTGCTGTTCCTGCATAAGTGGTCTTTGTGTTAACACCACCATTGAGTGATGGAATAAATTATATTTAAAGTTTCAGAGGACTTTGGCTGTATTTCTTGGTTTGGACAATACATTTGGAAATTGTAATTCTGTATAAACAAAATGTATTATTTTTATTTATTATAATTTCTGTTTACCAGTAAAAGTCTGTGTCACAAATAAAGAGAAACATTTATCATTTAGAAAAATCACTTTTTTTACTGAAACAAAGTACTTGAAGACAAGTTTATAACAAAATAAATGAGCTGACAATGAAGAACAATACCGCCAGGTACAAGTGTAGGCTTATAACCATAAATCTATTAACATTTTCAGGACAGATACATTTGGTATTTACACATGCTAGGTAATTGACAACATTTTAAATTTTACAAAATATATACACAGAACTGTAAGTAAACAATTTCAATCAAAATAGGTAGGTACATGTTGATGTGCAATGTCAGAGCAATGGAATAATTAAGTTAACGTTCTACACTCGTGACAAAAATGTGTGTGTTGAGGTATGAGGTATTTTTAATTACATTGTGTAGTCATGTTCCAAAAGGGGCCCTTGAACATTAAGGGGTGCAGATACATGTGCCGCGAGTCTTGCCCGGAGCTGGTTGCCACTTGTCTCCTGTCCACAATCTGGTATTGGTGGTTGTGGTAAGGCATCATAAGCTGGCTCTGGTTCGAGGACATCACCATGGGTAAGGCAGACATTGTGTAAGAAGGCACAGGCAGTTACCACCTCTGTGCAGAAGCCAACCTTTACTTCTAAGGCTTTGAAGAGTGTTGCCCTCCAGCGTGCCTTCATCATACCAAAGGATCGTTCGATAATTGAACGTGCGCGTGTATGGCTTTGATTGAAGCGTTCCTCGACCCTTCCTTGAAGTGGCAGTTTGTAGGGTGTGATGATGGTTATGGGGGACTGTATGCAGGGATATCCTCCATCACCAAGACGAAAAAAGCCAGGTGGGGGGTACTCAGAATTGACATAAAGTGGGCTGTTTTTTAGAACACGGGTATCATGTACAGAGCCAGGAAAGCCAACAAAGATGTTGATGAAACGTCCCTGAGAGTCACAGATGGCTTGTATTTGGATAGAATAGAATTGTTTGTAATTAAAATAGTCCTCTTTGTTACGATTTGGAGGCTTAATACGAATATGGCATCCATCTATTGCCCCTACAGCCTTGTCAAATGCTGTATGCCGAGCAAGGCGTCCAAATCGCAGGCCAACTTCTTCAAGTTCGTCATGATGTGGATAGCAAATCACTTTACCTGCAATGTCCATAATTTTGCGAGCAATTCTGTGCACCACACGGCACACAGTGGATTTTGGCACAGAGAACGCCCGGGCAGTGACTCTGTAAGACAGTCCATGTGCAAGCCAATAAACAAATATTAGGACTTCCAAATAAGATCCCCAGCCATGGTCCTGGTGCCTGTGCAGAATATCCATCAATCCATCCATTGATTTTCTTGAAAGGCGGTAGTCGGGTCGAAGGTCTCTCTCAACATCAAAATACACCAGAAGGACAGGCATGGTATGATTCAGCCTGGCATACCTGATCAGTCTGCCAATCTTAAAAAGACAAAAGACAATTAGAATGACAGATTTAGGATAACAGATCACTACATGAAAAAGTATTCAGCATTTTATATGCTGGACACTAAGCCACGTTTCATATTTGTCAGTCAACTTTTCAAAATACATTCAGGGCTACACTCAAAACATTGGAGCCGAAGCCTCGGCAAAATCAGCTGACAGCGCGTCTGGTGTAGCCCCTTTCTTTTTTTTGTTGATTGGCTGATAAGTGGCAGGCTCGACTAAGACCTCCAGGGGAGACGCTTGATTCCTGCCGGTTCCATGAGAGCGGGCATATTAAATATATTATTATATAATTAGTTTTTCTGCGTTCGAAATACAATGTGTGGCGTGACAAAAAAACGAAATGAGTGACTGTCACGCTCAATGCGTGACACTTGAGAGCCCTGATTTTTTTAGAGGGAGTTTATCTATTTTCATTTTGGACACTTACTTGTGGTGGTGGTGATGTAAACTATACTGAGAGCTGTTCTTGATATTTTGTCTACAATCACTCACCAAATTGACAAAATGTTAGGAACAGCTCTCAGTATAATCACTTCATAGTTTAGGTTATATCGCAATTTATCTTAGCCACAAACTATTTTAATATGAACAACATTAACAGAAAGGTTAGTAGCTAAGAGTAAAAGAAAAAGATATTCATTTAAGGGCCTTACTTGATGGTGATTTACGGACAATTTACGGAGAAAACCAAACAGTCAGGTAACGTTAACTAACGTTTACACAGTGTTCAAGATACACGATCCCGTCATTGCTGTGACACTAACGTAGCTAGCTAGCAACTTACAAACAAAACAGTAACGTTCGATGAAATAAAGTTAATTTACCTGTTGGTCGGGCATCATCGTACATGTTTGGATCCGGTGTAGAAGCCTTCTTCTCCTGCGGATCCGAATTCTTCTTGTAAGAAACTGGTGTTGAGTTGTAATCAATTTTAGCAGGAGTACTGCGAATACCGCAACTGTGGCCAGCGCCATGTTTGCTCTCCTGTAAACAGAAGTGACGTAGAAGTGACGTATAGTCACGTTTTTGCAAGACTGTCCCAATTCTGCTCTTCACAGCTTCGAGCCCTTGCGCACTTACTCCCCTAAGTGCACTTTCAACAAGTGTCCACTTTGAGGAAGACCTTAGGGCGTAGTGCGGGTATTGGGACAGACAGGACCACAGCCACCATTACAGCAATCCATTCAGTATAAGTACTATACAGCACTTAACTCCGGTGCCGGGTGCTTACGAGGCTAACGGTAGTTTAATGAAGCGTCGGGAAACAGACCATTGGATATTCCCCCGGCAATCCCCACCCACACCTGTCTCTCAGCCTCGTTGATTAGCTAGCTAGCGTTACAACAAACCCCGTCCCACCCCGGTGTTGAAACCATCCAAAAGGTGACAGTGTGAAATATTGTGATAGTCACTGTGTTTTAGCTGCTCGCTAACGTTAGCTTGCTGGCTCACTAGCTAGCTGGTCAGCTACCAATACAGATCGAATCAAGAAAAACGTAATTATGTTGGGGAAAATGCAGCAATGTTATTAGAATGACATGAATAAACGTTACTAAACGTAACGTGAATAACCTTGAATGGGTAAACTTGTACTTGAACAGATGCATTCTAATCAGCAACGGTGTTTAACATTAAAAACTACAACTCCCATAATTCCACGCAACTTACCAACGTCATCAAAAGTCCGTGTTTACCATCCATTGTTTTGTTTTAGAGACCCCTAGCGGCAGAAAGTTATATATTGTACGTTTAAGGCTTTCCTCTGTGTACACATGTCCTCTGCAAGTATATTTGTGGCTGTATTATTTGTGTCCCCTTCAAAAATTGCTCTTCAGAAATTTGATGTTTATTGTCCCCCCCCTACTGTTAGATCAGATTTATGCCCATGGACGGGGCAACGCGGTTGAGTCGAGCCGAGCCAGGTAGCCATTAGTGTCTACTTTACTTCGACCCCCTCCTGGACCCCCTGCAGTTTGCCTACAGAGCCAATCGATCTGTAGACAATGCACTCAACTTGGCGCTCCACTTCATCCTCCAGCACCTGGACTCCGCAGGAACCTACGCCAGGATCCTGTTTGTGGACTTCAGCTCTGCCTTTAACACCAAGAGAAGCTCTCCCAGCTTGGTATGCCTGACTCCACCTGCAGGTGGATCACTGACTTCCTGTCAGACAGGAAGCAGCATGTGAAGCTGGGGGAACATGTCTCCGACTCACGAACCATCAGCACCAGATCCCCCCAGGGCCGCGTTCTTTTTCCTCTGCTCTTCTCCCTGTATACCAGCAGCTGCACCTCCAGTCACCAGTCTGTCAAGCTTCTGAAGTTTGCAGACAACACCTCCCTCATCGGACTCATCTCTGATGCTGATCAGTACATGAATAACACTGGCAGTTGTTACACCGAATCATGATGACTGACGGAGAAAAACCAAAAAAACTCTCAGACATTCAGGAATTGCTGCAAATTGAATTATAATTTTGGCCTATTCTTGCACAGTGTAGGCAGAAAGTGTATTAATAATACGTCCAAAATGGCATTATGGCACTCAGGGACTAGAGTATAGATTCTCTGCCTGAGCCCGAGCAGAAAATGTCAGGCGAGCCGATATTTTCCGCCACTATTTTCGGGCCGGGCCCTTGATATAATATATTTGTGTTTTTTTAAACATTACTTTATTACGGTAGCCTTATTGGTTGGGGGAGAAAGCTCTGCCTCTCCAGCTTCTCCCGTAGCTCTGGGTGTATGTCCTGCAGTGAGTGAGAGGAAAACTGGGCTACATCGTGTCTCCCCCATCTGCAGCGCTGTTGTCGGCCAGTGCGTCAGCATGCTGACCGTGGCGATCAAAGGGCCGTATTAATTAGGTGATGGAGACCAGAAAGTCTCCTATATGGTTCCAGGGCTTTGATTGTGTTGCTGCCTTGATCTGTTACCCACACTAATCGGCCAAAGGAGCTATGGGTCGAGTTTTTTTGTTGTTTCTTCATTCCAATCTATTTGTGATCCGTTCCATTATTCATTAAAATAATTCTAAACAGATTTCTGTAGTTCCAACAACTCTGAATTGTAGTATAGAACATCAGTTATAACGACCCACGTATTAAAACATAGTCAGAACTATATATTATATCCAAACAAGCCTTATGATAAAGTTGAAGATTATATATAATATTTATTAAAAAGCCAGTCATCGTCGTAGTCTCTTTCTGTCCTAATTCTTCCATTAGCGTAGTCCTCCTGCAGGGCCAGCAGGGCCATCATGCAGCATTACACATGGGGGTCACCGCAGTATTTATATGTTTACAACATGTTGTGATTGTTAACACCTTGCCAAAATCACAGCATCAACTAGTGGTATCCCCCACCCCGAGATACAATTTGAAGACGAAAGAAAGTCTAATAAGCAAACACACTTTTCTTCATGCAGGTTTGGTCACAAACAGTATTAAAGGGGTGATAGAATGATTATAGGGTATTTGACACTGTTCGTTAAGGTCTCCTAACAGGTTATATAACATTGTTTGGGCTGAAAATTTCCCATGTGCTGTTCTGTGCTTCCAATACAACCCTGTATTTTGTTCCCTGGAATGAATGAGAGCTTTTCTACCTTATATGGACATGCTCATGAATATTTAGATGAGCTGCGCGCTGATTGGTTGGTTTAGAACGAGGCTCTGAGAGGAGAGACGGGCGGGGCTGCTCCTCTGCTCTGCAGCTCAGAGAAAGGTGATTTGGCAGAAAATGGAGAGAAATAGACAATACTGTCTTTTCTACAGAAAATCACCAGATTTGTCGCTAGTCGCTTTTGTGAAGAAGAAAAAAATCGCTATGGGGATCTGAAAAGTCGCTAAATGTCACAGTGCGCAGGCTGGTAGAAAGGGGAGAAGGGACTGGGTGAGGGGCCGGTGTAGGTAGGAGAGGCAGCAGCAGCGCTGCGGGAGAAAATATCCATAGCTTCCAAATTAATTTCTGCTCTGACACATTTAAACTCATCAACTTGTTACTGTACACACCAACAGAGACATACAGTTTAGTCATCGCTTTTAAGTCATATGTGTTGTGCACACACACACACTCACGCGCACACACACACTAGCGCACACACACATACTAGCGCACACTCACAGAGAGAGAGAGAGAGCTGCACACATACACACACATACCGCTGCCCAACGCACAGCAAACACACACACATACACACACATACACACACACTGTTAACGTTACCGATAGACTTCCAAAAGTAAAGACATGCCCGCCTAGGAGCTAGCAGCGGCTACTGCGCGGCTAAAACAGCTGAGAGAAAATATTCCCAGCTTGCTTCAAACTTCATTTCTTCTGCAACACATGAACTGTAAAAAGCACCAGATACACAGTTTCGTTACAGTTTCTTCCTCCAATGTGTCGCTGCAAAGTTTCAACACTTAAAGACCATATTGCAGGGTTAATTTTCCAACAAATTTGCGCTAATTGCTTCTTGGTAATAAACATTTAAACTGTTATCCATTGTATTTGATGTTGTTGGGTATCACAAAACGGAATATAACACAAAAAAGTACAACCCCAAATCAGAAAAAGTTGGGACAGTATGGAAAACACAAATAAAAAAATTAAGTAGTGATTTCTAAATGTACTCTGACTTGTATTTCATTGCAGACAATGTGAACACAAAATATGTCATGTTTTGTCTGGTCAACTTTTAATTTAATTTCTAAATATATATCCTTTCCTGTCATTCAGACCTGCAACACATTCCAAAAAAGGTTGGGACAGGGGCAATTTAGGGCTAGTAATCAGGTAAATTGGTTAAATAATGATGTGATTTGAAACAGTTGATGTCAACAGGTGATTGTAATTATGATTTGGTACAAAAGCAGCATCCAAGAAAGGTCTAGTCCTTTAGGAGCAAAGATGGGCCGAGGATCGGCAGTTTGCCAACAAATACGTGAGAAAATTATTGAAATGTTTAAAAACAATGTTCCTCAAAGAAAGATAGGAAGACATTTGCTTATTTCACCTTCAACAGTGCATAACCTCTGCTGCCCGGGTCTGGTCCGTCGAGGCCCCTGACCTTCACCGCCACCCGTGTGGCAGCGCACCCGACCCCAGCGGTTCCTCCCACAGGTGGTGGGCCCATGGGCTGAGGGTTCGGCCGACAGTCGAACCTCAGGATGAAGAGGAACAATGCGGATTCCGTCCTGGTCGTGGAACAACGGATCAGCTCTTTACTCTAGCAAGGATCCTGGAGGGAGCCTGGGAGTATGCCCATCCAGTCTACATGTGTTTTGTGGATCTGGAGAAGGCATATGACCGGGTCCCCCGGGAGACTTTGTGGGAGGTGCTGCGGGAGTATGGGGTGAGGGGGTCTCTTCTCAGGGCCATCCAATCTCTGTATGACCAAAGCGAGAGCTGTGTCCGGGTTCTCGGCAGTAAGTCGGACACGTTTCAGGTGAGGGTTGGCCTCCGCCAGGGCTGCGCTTTGTCACCAATCCTGTTCGTAGTATTTATGGACAGGATATCGAGGCGTAGTCGTGGTAGGGAGGGGTTGCAGTTCGGTGGGCTCGGGATCTCATCGCTGCTCTTTGCAGATCATGTGGTCCTGATGGCATCATCGGCCTGTGACCTTCAGCACTCACTGGATTGGTTTGCAGCCGAGTGTGAAGCGGCTGGGATGAGGATCAGCACCTCTAAATCTGAGGCCATGGTTCTCAGCAGGAAACCGATGGAGTGCCTTCTCCAGGTAGGGAATGAGTCCTTACCCCAAGTGAAGGAGTTTAAGTACCTTGGGGTCTTGTTCGCGAGTGATGGGACAATGGAGCGGGAGATTGGTCGGAGAATCGGCGCAGCGTGGGCGGTATTACATTCAGTTTATCGCACCATTGTGACGAAAAGAGAGCTGAGCCGGAAGGCAAAGCTCTCGATCTACCGGTCAGTTTTCGTTCCTACCCTCACCTATGGTCATGAAGGTTGGGTCATGACCGAAAGAACGAGATCCAGGGTACAAGTGGCCGAAATGGGTTTCCTCAGGAGGGTGGCTGGCGTCTCCCTTAGAGATAGGGTGAGAAGCTCAGTCATCCGTGAGGAGCTCGGAGTAGAGCCGCTGCTCCTTTACGTCGAAAGGAGCCAGTTGAGGTGGTTCGGGCATCTGGTAAGGATGCCCCCTGGGCGCCTCCCTAGGGAGGTGTTCCAGGCACGTCCAGCTGGGAGGAGGCCTCGGGTAAGACCCAGGACTAGGTGGAGGGATTACATCTCCAACCTGGCCTGGGAACGCCTCGGGATCCCCCAGTCAGAGCTGGTTAATGTGGCTCGGGAAAGGGAAGTTTGGGGTCCCCTGCTGGAGCTGCTCCCCCCGCGACCCGACCACGGATAAGCGGACGACGATGGATGGATGGACAGTGCATAACCTAACTAAAAAATTTGAGGAATGTGGAGGAATTTCAGTGCGTAAAGGACAAGGGCGCAAGCCTAAACTGAACAACCATGATCTCTGATCCCTCAGGCGGCACTGCATCAAGAATCGTCATTCATCTATAAGCGATATCACCACATGGGCTCAGGACTACTTTGGCAAACCTTTGTCAAGTACCACAATTTGTAGTTACAGCCACAAATGCCAGTTAAAACTGTACTGTGCCAAAAGGAAGCCCTATGTTAACAGTGTCTAGAAGCGCCGTTGACTTCTCTGGGCTCGGAGGCATCTGGGATGGACCATCACACAGTGGAAACGTGTACTGTGGTCAGATGAATCAGTATTTCAGGTATTTTTTGGGAGAAATGGACGCCGTGTGCTCTGGACCAAAGAAGAAAAGGATCATCCAGACTGTTACCAGCAACAAGTCCAAAAGCCAGGGTCTGTCATGGAATGGGGTTGTGTCAGTGCCCTTGGCAAAGGTAACTTGAACTTCTGTGATGGCACCATTAATGCTGAAAGGTACATAGAGATTTTGGAGCACAATATGCTGCCTTCAAGAAGACATCTTTTCCAGGGACGTCCATGCATATTTCAACAAGATAATGCAAAAGCACATTCTGCACACATTACAAAGTCCTGGCTGCGGAGGAAGAGGATACGGGTACTTGACTGGCCTGCATGCAGTCCTGACCTGTCTCCAATAGAGAATGTGTGGCGCATTTTGAAGCGCAAAATGCGACAACGAAGACCCCGTACTGTTGCCTACCTTAAGACTTGTTTGCAGCAAGAATGGGACAAAATTACACCTGAAACACTTCATCACTTGGTGTCTAAAGTCCCTAAACGTCTTTTAAGTGTTGTGAAAAGGAATGGCAACATTACAAAGTGGTAAATGCTTTACTGTTCCAACTTTTTTTGAAATGTGTTGCAAGAACCAAAATAGGAATGTTGTTTTTTTGAAAAAAAAACAAACAATAAAAATCATGAGGAACACATTAAATTATGTGCTGTTGTATTGTCTGCAATGAAATACAAGTCAAAGTACAATTAGAAATCACTACTTTCTTTTTTTATTTGTGTTTTCCATACTGTCACAACCTTTTCTGATTTGGGGTTGTATAAGCGATATCACCACATGGGCTCAGGACTACTTTGGCAAACCTTTGTCAAGTACCACAATATGTAGTTACAGCCACAAATGCCAGTTAAAACTGTACTGTGCCAAAAGGAAGCCCTATGTTAACAGTGTCCAGAAGCGCCGTTGACTTCTCTGAGCTCGGAGGCATCTGGGATGGACCATCACACAGTGGAAACGTGTACTGTGGTCAGTTGATCAGTATTTCAGGTATTTTTTGGGAGAAATGGACGCCGTGTGCTCTGGACCAAAGAAGAAAAGGATCATCCACACTGTTACCAGCAACAAGTCCAAAAGCCAGGGTCTGTCATGGTATTGGGTTGTGCCAGTGCCCTTGGCAAAGGTAACTTGCACTTCTGTGATGGCACTAGTAATGCTGAAAAGTAAGACCCTGAACTGTTGCCCACCTTAAGAATTGTTTGCAGTAAGAATGGGACAAAATTACACCTGAAACACTTCATCACTTGGTGTCTTCAGTCCCTAAACGTCTTTTAAGTGTTGTGAAAAGGAATGGCAACATTACAAAGTGGTAAATGCTTTACTGTTCCAACTTCTTTTGAAATGTGTTGCAAGAACCAAAATAGGAATTTTGTTTTTTTGAAAAAAAAAACCAATAAAAATCATGAGGAACACATTAAATTATGTGCTGTTGTATTGTCTGCAATGAAATACAAGTCAAATTCCATACTGTCCCAACTTTTTCTGATTTGGGGTTGTAGTACTATTTTACAGCGGTTTGTTTTTCCCCCACAATGCATTGCATGACGTCACGTTGGGGAGATGATAGACCAAAGCCCGTCTTGGTTCACTGTCTGTGGTCTCAGTCTCTGCCAGTGGTCTTGCAAAATATGACTTTTGGTCTCGACCGAGTCCATGTGTCTTCATTATGTGTATAATAATATTGCAGGGAAAGTGAAACACAGCTTGGGCGGGATGCTGTTTGGCTTTTCACAAGTTTAGACAGCTAGCTAGCTAGCCAGGCCGACATTTGCTAATGTTAGCCTAGCTAGCCTGCTACGTAAATATTATGACTGCCTTCGTTGTTGCATC
The DNA here is from genome assembly GCA_023631565.1 of Gymnocephalus cernua. Taxonomy (NCBI): domain Eukaryota; kingdom Metazoa; phylum Chordata; class Actinopteri; order Perciformes; family Percidae; genus Gymnocephalus; species Gymnocephalus cernua. Next base: position 33,670,307 of record CM042438.1, on the reverse strand, counting down.
CTCGTTGTCAATATAAAACATGTGGCTATAGTTAGCCTGTACGTATGCTAGCGGAATTAGCTAGCACGTTGCGTAGCCACTCCAGCCAGCAACTTCGGCAATCAGCAGTAGTTTCGGCGCGCTAACCACAACAATATTGTTGCCCACAATCAACCTCTGCTGCTAAAAGCAGTCAACCTGCAGTGATGTCTGAAATGGAGACACATGTGGATGTGTTAGCTAGCAAAGCTGTCGTGGTTAGCTCGCCGAAACTACTGCCGAAATTGATGGCTGGCTATGCAACGTTAGCTAGCTTATTCTGCTAGCATATGGGATGCTAACGCAGATATGAAACCCTTTCCTATATCTGCGTCCACGTTGCCAACATAAGTGGAATTACCTAGCTAACGTTGCGTAGCCAGCCATCAATTTCGGCAGTAGTTCAATGAAATGTTAAGCTTTGCTCCTACGAGACATTGTTTGTTACGTTACTCACAAGGCTATAGTTAGCCTGTATGTATGCTAGCGGAATTAGCTAGCTAGCACGTTCCGTAGCCAGCCAACCAGCTCGTTTCCCATGATTCGCGTTGCGTCCACCAGAGACCGGGGGACGCGAGACAGCAATGGACGGCGGGCTGGGTGAAGGAACGTGACTCGCGGGAAACAAGCCCCGGTTTCTGGGGTGAAAGCATGGATGTAGCTACAGTGGCCATAATAGTCACAATACAGATAATGGAACAGTGACTAGAAATAGTAGTTGTAGTAGTTCTAGTTGATGTGGAAAGTACGGTACATCTGTAACATTGGTTTGCTCCTGTACGTCTATTTGAGTGTATAATCACTTGAAATGATCCATTTACACACACGAACATCAGTGAAAGTAGGACAGGTGGGCATCATGTTCATCTTTTCATGCTTTACTGTGGACTGAACACCTGTGTTACATGAAAATTAGCATGCAAAATATATATAGTTATAAAAATAAATCTAGAATATGTTTCAATAACAATACATAGTTTGCTCCTTTAGAACTTGCTTTCAAATTGTGACATATAGCAGTCAAGTTTATTTGAAAGCGCTGTATTACATGAAAAAAGAAAACAAAGTGTTTCCAAAGGCTATACTATCCTTCAGCTCCTGATTATGCTTTTTGTTGACTTCACTGTTTGAAGCAGGTTTTCACTCTGAACTCTTAAAAAAGGGGCAGCGGTTCAACTCTTCAGGCTATCTTTGTTCCGAGAAACAGACATGTAATGTTACTTCCAAGTATTTTAGCCAGGAAATTGGAAAGAAAGGAGCCAGGTAAGGGCTTTAGACCTTTTACACAGGCATCCAATTTGGTGCTTTTTCTCCCACACTAATGGTTACACTCTCCACCTGTGCCGTATTGTCCCCGCACAGATTGGAAAACTGTGGCTGACACTGAGAACTATAAATCATTACTGGCCATAACATCACGTTATGGCATCTGATTCAGAAACCGTCCATGAAAGCTCAAGTCAGAGTTGTTTCAGTTTTTCTTATTGTGAGAAGCCAAATAGCAAGTCTGGCTTGCACAGCACCAATTAGCATCACTTTGAAAAGCTGTTGCATTTCAGGTAAGGTGGTGATATATAACATGACGCCCATTTCAAAAAAGGTTTGTGAGGTGTAAGTCTATTGAGAAAGCACAAAGAGAATAAGAAATAAACAGATGGGACATACTGAGAAGAGTTTGGTTAAGTAAAGGCCAAAATAATTAACATGTTCAAAGGCACCAAATGTTAGCATTTGGTCCCGCCTTTTGAGCAGCCTACTCTCTGAAGCCTCCTTGCTCATTCTTGATAAAAAGGTCAGTGCCTGTTTTGGAAATATGAGTCACTGTTGGTGTCCACAAAAGGCATGCATAATGCAACAGCTTTTAGAGGGATATGCATTACAAAAGTATATTGGACAACAACATAATCCAATACACTCAAATGTAACATGATCTGAATGGTTTTTGGTTGAGACAAGTAAATAACCATCCTCTCATTTTTAATGAAGACCTGTATTTTTGGTGATCTTTTTCTGACAGGTTCTGAAAATTGGACAGTAATTATATTTGACTAAGCGTAATGTTGCGTGAATCGTCAATTAATGGCTAAGTAATAGTTATTTGCATTAGGTCTCAGTGGAGTAAGCATGCTTTTTAGTTCCAACAAGTAAGGGTTAATGCCCGACGACATTGTCAGGTATTAGGCGAGGCGTGAACCGTCCAACGCGCAGCGGTTGCCTCCGCCGAAGTCCATTATTACCTGACAATGGACACCTCGAAGGACATAAACCCGCTTATATCATGGTCACTTGCCAAATAACATATTGTTAAAACTTTATTTTACATTTTAATTAGTTTTACAATCGAAATCTAAAGTTTTTACAAACAATAACTCTGTTTCCCTGGTTATGCCTGACGGTTTGACTAATACCTGGAACAATCATTCCCATCCATCAGGTTCTAATGCAATGTAAACGTTGTTCAGTCCTCCAGGAAATAGGAACGACCTTAGATACCACATTGCCACCCTTAGCAACCGGAGATGTTTATAGTCCACTCACCTAAAGAACCCTTCAGCTCAGCTACGAGCCAGAAAGCTAACGCTATGCTAGCTAACGCTATGCTAGCAAGATCCAAAGTCACTAACATTGTGCACAGTTGGCAATCAGTAAAAATAATTTGACAGTATGTTAAACAACAAGACAAGCAAGCTATCCAGTCATGTCATTGTCCCCAAAACAATACAACGACTTTTACGAACAATTTGATCTGCGATGTGTAACGTTACTGTCGGCTGCAGCCTGGAGTAGCGACCTGAACAGTGAACGGGATGTGAGATAACGTTATTCTCTGTGAAACAAAGTCAGTCCAGAGGGGAAGTATAACTTACTTCTTGCTGCGTGTGTGTTAGCGCCATCCTGTGGTGATCAGAGGACGAGTTGGAAATAACAGATCCACATTTCCTTTTTGATTTAATGTAGCACATTGATTTAGAACAGTAAATACTGTACATACAGTTTCACCAGATCTTCTTTAGTAGGTGTCCTACATCACTTTTTTATGGACACCCAGCAGCCAATCAGAATCGAGTATTCACCCAGACCATGGTATAATTACCAATATTACCCAGGGCCAGAGTGGGACTCATTTTTCAGGCCAGCATTTTCATGCCTCAAACCAGCCCACTTTTGTTCACTAGAGATAAATACTTGTAGCTTTACTGTGTAAGTAATCATACTCAACATCACATCACAATACAGCATACAATTCTATGACACTAAACTTGAATTATGGTTTCTAGGCAATGTTACGTGTTATATTTTGTTTTGCATGATCTTTGGCACGTAGTTTGGCAGTTTCAAAACTGCTGTTTTTATTAGGCCTACTCTGTACTAGTAGCTGCATGTATTACAAGCAAATAACCACCAACCACTAACCACCATACTAAACACATTTTGTATACTTTTGTTGTAATGTTACCCTCTGTTGGTCAACGTTAAAAACTACAATAGTAGGGATGGGCATGATTAATCAACGATCGATAATTTGTTCATTAAGAATTTTGTCGATCACGTCAATTTGTTATCAATTAAACTAATGCAGGTAATGCTGTGTGGCAGCAATTAAACATTTTACCACCCGGGGGGGCCATAGGCTACTCAGTTACCTGCAAATTTCTGTTTTGATTTCAAAAGTAATCATGAAGAGGTCATGGTGAAGTGTGGCGTGGGACCATTTTGATTTAAAAAACGACTTAGTTCACTGCAAACACTGCGACGCCGTGTATAAGTACAACACGGCCACGACTCAAATGATGTACCACTTAAACAAAGTGCATCCGACCCTGGTTAATGTCGGTGGCGGTGCGTCCTGCTCTCAGTCTCAACCTAGCATCAACTCGGCGTTAGCACGGAGGAGCTGTGATGCACAACGAGCAGAGGAAATGACCCGAGGGATCTGCACGTTCATTGAGATGAATATTGGAACCAGCATTTCACATTCCGTCACGACGTACCATCACCAGACTGGTAGAAACTCACTACGAACAACGGAATAAGGTTCCCCGACCCGGGCTGGCCAAGTTAGCGCGGAGGTGGCTACCTGCATCCCGGCCGGCGGGTGTTTTCAGCGGCTGGACTGACGGTCACCAGGTAGCGGTCGCGTCTGACCCAGATCATGTCAACCTGCTTATTTTTCCTCAACAAAAACCAGTAGACTGGTGCAGAAGTTGTATGTGAGGTACTGGTTATTTTTTATTAGGCTTTGTCCGTGACTTGGATAGTTTTGAGTTACATTTTGACAAAACCTGTCAGATCTAAGTAGTATTATGTTTTTGGTTAAGTTATTATTTAACATGATTCTTTTTATGTATTATTTTGGAACGAGGGTCTCTGTTTAAGAATTCGCAGCAGCAGGTTCCGCTGCTTCAGAGCACCGCAGCGCATATATCTTCCAGTTTAGCCTAACCTCCAGTTTAACTGCCACAAGTTGTTCTTCTTGTTATTAAGATCTCATCATGGAAAAACATGCTGTATTTTTGTATTTTCATTGTATTTTTAATTTATAAAAAGTTAAATAAATAATGAATTTTAATATAAAAATATTAATGATTAATCGATAGTCGATCGTTAATTCTCCCGACGATCGACTAAGAAAATGTAATCCCATCCCTATACACTAGTAACATTTCATTTTCAGTTTGTAAACAGGAACAGGAAACAGAAAATAAGAGATGGATCCGTTTACAGGACTCATAAAAGGTGGAAATATTTAACATATTTTCTACCTCAGCGTGTGCATAGCCAATTACAAATAAATACAAATATTAAATTAGAGGGCTGTCTATTCCTATTTCAAAATTTTGCAAATACTATATTGCTAAATATATTTAATCAGAAAATGTATTAACTTATCTATGTTCTTGGCAAAAGTCAGGCAAATGAAATTTGAAGTGAAATTTTCCACATATTTTCAATGTACCTAGTGTAGCTAAATTGTCCTTTAACAGTTTTTCATTTAACTATGAAATAGAAAATGCATGCATAAAAGGGAAATTCATATAATAATGTGTGGTGTATTTTACTTTAATTTCGGCATTTTAAAATCTTTCATACACCTGCATCACAAATGTTTGGTTATTCTGTCAGATTACTAAAAGTGAATCCTCACCTTACAGCCAATCAGTATCCAGAGATTTCAGTATTATGAATTGTTTTAGCTCAACAATAATTAACTATCAAATCATTATTTTCCATCTGATTAATCTCTCTCTTTTTAGATACAGTCCCTGATGCGGTTTTAGCAGATGACACCATGGGCCTGTCTCTGGCAGCACAGAAACCCAAAAAGCCTTTATCATGTTAGTTACCAAATTTCACGGGGTTCTCAGTTTTAGCAGCAAAGTTATCCGATTACCTGGCCGAGACAACACCCCCACACTGCCAACAAGCAAATTTTTCACAGTTATAGAAAATGGTTTTGAATTTGAAATTGTTGAAATCCATGTGATGCTGGCAGATTGCAACATCCCATCTATGCAAACAGGAGAATGCCGTCTAATACCATTCTGTGCCAATACAATGCACTAGTCTAAATTATGGCAAGATCTTTGACTCATCCATCCTGATGAAAACAGAACCAGCCATACGCAGCAGGGTCTGTGCAGACACATGGCAAGCATAGTGGTTAATATTATCTGCAAACAATAGATCAGCTCAAAACATCACCAGCAAAGTTTGGTGGTGATGTTTTGAGCTGGTCCATCGAATTAGGAGGTTTAATGAGGGGTTTTATAGCAGGTTTCCAAGATTTGTTTGGCAGTTTGAGCATTGGAGCTGTCACCCAGTGTTACCCAGACAAAATGGCAGCAGTTGTTGAGCAAACTAGAGACTAAATAAAAAGAGAGAGTGCTGCACAAAGCAGTGAATCAGAGGAATAAAACATTATTATTATTATTATTATTATTTTACAGCAGTTATGTTTTAAAGCACAAATAAACACACACGCTGAAGGAAGGTGCCACATTGGCTGGTTTTGTGTGAGTAACACTCAAATTAAAGGGGATCTCTTATGTAGCATTTTCAGGTTCATACTCATAGAGAAAGTTTTGGTGCCCCCCAAAGAGGTTTTTGCCAGTGCCAAAGGAATATCACGAGCGCCAAAACATTGTTTTACAACAGCCAGCAGCCCTCTCATCCACAGCGACTACTGTACACATGCGGCTGGCACTAATTTGACTGGATCTGAATGCATAAATTTGTGCCTGAATCGTATTTGAATGCTGGAAATGAAGTCTTTGATGGTCAAAATGTATTACCGGACATGCTTCAGGAGTAATGTGACGCGAAATTGGGGAAAAATTAACAACACTGGCAGCCAAGATTACATATTTCCCTGCTGTTAGTATGCAGCTACTATAGTTAGCAGTGGACAGTAATATAATATATCAGCACTTTCTACTGTCAAAAATCGCATAAAGGCTTTTACACCAACTACTACATAACTGGAAATGTTTCAGGAGTAATGTGGCAAAAAACACTGCAGTAACGCAACCCAGCTCCGAGTTATGTGACACGGAGCCGAGAGTAGAAAAAAACGTTGAAAGCGGAGAATTCAGAACATGGAAATCTGAGGTTTTTGCTCGGGGGGATTCTCTGAAATTTTTTACCTCATTATTTGAAGCTTTGGCCACGTTTAACATGAAAACCCAACATTGTAACATTATACATGGGTATTCTGTGACTTCACACATTAAAGGCGGCACCATCTTTAGGACCGCCAAGGGACTGGAAGTAAACGGTAAATATGCCTTCTATCTGCTGTGCTGTTGGCTGTGATAACAGCAAGTCAAAAAAAATGGGACACACGTTTTATAATGTTCCTACAAATGCTGAAAGGTGACATAAGTGGTTAGCTGCCATAAAAAGGGATCACTGGACTCCCACAGAACACTCCAGACTGTGCAACGAACACTTTATTTCAGGTAAGTTAACTCCTTAACTGACGTTAGCTAGCTAGCTAGCTATGCTAGCAACCCTACGATAAGGGTTGCCACACAACAATGTTGATGATGACAGTGATTCACAAAGTAAGATCAGTTGACATTAGAACTGAAATTCCCTGCTATGCCGTGCTGCTCCCTGCTATTTCTAGCCACTGTTTCATTAACTATACTGTGATGCACCCCAACCAGCACGTCAGACACCACCTACCAAGAGCCTGGGTCTGTCCCAGGTTTCTTCCTAAAAGGGAGTTTTTCCTCGCCACTGTTGCATTGAGTGCTTGCTCTTGGGGGCTTTGTTGGGTTTTTTGTAAATTATAGAGTGTGGTCTAGACCTACTCTATCTGTAAAGTGTCTTGAGATAACTCTTGTTATGATTTGATACTATAAATTAAATTGAATTGAATTGAATTATTTTATCTCCGCTCATCTATATTACATTATTTAATTTTTGGTCAAGTAACGTTACTTATTTCTGGTAGAGCTAAAGTTAGAGGGCGGCTACGCCAAGCACGTAACTGAAGTGTTCCGTTCGCATTGTGTCTGCTGTAACAATTATCTTCTGCTACGATCAGTGAACTGGCTACACCAGATGTGATGGCTGCACGTACGTTCAAAAAATAAAAAATAATAACGTGTCTAAAAACTAAAACTATTTTTTGCAAACGGAGCGTTTCACTTACCGGTGTCACACACTGTTCATTAATGCGTCACTATATCTTATTCAACCCCTGTAGGTCAGAAGAACGAGAATCTATTAAACCCCGACTATGTGCCAAGTTTGTTTGCTTATCTAAATAAATAGCTACAGCAAATTTGAGCAAATGCAAGCTGTCAAAAGAAAGAGAAGGACGCATGATGTTGGACCAGTGGCACCCTATGATAACAGCAGTCATATGCAGATTGATGACTTTGGAGACACCTCAGCTCAGGAGGGTAGAGTTCAGACAGCTGATCACAGCTACTGTAATTCCGCAGTCTATGCTGAGAGCAGTGTACCCAGGGGCCTGTACTATGAAGCAAGATTTGGCGTTAACGAGGTAACTTCAGTTTTAACCCAGGATTTTCTGTATCACGACGGTGGATCACTTGTTACCAGGTTCAATCGCCGTGGTAATTTATGCTGAACGCCTAACCTGGTCGAGAGCAGGTTATGTTGGAGATCAGAGATCAACCGGTGTAAAAGCACCGCCTACCGACCAATCAATACTCGGTTGATAACGGCGTCACTGCTCTTCGAAGATTGACTGAATGGGTGGAGTTCAGTGAGTAAAAAAAAATAAAAAATAAGAAAAAGCTTGGTGCGAGGAGAGAGAGAGGTGCACTCTTAAAGGTTAAAACATTTAGAGACTGACAACCCTGTTAACATTCTCTGATGGGTATCTTTATGAAAGATATAGATTTTCAGTGGAGGAATCTTATGTATCGGCGCATCAGTTTGAATTATGTTTTTATATTTTTTATTTGCTCCCATGATCGCTTCCCACTGCCAGGGTTGCAACTGAAATAATAGGCTAAAACAACGGTAGTTTATGGAAAGGACAAGTGTAATTATGGTCAGATCTTGGTCCTGACTGATGGGGAAGTGATAAGCCTTGTAATATACGCATTTACAGCGTTGGCTATTTTTTTGCCAGCTTTCCTTCCTGTTTTAGGAAGCAGCGACTGGATTGCGTTTTGCCTGTAAAACTGTGTCTGTGTTCTTCATATTTATGTAGAATTATAGTTTGCTCTTCTTATGTAAAATATGGGGCTCTGGTAGATGTTTGCGATTGGCTACGCTGTACAAACCCCGCCTCTTTTATGTGAACGTGCGCGTCTCTAGATTGGGAAACGTTGGGTTGACTGAACTAGTTGTTAACCACCGTCGTGACACAGCTCTTGCAGGACCGCGGTTGTTAGGTTAGGTGAAGCCGGGGAACTGAAATAAATCCAGGGCATGTTAATCTGGATTAGTAGTACAGGCCCCTGCTCCAATGAAGCCTGCCAAGAAACTGTGAGGACACTGACAGAAGAGTGTACTGCACTGAGGTCAGAGGTGTATCAGCTCAGGGAAAAGGTTAGCAAATTATCCTTCAGCCAGGAAAGCTTCAAGGACAATGATGACATGGTGCAGGACTTAACTGGCCTTCCATCCTTTGCCAAGCTGATGGTTGTCTTCACTTTTATGTCAGAGTTCCTTAAGGTGGGACCTGGATTGAATCCCTTTCAAAGCTTTTTAATGACTCTAATGAGAATGAGACTGAATTTACCACTGCACTTCTTTTCATATATTTCATGTGTCAAAGCCTACTGCGGGATGAATTTTTAACAGTTCATTAAATGTCTTCCATGATAGGTTGTTTAGATTCATACTGTGGCCCAGTAAGGAACAGATTCAAATTAGTTTACCCATGTGTTTCAAATAGTAGTTACAGATATTGTACATCCATAATAGACTGCCTTGAAACTTTCATTGTGAGACCTAAAAACTTGAGAGCCAGAGCACAAACATACTCACAATATAAGCACCACAATACTGCCAAGTACTTGATATCAATAACTCCACAGGGAGTCATATCGTTTGTGTCTCGTGGCTGGGGAGGGCGAGCAAGTGACAGGCACATTACCACCGATGGGCAGTAACGCGTTAGAAGTAACGCGTTACTGTAATCCGATTACTTTTTTCAAGTAACGAGTAAAGTAAGGGATTACAATTACAAAAACAGTAATTAGATTACTGTTACTTCCCCGTAAGTAGGTTGCGTTACTGCGTTACTTAACCGTGATTTTGTTTCGTGAGACTGTCTCGTGAGTGACGATGACGTATGAGTGCCGCGACGTCTGTAAACACTGACACATGTAGTGTTGAACAAGAGACAACATGGAGTGCGGGAGAGAGCAGGATCATGCAGCGTTTAATGCTTGGAAGTACCGACATTACTTTGAGTTTGACTCAGTTAAAGGTGACAAAAACATCAGCGTCCGCTGTACACTCTGCATGGGAAGAAAACTTTTATCTACAGCAAAAAATTCCACCTCAAATCTGAGCAAGCGGCTAGCAAGCCGGCACAGGAATGTGAAACTCTGAAAAAACCCTGAACCCCCAACTGACATGACTGCTGGGGGGCTACATCCAATTCCACCAGGCGAACCTCCGAGGGCCGCTCTCCTGCTAAACAGGTGAAAATAGACTTAAAAGCGACAGGATTTAGTGCCGCTGAACTGAAGAAGCTCGTCGCTGGCTATATTTTGTCGAGGACATGCTGCCAATTTCCACTGTTGACTCTGAATCGTTCCGACGCATCGTAGAAAAAATACCTTGAGAGAGAATACACATGATGGACGCTAATTTGAAGGCTGCACTCGGAGATGTAGACTTTGTTTCCACCACTGCTGACATCTGGATGGTGAATAAAAGTTTAATGGGTGTAACAGGTTCACAGGTTGTGCATCATGTTTTTTAAAAGTAACTTGGTAAAGTAACTAGTAAAGTAATTACTTTTGAAAATAAGTAATCAGTAATCAGTAACCAATTACTATTTCCAAGTAACTTGACCAACTACACATTACAGAAAACTGTGGCTACCTGGAAAATCTGTAGGAGTTCAGTAGGAGATGCTGTGGGATTTTACAGTGCTCATCTCACAATACCTGCCTTCAGAGGGAAAACGCAATTGCATCCAGGTGAACTTGAGTATTCAAGGGGGCTAGCAGCTGTTTGAATTCATGTTGAACGGGTGATTGGTCTTGTGAGGAACAAGTACACCATTTTACAAAGCACAATACCCATTTCTCTCTGCTTGACTGCAACTCCAGGAGAGCTTACATCTCTTGAGAAGATGGTCAGAGTGTGCTGTGCTCTGTGCAACATTTGCCAATCTGTTGTCCCCTCGCAATAGCATGGGTGTCAGTAACATTGTTTTCCTTAGGGTCACAATGTTAAACAATTGTGTACAAATGTAAATATATTTGAATCTTTGTTTTTTATACAAGGCTGTTACTTATGAGTTTCATGTAAGATTGTTTTGTGTTTGTCTTGTCTACCTGTAGACTATCACAAATGTGTGTATATTGATATTGGCTGAAATTAGTTAGTTTAGTTTGTAACCCTAACCCTTGTACAACCCCAAATCAGAAAAAGTTGGGACAGTATGAAAAACACAAATAAAAAAAGAAAGTAGTGATTTCTAAATGTACTTTGACTTGTATTTCATTGCAGACAATGTGAACACAAAATATTTCATGTTTTGTCTGGTCAACTTAATTTCATTTGTAAATATACATCCTTTCCTGTCATTCAGACCTGCAACACATTCCAAAAAAGGTTGGGACAGAAGCAATTTAGGGCTAGTAATCAGGTAAATTGGTTAAATAATGATGTGATTTGAAACAGGTGATGTCAACAGGTGATTGTAATTATGATTCGGTGCAAAAGCAGCATCCAAGAAAGGTCTAGTCCTTTAGGAGCAAAGATGGGCCAAGGATCGCCAGTTTGCCAACAAATACGTGAGAAAATTATTGAAATGTTTAAAAACAATGTTCCTCAAAGAAAGATAGGAAGACATTTGCTTATTTCACCTTCAACAGTACATAACATAATTAAAAGATTCACGGAATGAGGAGGAATTTCAGTGCGTAAAGGACAAGGGCGCAAGCCTAAGCTGAACAACTGTGATCTCCGATCCCTCAGGCGGCACTGCATCAAGAATTGTCATTCATCTATAAGCGATATGACCACATGGGCTCAGGACTACTTTGGCAAACCTTTGTCAAGTACCACAATACGTAGTTACAGCCAATGCCAGTTAAAACTGTACTGTGCCAAAAGGTAGCCCTATGTTAACAGTGTCCAGAAGCGCCGTCGACTTCTCTGGGCTCGGAGGCATCTGGGATGGACCATCACACAGTGGAAACGTGTACTGTGGTCAGATGAATCAGTATTTCAGGTATTTTTTGGGAGAAATGGACGCCGTGTGCTCCGGACCAAAGAAGAAAAGGATCATCCAGACTGTTACCAGCAACAAGTCCAAAAGCCAGGGTCTGTCATGGTATGGGGTTGTGTCAGTGCCCTTGGCAAAGGTAACTTGCACTTCTGTGATGGCACCATTAATGCTGAAAAGTACATAGAGATTTTGGAGCCTTCAAGAAGACATCTTTTCCAGGGACGTCCATGCATATTTCAACAAGATAATGCAAAACCACATTCTGAACACATTACAAAGTCCTGGCTGCGGAGGAAGAGGATACGGGTACTTGACTGGCCTGCCTACAGTCCCGACCTGTCTCCAATAGAGAATGCGTAGCGCAAAATGCGACAACGAAGGCCCCGTACTGTTGCCCACCTTAAGACTTGTTTGCAGCAAGAATGGGACAAAATTACACCTGAAACACTTCATCACTTGGTGTCTTCAGTCCCTAAACGTCTTGTAAGTGTTGTGAAAAGGAATGGCAACATTACAAAGTGGTAAATACTTTACTGTTCCAACTTTTATTGAAATGTGTTGCACGAACCAAAATAGGAATTTTGTTTTTTTGAAAGAAAAACCATAAAAATCATGAGGAACACATTGAATTATGTGCTGTTGTATTGTCTGCAATGAAATACAAGTCAAAGTACATTTAGAAATCACTACTTTCTTTTTTTATTTGTGTTTTCCATACTTTCCCAACTTTTTCTGATTTGGGGTTGTAAATAAAAATTCTTATTCATTTGATTACAACACTTTAGTGATGTTTATTGTACATGGTCACATTGCACATGGTACTTTCAAAACAAAAGCACTAGCGGATACTTAAAATAACCAAAATAAATACTAATGATATAAACAAATGTATATAGCTTTATGATTCAAAGCAAAACAGAAATTAAATATTTAACTATTAAAAATAACAAAACAAATAGTTCCAACAATAACAAAATAATGAATAGCTCCAACAGTTACATTTCAAGTACTTTCACCTGTTCTGATTAAGTTCTAAGAAATAAGCACCAATAATGATCAAAAATCTTGTTAATATTTTTTTTATCTCTTTTATAATTGAATTTCCTTGTTTTCTCACAAAAAACGAAAATGATCATATATGGTCAAATATGATCTCACAGGTGTAAATGGCAAATATGAACTATAAATGATGTATATATCATTGGTTACTGAGCTAAAGTAAACATCTATTAAGTATTTTTACATAAATTGTTATGGCTGTATTGATTTAAAAGCCTAATAATGTGGTGGGTCCACCAGACCCGGGGACATTGGCAGTGTAACAAAAATATGAACACCACACAAGGGTTAAGTACAGTAAATATCATACACGTTAAGACTTTTACTTTAAGTAATATTCTAAAAGGAAATTAACTTCTACCAAAGTCATTTTCTGGTAAGATACTTGTACTTTTACTCAAGTATTTCTTTAAAGTACTTTATACAAGACTGCCATTAGGTCAGTCAGCTCCCCTGTCACAGACTTGTAATACTAAACTAATTTTCTACACTCCACACATTTCCATGTCTTAGGTACCCTAGTCAGTTTAAGGCAGGTCTTGTGAAAGTGCTTTCGCCTACCCTACAGTTTCCAGATGTGCAAAGGATGACATCTGTGCCTACAGGTTGACCGCAGTAGCATCCCACTTCAGGTGGCTGTGTTGTGGCTGTGGTGTCTATGGGAGTAAGGCGTAGTGCTGTATACCATTTCCCCAGCAGCTCAGGTAGCACTCCAGTCCTGATGAAATTCACCACTTTGCCTTTGTAAGCATCGTAGAAGAAGACAGGATCATATGGCATTCGCTGGGTGAAAACTTCCTGTGGTGTCCACACCATGAAGTCACAGTAACTCACCTGTGCAGTGTGCATTTGTGTCTGCACTTGATACATGTACTTGTGGATGCGTCTCAGTGCCATGACCCCATCCTCTCCTATGCCAAGACAGAATGACGAATCCTTGCAGCTTTCAGTGAGGGAGCAGTTCCTGGTTTTGAAGGGGCATTTTATCTCTAAAACGCCATCTAAATGGCAAGTGCAGGCTACCACACCATCAGGTGATGCTCCAATCCAGGGGAGTTCTGGGTTGATGATGAACCCTGATGCCCTCACCTGGAAGTCTTCATGGTGGTCTTGCATCATAGCAACATAGCTTTCCCTTGCTCTGTCCTCATTTTGTTGACCCCATCTGACAAAGATTGGAATGTAAGTATGAAGGTAAATATGGTGCAAAATGTGAGCGCTTGTAGAACACGATGTGAGAACTTGCAGAACAACAAATATGTACTTTTAAGTTGAAATTAGCACTTGTAGAAAATGTTTAACCACCTGTTTTCTAAATGTGAAGTCACAAAAAAAATATTCACAAATGTGTAGATTGATATTTACATGAACACGACAGCTGCAAACATAATGCAAAAGTCGAGGCGCACAGATTCGCCACTTCGTGGTGGAAGCTCTCATGTGTTTTTTTATTTGTGTGACTTCAAGTTCAGATTTTTTTTATTCTGCAAGTTCTCACATCGTATTCTACAAGCTCTCACATTAAACTGTGAAATGTCTATCATTTACCAGGTGTTGTACTCTGACAATTTAAAAAAAGCATTGATTTACATAAACAGAGGCTTCACAAACTTGCAAGCACTATTGTATACACGCTGTGAGCCTTAGAACAAACTAGACCAATCTTGCTTCATGCATGGTTGTCTAGCACAGTAGGCCTATGCATAGCTCTCCTATGAATCTGTTCTGTTATTGGTGTACCTTGTTGCCTCAGTGGAGAACCGAGAAGCACGGGGATAGCAAATTATTTTGATCAAGGATGCAGGTGTGCCTGCTCTGGCTGCCTCATTGAAAACTGACGCTGTGACTCTTCCTGCCCTCTGATCAAACCAAACTCTAGATTTACTTTGCTCCCTGGTCTCCTCAACTATCAAACACTGGGGGGAAAAGTTATTGACACATGACTATTTAGAGATTAACCTACCACTGAAGTGTATAGATTGACTAAAACTAATTACGTTCAAGAAATTTCACCTGAACTGATGGAAATATTAAGAGTTGTACCAATACACAGCCTGATCATCATGGATATTACACTCCAATACAATTGAAGGAAGCCTATGGCAAACAGAGAATGTTTATATTGTTTACCTGTTGCTTCGTTAGATGTAGATCATCAAAGACCTTGGTACTCTCAACCAGTAGCAAGGGAAAGTCCATCTCCAGCCAGGTGCTTGAGTACAATGTGGAAAGAGGAGTTGGCAAGTCCAGTTGGGATATACCTGTAAGAGAGAGAGAAACAGAAACAAGACATTTTAAGTGACCATATATAGTGTCCAGACTATTTTAAGTGACCAAAGAACAAATTTGCAGTTAAATATTCTAGTCCTGTAGTAATTACTCATTATAATTAGCCCATGTGTTTGTTTTCCCCCTGCCATAACTACGATGAGTTGTAAAGTCTTATGTGCAAGCCACAAAAGAGCTTTTCAGTCTCTCTGTGGAGCAGAGTATCTTACGTGTGGGAGTGGCCCTCAATGACAGAGAGGATGGGACTCTTCTTTGGTTGGAAACTGATGTTGCAGATCTCTTCATATGGTAACCCTCGGACAGAGCTCATACTCCTTGTCTGAGCCCAAGCACAGGGGTTCTCGGTGCAAGCCTGCCCGTTTTTATTATCAGCAGCAGCCAACACAGAGTACAGAAGAGCTGCTGCATGAGAGCAGACCTCTCCTAGGCCTGCCTTACAGGTGCAATGAGCCATTAGTACTGTCCCGTCCTCTTGGACTGTGATCCAGGGATGTGTTGGGGTCACAGAAAGGTTTTGTGAATGCTTCACCTTAAGTTTGAAACACAAATTGAGAACTATAAATGTAGCAATATAGCCAGATTAACCCATTATGTTTAAGTTCAACATATATAACATTATCTAAGACTCCTAGCTGTTTTCAACATTATGTGTTCACTAACAAACTTAAGGTCAGCTTTAAAAAATGAAATACCATTGGCAATTGTTAATTATTATCCTAGCATTGACCTAGCTTTGCCACCATACGTAGCAAGTTTGCTAGCTAGTAGCGTAGTAAAGTTAAGTAAACACATATCTTACCTTTCCTGTAAATAAGAAAAGTTTCTTCATCTCCAGATGATAAACTCGAGGATCATTCACCCATCCTGATTTAAAATAACTGTAAGCTTCAGTGCTCTTGTATGCCTTGACTCCCCGGTGTATGGAGAAGGATTGTGGACAAGGTAGATGTAAAGGTCACCAAAAGACATGTTTGGCAAGTTAACAACAGATTTCAGCGGGGTCAGTAGTTGATTTGGAAGTAAATACGGATCAAATCCCAAAATATCAATTTTCTTGGAATAGCGTTGCTTTTCTTTATCAGAGAGATGAGCGATTTTCGTCTGAGTAACGTTAGCAGAGCCCGTTTCTTTGACGTTAACATTAGCCATCTCCACTGGAATCATAGACAGTAAAATTAATCCTGGAATCGACGGTTGGTGGCGCTACGGTCCTAAAGATGGCGGCCACAACAAAAAGGTGACGTCATTGATACCCATGTATAGATAGGACAAAAAATGCGTAAAAG
Source organism: Gymnocephalus cernua (assembly GCA_023631565.1). Lineage (NCBI taxonomy): Eukaryota > Metazoa > Chordata > Actinopteri > Perciformes > Percidae > Gymnocephalus > Gymnocephalus cernua. The sequence goes on along the minus strand of CM042438.1, from coordinate 33,653,753 downwards.
CAGAATAGGTTCCTTTAAAAAAGTAATTCATAATCAACAGGGTTTATTTAGCACTTTTGCTAAATTCAGAACACTCAAGGGTTGATCTTCTTCGATGCAAATAACATTTCTTTGTATTTCACATTGTAGCTTTGTCATATTTGGGAATGATGATGATTGGGGGTTATTGTTGGATAGTTTGGGATCCCGCATTTCTTTGTATTTTAATGCAAAAGTCAAAAATGTATCTCCTATCTGTGCTACTGTTACACATCATTGTAGCATTCATCATTATCTGTCACTTGTGACTACAGCGGCCACAGTTTAGCAAAAGTTACATTTTGCATAGACTACATTTTTAATTTAGAGTTAAAAGCCAGTTTCTTTTGCATCAAAGGTTTCCAACTTGGTTTGGGGCTGGATGAGGTAACAGAGGCAAACACTTCAAACCGACTGGATGCAGAGGTTCGGTTAACCACCACTTTTTATGTATTCAGTCAGGTACTGACTTGTCACATCTCAAATCTTTGTTTAGCTAATGTCTGCTGATAACTGTAAGATATTACAGAATTGTTAAAAGTGTTGGTAAATTACAAAAAAGCACTGTTGGCATCATCAGTGAGCCTCTAAATAAACGTCATATCTTTTTAAATAGCCATTTTGCCACATTTTCCAATAAGTGCTCCTTCACCAGATTACGTTGATGAAGAAAGGCAATGTGATGGCTGGAAGGCATTTGGATCACAAAGATGTATCCAGTGAAGCTATCTCACAGTCACAGCTTGGCTCTAAATGTATGCTGCTGGTGTTTATGTGGTATTGTTGTTTACAGAGACATCTGCTCCTCTAGCTCGCTTGGTTGGTTTTTTACCATTGAAATGATTTCAGTCTGTCTATAAATTTCAAGAGTAAGACTCTAATTTGTATAATATATATATATATATATATATATATATATATATATATATATATATATATATATATATATATATATATACACAGTATCTCACAAAGTGAGTACACGCTTCCACACGCATTCAAACTTTGAAAAAAAATCTATCCATGCTGTTCTGAGTGAGATACGGTTTCTGAATGATTCCTGCCTTCAGTCTCTGGGTGAGCTGTTCAAAATCTGCAGGACTTTCTACGTCACTAGCTGAAACGAGCTGGCTAACCACAACCGTTAGCAGCTAGCGCTAGCGTTAGCATGCTACCTCATTCTCAATGGCAAAGCGCTGCTACAACACACACAAGTTCACCATAATCTCCAAAAGAAGTACTTCCATGTGCGCCCTCCTTTAGAAGAAGTCTCCCGGCTAATCCTGCCTTGTAACTGACCAAAGTTGGAGAAACAACCTTTCTTTTACTGTCTATGGAGCTAACTGACATGATCTACCATCTGAGCTACTGAGCATGTGCGAGTGGAATCAAAGATAGTACAGAAGGAAAGATGATTCACTCTGTAGCTAAAACAGAGACCTGAACACAAGGTGAAAAGAGGAGCTGCAGCAGTGAGAGAGAGATGTGCTGTACAACAAAAATATATTAAACCATGTAAACATATTCTGGTACAACCTTAAAATACAATTATCAACCTGAAACTGAGCAGAATATGGGATGAGCATAATATGGGATCTTTAAGTGTACAGCTTGTATAACAGTGTAAAGTAGTAAGTGTACAGCTTGTATAACAGTGTAAATGTGCTGTCCCCTCACAATAACTCAACACACAGCCATTAATGTCTAAACTGCTGGCAACAAAAGTGAGTACACTAAATTACCATAGAGGCAGGCATATTGTTATTATTAAAGGCCAGTTACTTCATGGATCCAGGATACTATGCATCCTGATAAAGTTCCCTTGGCCCCCACATCATCACAGACCCTTCACCATACCTACAGATTAACATGGTTTTATGTCGGTTAGCCTAATAGCTGGTTTGATTTGCATTGAGAGATGATTTTATGGAAAGTACCCCATGTTAATCTAAAGTATTGAGTCATTCAATACCAATTTCAATACCTTTACATCTCATCAGCGTCAGTGAGCCAATGAGCATGCTTCTACCAAGATCTAATAATGTCTGTGATTGGTTGTCTAACGTTACATGTCATAGAGACACGCTGGAAAAACTTTACATTACACAGAGACGGGACTCACGTAGTAGGTGCCTTTTCTGGCCCTCGGTAGAAAAGGCAGTTGGACTGATCAGTCTCCCCCGAGTTGGTCAAAAAAATGCCTCGGAACACACCGAAGAGATGAGACGTAATACGTCTCCATAACAGCAGGCGGTGCTAATCTGTATTGTCACCCAAAAATGAAAACTGACAGCTGATTGGACGAACGCGTCAGGTGGGTCTGGTTTCTCCGGAAATTCAAAGACAGACTGTTTTGGCAGCTTGTTCAGAATACGATCTCATACATAAATACGTACTAAAACATGTTTCTGAAAACATTTTAGGGAGAAATAGGCCATGCAGTTGCTGAATCTGTCTTCATTTCAGATCGACAAAGGTCAGTTTAAAATATTTTCATATTTTTTATTTTAGACTTTGAGAGACTCTAGTCATGCTCATTCCGCTCCCCGTTTCCGGGTTAGCACTCAGATGCATCAGATGGGTCATTTGAGTCCAGCTGCCGGCAGTGCCCGCCCCGCCGATTATACATGTCAAATCGGCAAAAATGAAGGCCGACAGCCCCTCCGACGGATGACAGCACGGAACACACCGAACAGACTGGAGTCACTGACGTCGCCAGACTGTCCGACGGCTCTGAAAACGATACCCAGCCCTAGAGGTCATATTTTTGTATCTGCAGAAAGTTTATTTTAAATTTTTGGCATAGCCCTGAAATAAAGACGACCACCAGATACTGGGAATGCCAACTGATTTTATTCTGGCAGCTGCTGCCACTGTTTTGTATGTTAAAGTTTATTTGGTAAAATGGCCATCATGCAGAGTTACCGTCAATCTTTACCAACATAATGCACGTTTTCTGTAATTCTGGATAACCCTTTTCCGAAATAAATCGCGACATACATAGTATATATATATATATATATATATATATATATATATATATATATATATATATATATATATATATATAGGGCTGTTGAAATAACGCATTCATTTCGATTAATTAATCTGAGAAAAATTAGTGCATTAAAAACATTAATCGCAATTAATCCATTCCATATTGACCTTTCACCCGGATCATCTAACCACTATACAACTGTAAAATGAAGGAGTGAGACCATGGATGTAGCCTATTAAGAGAACAGAGTGCGCAGAACAGAAACATTACTGGCTAGTTTAACAACTCAACAGCAGGTAACGTTAGCCTTCTGCTAGCTAGTAGCTGGATTAAAAACTGACAGCTAACGCTAAAGTTTGACTGTTTCTGTCGGAACACAGACGAGAGACGGTGCGTTCAAAGAAGCTGGTAATCTACAGCCTCGCGGTGCATTCGTAGTTGTTGGAAAATACCCTTTTGAATTTATTTCCTCAGCATATTAGGTCATATTGTTGATTGTTTTATTTATATTATATATAGCCTATATATTAGGGCTGTCAGTGTAACGCGTTATTAACGGTGTTAACGCAAACCCATTTTAATGCCGATAATTTTTTTAACGCACGAGTAACGCATAGAGAGCAGCGGGATCTGTTAGTCCACTTCTTTAACTGTCTATGGCCACGCCATGTTCCGCCCTATGAAGCAGCTGATTGGTTTGGTTTAGGCATTTCACCGCGAGTGGTGAGGATAGTGGATTGGTCAGGGGATAGGACCTGAACAAATGGAGTTACGTTACCTTGGACGCCTGGCCAATAGTAGTGATTGAAGGGCGGGTCTTGTAATTTCGCAGACCGCAAACAAAACAGACACAAGCCGCGGCCGGTTTGAGCTTGCTAGCCGCGTAGCTAGTAGTCTCGTGACGGCGATTAGCTTCGGAGCGAGTAGTGACTCTAGAGTCAGTGAGAGAAACAAAGTGTCTCCTCTGTTCTTTCTGACCACGGTGGGAAACCTGGAGCAGGAAAACCCTCTCCTTGATTTTACGTTGGTTATGAACGAGAACGAGAACCAGGAAATGAGTCACGGGAAACCAGTTGCTATGACGACGGCTATGCCGCTGACGACACTATGATCCCATAGACAGTAGGATGAGGCAGTACTACCTGCAGGACTATCTGCAGTACTACCTGCAATGGAAAATCGAGGTAACAGCGTTACATTATGTGACAGATTATTAGATCCAAGTGTGAATGTTAGTGTGAAATTGAACATAACGTATATGACAATGTTGTTTTCAATAAAAAAACATTGTCACAAAGCAAGCCAATCTACTTTACCATGCTGATAAGAGAATTAAAATGAGAAAATATAATGGGACAAAAAGAAATCAAGGGACATTTAGAATAGATAAAAATGTGCGATTAATCGCGATTAAACTATGACATTAATGAGATTAAATATTTTAATCGCTTGACAGCACTAGTATCTTTTGGTATGCATTTCAGAAAAAAATGGTTAGGATTCAGGTGTAATTGCAAATAGTGATTAATCATGATTAATCCACTGAAAATTCTGATTAATTTGATTAAAAATTTTAATCATTTGACAGCCCTAATATATATATATATATATATATATATATATATATATATATGTATATATATATATATAATTATATATATATATATATATATATATATATATATATATATATATATGTTTGAACAGTGAAAATAATAAAAAAAGATTTATAACATTAATGTCACTAATGATGATTATTCTTTTGAATTGAAATATTTAAAATACCTTCACAGCAAAAATGATGTATGCGATTAATTTAGATTAATTAATCACAGAGTCTGGAATTAATTCGATTACATTTTTTAATCAATTGACAGCCCTAATATATATATATATATATATATATATATATATATATATATATATATATATATATATATATATATATATATATATATATATATATTTAATTGGCCGTTGTGCCAATCTAATAATAATATTGGTGGTGGGTTCCAAAATGCCGTGATCGCTGTTCACTATCATAGTTCTGAAGGGTCTGATGCTAATGGTTACTTGGCTGTGTGTATGCTGTCATGATGTGTAGGCACATGAAATGTATTTGGTTTTGTGTGGTAGGAGGGTGTGGCTGTCATGCGTTTTGCACCGCAACCCGTTCTCTTTCATTATTTGTAAGGAGAATTAGCATTTTGCTTAAATTAGTTTATTAAACATAAATTAGTTTTTTTGTTTTGGTGATAACACTCACTCTGTCTATGCTGTTTTTTTTGTTGCATTGCTAAGGCTGGACTAGCATCTTCATTTTGTTTTAGAGCTGGAACTGTCATTGGTGACTTTCCCAGTACTACAGGAGAGGACACAATAAGCTAGGCTGGTAGTTTGCTTTTTTTCCAGGAAAGGGGGGTCAGAAGGCCAAGGTTTACAAGTCACGGGTCACTACTCAATCTGAGACAGTGGTTTCTTGGACTGAGAAGGTAATTGGCTGAAATTAAGTCAGCACTGCACTGTTTAAGAGGGGGGACAAATGTGGCACACATGTCTGAAACAATCAGTCTTAATTCTTCTAATTAATTCTTAATTCTAGAAAAATAACTGAGAAAAGTAGCCCTAATTCAGGGCTTAGTTCAGTTTTAAAGGTGGAGGAACCACTCACAACAGAACCAATAACCCTAAATAAGACTTTGGAGTAATGGGAATTTCTAGAAATAGACAGATCTTGCCTCTTTAACTGCAGTCTGATAGTCAATGGAGACTTGTAATCTCTTAGCCTTTGATATTGCCAAGGGACTACGGGCAGAACATAGCAATTGTGCTACGACCTGGTGCAATGCATCTCTCCTTGTTCTTATACAAGGTTACTGTAAAGTAAAACTAAGACTGGATGAGATCCAGAAAATCACGAGAAAGGTTTAGAAGGACAACATACATGAATATTAGGGGTGTGAGACAAGACACGAGATTGGGTTCACGAGAACGAAAGGAGACGAGATTTTACCACTATTTTTAAAGGAAACTTAAATGATGAAATATGACTGGAAAAATAGTCTGAACTTTTATTCAATCAAGTCACAAAATGAAAAATTAGCACTGTAAAAGTTTCTGCCACAAACTCAAATGGCTTCTCTCCTGTATTACTAACCTCTTCAGACCTAATAACTGTGGTGTCCATCTCTCCTCCTAAACCCATCACTACAACCTATTAATCAAAAAGTTATTAATTTCTTACACTGCCTATAACTTTTATTCTTGTATTTGTATCTTATTCCTTTTCAGCCTGTTTTATTTTAATGACCGTTTTTATTGCTCTTTAATGTTTTATGTAAAGCACTTTAAATTGCCTTGTTGCTAAAAGGTGCTACAGAAATAAAGTTCCCTTGGCTTGCCCTGCAGCCTGTCAGTCTGTCACAAGGGCATACGAACGCTTTTGTCTTGTTCCCGTCAGTCAGTCACCAGGGCATCAGAGAACACCTGTCTGTCTCAGAAGTGTAACATTACCTGCACGGTGATCTTGCTATTAAATAATTGCAGCAAACGCTGTCTGCGCAGTTTTAAAAACTGTAACTTCTGTCCGCTTAACCGGCATTGCTGTGACTTAAACTGCAGAATCCCTTTCACCCCGTCTGCACCGTACCTCTGCGTGTGTGTGTCTGTGTGTGTCGGAGCTGAGCCCCGCTCTCTGTGAAACATGCAGAGAGGACAGAGAAGCTTGCTCTTACTGAGGTACTGAAATTTGGCACAGATTGATTTAAAGGTGCCGTAGGTAGGATTGTGAAGATCCAGGACTTAGTGAAAAACTTCTCAGTCCCTCCCCCCTTTCCGCTAAAGCCCAAAACGGTCTCCTAAGCCCCTCCCCCCACAAGGGAGAATGAATGTGTGTGCATGAGCAGTGATTGACACGCAGTTATACACCCCCTCCTGGCCCTGATTGGTGCATCTGAACAGGGAGCTGTGGATTTTTGTAAATCGCACTACAGGCTGTAGGTGATGCCAGAGGAATGACCTGCTTCATGTAGTTCTACTGGAGCATAGGGTCAGTTTCAGCAGATATGACAGAAAGTTAGATTTATAAGTCTTACCTACTGCACCTTTAATGTGAATTGGCCCTTGGTAGTGCCGACGTAATTCTGCACTTGTGTACTGATATCGCGAAACAACTTTTAACCTCAACGAGTTATATAACATTTAAATCTCAAGAGATCTTGTCACACCTCTAATGAATATTGAAGTCACCAAAGATGATTACTCAAGAGAGAGGAGCTCAGAAATAATAATAGATAATTTGGCATTAATAAGCTAGCTACATAAAATAAAATCTGCTACAGTTGTTTTGGGCTGGAAATGAGAAGGCTGCTTTTGTTTCTATGTGAAATCAGAATTCACATGCAAAATCCAAAATTATGAAGCCAGCATGGAAAAGCTTGACAGGTACTGTATTATATAACAGTAACATGGTGTAGACCTGCACCTCTAAAAGGTAATTTAATATATTTTAAAGAATCTTATTACTTGACAGGTAAGTCGATCAACTTGCTCCCAAAACTTTTATTGACTTGCATTCCCATTTAAGAAGTTAATTAATCACTGTGACATTATCTAATGCTGAACTTCAGCAGTGGATCTGAGTTTGCATAAAAGTGATCAACTTGAGTTGTGGAGCTTGTGGTTTCAGAGAAGTCAATAAATCAGGATGTGTGTGTTTTACAGCACAAAACAGGAGACTCAGTGGTGTTAAGTCCCAGAGTCAGGTGCTGAGAGAGCATCTTGACTTCTAGTGATGATGTGGGTAAAATGTAGTGTGGAGGATCAATAGAACACCCTCCAGCAGATGCTGCAGGCCTGACCACACGCAAGCAAACACTGTTTGGTGAAGCAGAGCAAAATAAGTGAAAGTATCGATAGCTGGGTGATGATTTGATAGCAGTGACAGCCTGGACACGGAGCGTAGAAGTGGAATGGCAAAATACTTGCAGGCTCTGTGGAGTCAACCATTTTCTTTAAGTAAAATTGTGTTATTGAGTTGAATATTTTCTTTACAGGCTCAGGTCCAGGTATAGTAGACTGTTCCTTAAGGCGAGACACGGCAGGCAAAAACATTTCAGGCTTGTGGTGAAAAAAAGTCCAAAATACTCATTTAGGTCTTTATTTTACTACACTTTGTCTGTTGGCGTTCTAAATCATCCCGCTGTGCCGCGATTGCTGTCTGCACCCTGTCATCACATATACCGTTGGAAAGCTCTCTCTCCTGTTCAATGCTGTCGGATCCAAATATGGTCATTTGCTTTTTATCAGCAACCAATCGTTAAAGTAAAATGGGGGATTTAACTCTAAACGCGCAATCTCATTGGCTGATGCCAATTTCTGATGTGATTCGTTCAGAATTGTCACGTGACGTGCTCTAACAGTTCCGCGGGAGTTGTCGAAAGAAGTCCGTCGAAAATTATCTCACAGAAGACGAAAACAGTTGTCATTAGCAAGAAAACACAAAGTATTAGAAGCTAAGACAGCAGATGATGAAATGCCATCACATAGTACGTTGATGCGTAAACTGTCGTTTGGAAAACAGGAGCGGAGGTAATGAGAGCGCCACACAGCAGTGGCTGATCATTCATGTAGCGCGTCTGAATGAACTGATCGGTGGTTTAATTTGTCCTAATTGCGCAGGGACAGGGCTGAAAGTTAACATTGATCCAAAGAATCATGGGTTCTGTAGTAGTTTACTACTAGAGTGCAGTCTCTGCAAAGAAGACACTTACAGGCAAAGTGTCAACACATCTACGCGTCTTCAAGACGTCTCCAGGAATGATGTGGCGTTTGATGTGAATGTGCGAATGGTGCTGTTAGCGCATGAGTTAGGCTTGGGATACGCAGCTCTCAGAAAAATCAGCAAAGTGTTGGGGATTCCTGGCCTTCATGTTAAAACGTATCAGAGACACCAAAATACAGTAACAGGTATGGAAACACACACTCTCTCTCTCTCTCTCTCTCTCTCTCTCTCTCTCTCTCTCTCTCTCTCTCTCTCTCTCAAATCAGTTTACAGAAATTCATAGCCTACATGTCATATATTAAATATATAGGTGTCATATGTATACTATACTTTACTGATGGGGATACAACACACTATTACAAAACAATTACATTACACAACAGTTAGTTTTTGTATAATGTACTATTACTATATAATACTAAACAAATCTGTAATTTTTGGGATCCTAAAGTGGTTGTGAGTACTCAGGTTGTGGCAGGCAGATCCATATTTATCTGCCAGTGGAGCTGCTGTTCCTTCTCCTAGGAGAACTACCAGCTTCTTTTCTGGTGTTAACATTGGGAAGTTTTATTTTTTGGGCTATTTTTCCAAAGTGTGAATCTCTTAGTGAAGATACTTTATCCCAGTGGAGGAGGAAGTGTATCTCTGTCTGACCCAGTCGGTGGTCACTGAGCCTGTATTTAGTCAGGATCAGTCTCTTCTTTGTATCTCTGACAGATAATCTGTCAAATGGAGCTCAGCGTAAATTCTTTCAGGAAGACTTCAGACTCATGTTTACATCACTCCTAGTTGATCAGCTGTTCCAGCTGTTCCTTAGTGTCAATCAGGTTCAGCTGTTTCAGTTAAACCAATCAGAGACAGCCATGTATTGCAAGCCAATCACAGCATGACATCTTGTTTAAATCTCCTCTCTCCTTTCCGGGTGTCAATTGTCGTTTCAGGAATAGAGTGCGTCCCACCTCCTCCCCTTTCAACCCCTGGTAGTATCGGCTGGTAATTCGGGTTTCGTTGACTGACTTCCTCTTGGCACTCTTGATTGGTTCCTCTCCACTTTATCACCACCACCAGTGTCTAGACTCCATCGGGGGATATGGATGGGTTACACCCCCCCCTGCAGTTATGGATTTGATGGAGTCTAATCTCCAGAGACTTTGCACATTGCATAGTTTGTCTTGTCTGACAATAAATGTTTTTCATTTTATCAAGGAAGTCTCTCCTGATTGAAATAACAATTTAGTCTACTTTGTTTGCTTTCTCCAATGTTGATCTTTTGAATGATTCATAATTCATTTCGTTCTGTTGTGTTGTTACGAACCAGTGGTGATGGGAGCCTGGTTAGTTAGCTTCACCATCAGCTGACTTACTGAGGGGACTATTTTCAGGATTTGGCTCTTGGGTTTTAAGTGCTCTGAAATGGAATGTCTTCTTGACTTTGACAAAATGTTGCAGCTTGTTTCTGTATGTTTAGCAGTAATGGGGAACATCCCATCTCTTGTCTTACATCTAGCCAGTGGCGGTTCTAGACACATTTTACTAGGGGGGCCAAGGAGGGGCCAGTGTTTAATCAGGGGGGCACACATAAAAAACTGGCAACACATGATATTCAAAGATTATAAACTTTATTTTACTTTAAAATCATATGACATTTATTATAACACGTATTTTGTACAAGAGTGCAGGTGCAAGAGAGATAGTGCCATAAAAATGAAAAGATAAATAAATTTAAAAAAATTAAAAAGTACAGGGTACAAATACAGGGTTCATATTCAATGTGAACAAAACTCCAGGATACAACAAAGGGTACAACAATGTGCCATTTCCTATTTATGAAAGCCCCACTACTGTGGACAGTTGATTCCACATTTAGTTTTAAGAAAGAAAACTTTCTGAGTGATTTATAAACAAAACACACTACCCTGTATCCATTTAGGTAAAATAAACCAAATCAGAAAAGAAATTCAATTTAATTCAAAGAGGCTTTACTAGCATGACCATATTGACACACAGTATTGCTAAAGCACATAAACAGGGAAACGTGTTACACATTAACATCCAGGTGTCCAATAGGATGCAGACAATAAACATTAAGTTAACATTTGTTTAAAAGCAACAATCACGTCAACACAATGTAGCAATATGAACAACACTGATGGATATCAGCAACAACATTAACACAAGAATATTACAGGTGTCTGTGTGTGTGTGGCTGTCTGTGCACTTCACTGTCAGTTGATGAGCAGGTGTACAAAAAAAGGCTTTACAACATATATGGGCAAGTCCATTTAGGACAGCACATTTCCACCATAGTTCACATTAGGAAAGAATGACAGCATGAATGCTCACTAAACAAACATACACTACATATACCTTTTTATACACAATTTTTTCCAGTAAGTTTTTAAGAGTGAAAGGGAAGTAAGCAATCGCTCATCATAGGATCATACATATTTCAGTTACAATATTAGTTACAATATTAGTGTTAGTTAGATCAGCCAAGACGGATGAAGTTACGTGGTTAACATCACAACACTGTGTAGACCTAGCAAGGATAGCCTACTAACATTTGGATATTTGCTTCTGCTTCGATGAGTTTGCTTAGATATGATTACATTTCTAAACACATCGAGACCAGACATTTAAAAACTTGATTTGATTTATGTGTGAGGAACAAAAGGAACATGTAGGCTATGTGCAAGAACAACAAGTCACTTATGATATTAAACCGTTTTGCTTACCTTCGACTCCTGCAAATCGTAGCTCCTCTCGCAAATAGTAGTTGCTGAGCAGCACCACACGTTGCAGGCATGCAGAGAGGGCAGGATACAGTTTTTGGGTGCGCCACTCTAATTTACCCGTGTAGAACGTTGCCGTGTAGAGCGTTGCATTAGTTCATTTAGCGCTCGCGTGTAAAATAGTTATAAATTCATAATTTTTTATTTGGTCAGCACGGGGGGGCCACAGGGGTGGCCAGGGACATTTCCAGGGAGGCACGGGCCTCCCCCGGCCTCCGTGTAAAACCGCCACTGCATCTAGCCTCTGTCTCTCTGTCTCTCTCTCTCTCTCTCTCTGTCTCTCTCTCTGTAACATTTGTGGCATTATAGATTATGGCCTCCATCTATTTGTGTTTTATGATATGGATGAACAGTTAGTAATAAACTATAAATTGAATCTCAGTCACTGAAATTGAGAGAGGCTTGGAGTCATTGCAGAGAACCAGGGACCAGATCAGGCAGGCATACACAGATATTGACCCAGATGTGGCGGAGATAATCAGGGAGGATGAGGATGCCATAATCAGTATTAGTGTGTCTTTTGATGGCAACTGGCAGAAGAGAGGCTTCAGGTCCCACTACAGCATTGGTGTCTGCATCGACATCCTCACTGGGCTGGTAGTGGACTTTGAGGTGCTATCCTCCTACTGCCATGCTTGTACCCTGAGAGAGTGTGCTAGGCAAGGTGGTAAGATTACACAGGAGGAATTTGAAAGCTGGAAGGAGAGTCATGTAGACTGTGCAAAACACTTCTCAGGGTCAAGTAAGGGCATGGAGCAGGAGGCAGCCAAGAGGATGTGGGCCAAGTCTGTGTCTCAGCATCAGCTGCGCTACACAGAGATGCTGTCAGATGGGGACAGCGCAGCATTCAGGGAGGTGGTTGCACTCAACCCATACCCTGGGCATGAAATCCTTAAGCTTGAGTGCATATATTACACTCACAAGCACATGGGCACAGCACTTAGGAAACTGAGTGCTGGTTAGGGTAAGCTCACTGCCAAGAAATGTAAAGCCTTGCAGAATTATTACAGGGGGGCTATTTTAAATAATCAAGGGTCATTGGATCAAATGAAAACAGAAATATGGGCAGGTCTCCTCTACTCCATGTCTAGTGATGAAAATCCTACACACACTAGGCGTAATCCATCCTGGTGTTGGTACAGGAGAGCAGAGGAGAATGGAAAAAAGCCAGAGAGCCATAGGCTTCACACAGGTAAACGTTTTATCACAGGAGGTAGGTCAGAAGCTCATCCCTGTCTATCACCGGATGTCCAGTGACAGCCTACTCATACGCATGCAGCATGGAGACACTCAGAATTCCAACGAATGTGTCAACTTGGTCACATGGGCCCAATGTCCAAAAAACAGTCTTTGTAGGGAAAAGCAGGGTTGAGGCTGCAGCCAGTATGGCTATTTCTACATTCAATGAGGGTGCCTCTGCCATGCTGGCTGTGATGGAGAAATTGTGGCTTCAGAGCACAGTCGTAACTGTCAATACAATGAAGGATGACGACATGGTTAGGATTTCAAAAGCCGATAGTGTCCATTCCACCAGTGCAAAGCGGAGCCGTAAAAGTGTAAGCACAGCCAAAAAAGTGAAAAGACACCAGCAGGAGATGGAGGAGGGCCCTACATATGGTGCTGGCATATGTAGACTGTAAATTAACTTGGGGGGAACTAGGCTGTGTTATGGTTGTGTTCTGTCAGTTTGAAGTTTGTGATGTTTGTTGATGTGTTAATCCAAACAACTTCATTTAGCCTGCTATTTATATTTATAAGTGATTATTTCTTATACTACAGGTTTAAAGTCTGTTGTCATAGCATGACAGTTTTGACTGCTGACTCTACAGTCATCTTCAGAAGCATCACGTGATGTTGCTGTGACGTCTACTGTGGGTGTGATATATTTAGTTTTTGTGATGGAATGTTGATGTGTTGTTTTGATGTTTTGATGTTTTGATCAGTGATGATTGAAGCAATAATTAGTTTTGGATGTTAAACAGTGTGATACATGGATTTTACTTGGACCTAAAGCATATTTTGTCCGTAATTCAAGGCTTTCTATAGAAATTAGTGGAATTTTGCCATAAAAATCTTTAAAGGCCGTTTTCACAAAATGAGTTTTTTCTCACACTGAGCAAAGATTTTCCACTTCTGTAGCACCTACATGAACCAAACTTTACAGTCGTATTCCTAACTATATTGTGAAGGATTTTACAGAGGGATTTGTTGATATATAATTCTTCGCCTGATTTATATGACATGTTATGCCTAAAAATAGGGCAAAAATCCATGTTTTAAGGCTATTGACAGTATTTTCTGATTTACTGGGTGACAAAAGGAGATATTCATAATCTCCTCTGTAAATGTCTTCATTTAATATCAACAAAATGCAAAAACAATTTTGAACCTTGTTTTTTTCAATGGTCAAAGTCTTCGCTTCAAAATATATGCAAATTAGCGCATATTTAACTAGATATAGCCTAATTAGCATATTTTAACATAAAATTGCAGAAAACTTACAATACATTTTATTATCCTATTCATGTGAGTAATCAACTGGTAAAGTTCCATGGTGATATCTGTAAGTTAAAACTTTTGCCCTATTCACCTGTAGTGTCTCGCCTATAGGTTTAATTGCTGCTAATGCCTTAAATATGAAGCATCTTAATGTGTGAATCTTACGTCCATTTTTTTATGACTTAGCCCACCCTAACCTGACGTGCCAGATGGTTTATTACATCTGAGAAGCTATCATTGCAAACTGTTAAGGGCAAGCACTTTCAAAAAATACCTGCCAGGAGATTGAATGAACCACCTGTCATTAGTAGTTATCATGTTTGCTATTGTGAATGTAGCCCTGGTGTGTTTTATGTGGAGTACTGGGTCATACTTCGTTTAAAAAATAGCCTTTGCAACCAATCATATAGTAATTTAGGTGACTATTTGGCATTGTGTTTTATGATTAACGTTGCATGCGGTAAACACACCGATTACAATTACGTTTGCATGAAAACTAAACTCATGGCAATTGCTCCTGCTTCGGAAGGACAAATAAGTGAATTTTCTTAAAGTGCTGTTAAAGAGAGGGTTGGAAATATTTTCCAATATATACTTTTTATATATTGTTTGAAATGGTCTTTACACCCCAAATAACTTATGGGCTCTGAAAAAGGAGCAAAAGAAATCCATCATAGATGCTCTAATCCTTTAAAAACTCCCACCAATCAAACCGAATGGACCGCTTTTTAAGAAATAATTAAATGCCTCCTTGCCCCGATGCTCGTACTCTACCCCTCCCGTGAACGAGCCCAAGCTCAAAAAGCATCTTGCAACTGGAGTTTCCGCAAGTCTGCTGGATAATGGAGGGTAAAACTCCGCAAAAGTTGCTACTGCTGCGTTTACTTGCACCACCCGCCCTCCTAAAAAGGCAGAGAAAAGAGACTGAAGCTGAAAAAATGGTGACTAAAAAGGCAGATACAACTCAAGGACAAACTAGAGTAAACACTGGCATGACATAAAGTGAGATTAACGTCATTATACTGTCTGACTGGATGCTAACACTGTTGTAGTTATTAGCGTTGTTAAAGCTAATAAGCTAATTCACGCTGTCTGTATGCATCATGTGAGGTGATTTGTGTACGTTATATGATTCCTGTGACTTGAGTACCGAATACAGTCCTTCGCTACCTTAGTTACCTTATTATGTTTGTGTATATTTGTGTTACGTATGGTGTTTGCTGTACTGATTGTTACTTTGTATTATTTCCCTCTCTGGGAACCATCACCTTATCGTGGTGGAGAGGTTTGGGTGTCCCTATGAACCTGAGGGCTGTGTTGTCTGGAGCTTTGCGCTCCTGGTAGGGTCTCCCATGGCGAAGTGGTCTCAGGTAAGGGGCCAGACAAAGAATGGTTCAAAAACCCTATAGAAAAACGAGGAAGGGATAGAGAGACCCTGCCCGGAGGAAGCCCGGGGCCCCCGTCTGGAGCCAGGCCCAGAGGGAGGGCTCGTGAGCGAGTGTCTGGTGGCTGGGCTTGCCACGGAGCCCGGCGGGCACAGCCCGAAAAAGCTACGTGGCACCTATCTCTCCATCCCATGGGCCCACCACCTGTGGGAGGAACCGCTGGGGTCAGGTGCGCTGCCATACGGGTGGCGGTGAAGGTCAGGGGCTTCGACGGACCAGACCCGGGCGGCAGAGGCTGGCTCTGGGGACGTGGAATGTCACCTCGCTGTGGGGGAAAGAGCCGGAACTTGTGTGGGAGGTGGATTGCTACCAGTTGGATCTGGTGGGGCTTACCTCTACGCACAGTCTCGGTTCTGGAACCATACTCCTGGAGAGGGGTTGGACTCTTTTCTTCCCCGGAGTTGCCCAGGGTGTGAGGCGCCAGGCGGGTGTGGGGATACTCTCAAGCCCTCAGCTGAGCGGCGCTACGTTGGAGTTTACCCCGGTGGACGAGAGGGTCGCCTCCCTACACCTGCGGGTTGTGGGGGGGAAAACTCTGGCTGTTGTTTGTGCATATGCACCAAACAAGAGTTCAGAGTATTCGGCCTTCTTGGAGACCTTGAATGGAGTCCTGTATGGGGCTCCGGTGGGGGACTCCATAGTTCTGCTGGAGGACTTCAACGCACATGTGGGCAATGATGGAGACACATGGAGAGGCGTGATTGGGAGGAACAGCCTCTCTGATCTAAACCAGAGTGGTTGTCTGTTATTGGACTTCTGTGCTAGTCATGGATTGTCTATAACAAACACCATGTTCGAACATAGGGATGCTCATAAGTGTACTTGGTACCAGAGCACCCTAGGCCGAAGGTCAATGATTGATTTTATAATCGTTTCATCTGATCTGAGGCCGTTTTGGACACTCGGGTAAAGAGAGGGGCGGAGCTGTCAACCGATCACCATCTGGTGGTGAGTTGGGTCAGGGGGTGGGGGAAGGCTCTGGACAGACCTGGTAAGCCCAAACGGGTGGTGCGGGTAAATTGGGAATGTCTGGAGGAAGCCCCTGTCCGACAGACCTTCAACTCACACCTCCGGCGGAGCTTTTCGTGCATCCCTGTGGAGGCTGGGGGCATTGAACCTGAGTGGACAATGTTCAAAGTTTCCATTGCTGAAGCTGTGGCGGAGAGCTGTGGTCTTAGGGTCTTAGATGCCTCGAAGGGTGGTAACCCACGAACACCGTGGTGGACACCGGTGGTCAGGGAAGCCGTCCGACTGAAGAAGGAGTCTTTCCGGGATATGTTATCCCAGAGGACTCCGGAGGCAGTTGCAAGGTACCGAGGGGCCTGAAGAGCTGCAGCCTCAGCCGTGAAAGGGGCAAAGCAGTGGGTGTGGGAGAAGAAGGAGAAGACATGGAGAAGGACTTTCGGTCGGCACCAAGGCACTTCACCGTTCAACACCTCAGGAGGGGGAAGCGGGGAACCATCCAAGCTGTGTACAGCAAGGATGGGACGTTGTTGACCTCAACTGAGGAAGTAATAGGGCAGTGGAAGGAGCACTTTGAGGAAGTCCTAAATCCAGCTGATGCGCCCTTTTTGTTAGAGGCAGAGCTGGAGGATCAAACAACTCCACAGTAGCAAAGCCCCAGGGATTGATGAGATCCGTCCGGAAATGCTGAAAGCTCTGGGTGTGGAGGGGTTGTCTTGGTTGACACGCCTCTTCAACATTGCGTGGAAGTCTGGGACAGTGCCAAAGGAGTGGCAGACCGGGGTGGTGGTTCCCCTGTTCAAAAATGGGGACCAGAGGGTGTGTACCATTTACTGGGGTATCACACTTCTCTGCCTCCCTGGTAAAGTGTACTCCAAGGTGCTGGAAAGGAGGGTTCGGCCGATAGTCGAACCTCGGGTTGAAGAGGAAAAATGCGGATTCCGTCCTGGTCGTGGAACAACGGATCAGATCTTTACTCTCGCAAGGATCCTGGAGGGAGCCTGGGAGTATGCCCATCCGGTCTACATGTGTTTTGTGGATCTGGAGAAGGCATATGACCGGGTCCCCCAGGAGATACTGTGGGAGGTGCTGCGGGAGTATGGGGTGAGGGGGTCCCTTCTCAGGGCCATCCAATCTCTGTATGACCAAAGCGAGAGCTGTGTCCAGGTTCTCGGCAGTAAGTCGGACTCGTTCCAGGTGAGGGTTGGCGCCAATCCTGTTCGTAGTATTTATGGACAGGATATCGAGGCGTAGTCGTGGTGGGGAGGGTTTGCAGTTCGGTGGGCTGGGGATCTCATTGCTGCTCTTTGCAGATGATGTGGTCCTGATGGCATCATCGGCCTGTGGCCTTCAGCACTCACTGGATCGGTTTGCAGTCGAGTGTGAAGCGGCTGGGATGAGGATCAGCACCTCTAAATCTGAGGCCATGGTTCTCAGCAGGAAACCGATGGAGTGCCTTCTCCAGGTAGGGAATGAGTCCTTACCCCAAGTGAAGGAGTTTAAGTACCTTGGGGTCTTGTTTGCGAGTGAAGGGACAATGGAGTTGGAGATTGGTCAGAGAATCGGCGCAGTAGGGGGCGGTATTACATTCAGTTTATCGCACCGTTGTGACGAAAAGAGAGCTGAGCCAGAAGGCAAAGCCGGTCAGTTAAATTCCTGGAGACAACCCAATTTCTCCTTTTTATGGTCCTTCGAGCCGGATTAGAGTAACAACCAAGGTATGGATCCTACAGTTGACTGGACTACAACCTGGCATCTACTCAACAGTATCACCCATCCAACTCAGCCTTCACCTACCCTGTCCAGGCAGCATCATGCTCTGCTTCAGCCTTGCCTCAATCCAGTCCACAACAGCCACAGGCAGCTGCTGTGCTCCCATTCACCGCCACATCCTATGACATTCCCAAACCTATGATTCCCTATTTTGACAGTGGCAAAGAAAGTGACTTTGCCTTATTGAAGATGGTGCTCGACAACCTGCTGAACAGCCATCTGCACCTGAACAAGCATCACAAATACCAAGTGCTTGGACACCTGAAGTTACAGAGTGCGCTCTAACTAGTCAAAGCCTACATGCACTATCCAAGACCATATACCACAGCTATGCAGGCTCTACAGGACAAGTATGGTCAACCTCGTCAGCTCATCCAAAGTGAATTGGGTGCCATCCTAAACACACCAGCCTTGAAGTTTGGTGACCCTGAAGCCTTTGATGCATTCACCTTATCCATTCAGTCACTGGTAGGGCTACGAACTACGATGTGGATCTCATGTTGACCGACTACTGAGTAAGATGCCGCCAAGCTATCGTGATAGGTTTGTGGAATACTGCCTGAACAATGGTATTCTTCGAACAGGGACTGACCAAACCTACACCCTACCTGATCTGAGCTCCTGGCTACAGATGAAATCCCAAGCTAAGCGCGTAGCAGGTCGATCAGCTTCACTTTGAAGCAACCAGGCCACCGAAGAAGGACCAACGTCCCTTCAACAAATCGTAGAAGTCAATAGCATTCTTCCTCACTGCCAGTGGCGACCAAGGCTCCAAAGGACATTCAACCAAAGTCCCCATCCAAACCCAAATCATACTGTCCCCACTGCGACAATAAAGAACACTTCCTGAACGCTTGCACAGAGTTCAACAAACTGAACACAAACCAGATTGTGAGGTGGATAATGGATAGACAGCGGTATTGGAAGTGTGGACAATTTCATAAGCCTGAGGTTTGCACCTTCAAGCGACCATGCAATACCTGTAAAGAGCAACACCTAACAGTACTGCACGATGCAGTCCAGCAAACCCAGAAGAGTGTCCCCATGGTGACTGCTCAGACTACAAAAGTGTACCTGGATAGACCAAGCAGATCTCCCAAGGTGATGTTGAAAGTTGTGAAAGTCCTACTCCATAATCAAGACAGAGTACTGGAGACCTATGCAGTACTAGATGAAGGCTGTGGTGTCTTCCCTGACTAAACCTGAACGAAGTATCACATATGTCAGGCATTCACCACTGACAACATGGGACTATCAGAACATTCTTATCCAGTGAGAACTCTCCAACGGAGATATAAGCACCTCCAAAACCTACCTTTGCCTCCCAAAGACCACGCTCAACCTCTGATGCTAATTGGATCTGACATGCCTCATCTCTTGGCACCTATAGAGCCGGTGGAGTTGGGCCCCACAGGGGGGCCCATTGCAGTCCACACCAAGCTTGGCTGGTCACTTCAAGGTCCCACCAGTATCGACCAAGTTCCTGCATTCAAGCAGCAATGCCCATGCACAGCGACAGCCTCACCTACCTCTGAGCTATTTTAAGAATGTTGAACATATTTGGCAAATTGATACACTGCCTTATTTGAGCGAGAAGTAGGTGACCCGATCGAAGCAAGATCAGCAAGCCTTAAAACTGCTCCAGACAGGGTCAGTGGTGTTTGCTGTACTGATTGTTACTTTGTATTATTACAGACCACAGCTAAATAAATCAACCAAACAGGATGTCTGTATCTGTGTTCTTTAGCGGGAACACCAACCCCACACCTTGCCACTCTAAACCAGTTAAATTCCTGGAGACAACCCAATCTCTCCTTTTTACCGACTTATCAATTATCAAAATAGTTGGCGATTAATTTAAGAGTTGACAACTAATTAAACGTTGCAGCTCTAAATCACTGCCTGCGCAGTTTTCCACAGCCGATGATGCTGCCACATCCAGAGCCAGACCTGGGTCTTTACACTGCATACCTGGACAAAGTTTTGATTACCAATGGTATATGATATTAATTAATTATATGAAAAATAAATAGTTTATCACCACATTGGTTGTAATTATTTTGTGCATGTACGGGTGTAAGGGTACTTTGTACCGTTAATTCCTTCTGGGAATAAATCAAATAAAAAATATATGTAAATTGTGTAATTATATGTAAAATGCACTAGTTTTGATAAGTGTAGTTGCAGTCTTTTCTCATACTTTCAATGCCATCTTCTCATGTACTACAAATGTGTTTATTTTATTATCTTTTCTAAAAATTGTGTATTTGAATCTCTCTGCATACAGGGGTCCCTAAACAGTCATGGAGTTGCACAATGGTATGACTGGAAAGCTAAGACTCTTGTGGATTCAATGAGCCCAATTGTATTCATGTGTGATGATTTTAGTCCATACATTAGCCATTTAATTAAAGTTAATATAAGTAATTCTTGCCAAAATCTCTAAATGTCAAAGGTTATTGTGGCCACAAAAGATGGTCTAGAACTGCCGGACACATTTAAATTGTGACCTGATGATGCCGCTATATAAAAAGTAGGGATCACCAAAATCAGTAGGATTCATCCTTTTGGGACTATGAAATGTCTTTCTGAAATGTGACTGATTGGTAGCATGCCTCTTGTTCTAATCAAAGCAATTCATTTCTTGACTGAGCATCAGTAGAAACCTAACACAAGCTAAGACATTTATGTCAGAACTAATGATGAGTTTGCATGTTTTAATTACTGTCCCCTGCATTTAAAACATCCTGAGCTCTTCCTCCTATTTAATCATGCTGTAGCTGCTTCATTAAAAGGGTGACAGGAACTCACCAAAACAAAAATAACAACAACGACGATGTGCAGAGAAGACATTGATGTGAATGAGCTGTCACACTGTCTTCCTCCCGAGTGTACCAAAGGCTGATTTATTGAGCTGAGAACAAGCGGGCCATTGCCTTGAGGTGTTTACCTGCCACCATAACTCCCAGCATTCTTTTTTCTTTCTTTAAATCCCTTTTCCTCACTTAAAAGTTTTGGAATCACCAATCTCCTGTCTTTGCTTTTCTTTTATTATACCATTCTACCTTTGTTTTCTTGAGCTATTGTCCTCCATATAATTTCCCCCAACTCCCATTTTTATCCTCCAATCCCCAACCATTCTATTAATTTCAGAATGATGAGTGCTTTCCTTAATCTACAGGCAAAGACCTTCACATTCAAGTGTTGTTGTTTTTGGTCATAATTGGCACTTTATCTCTTGACAGAAATAAGCTGCTCAGGCAGACAGAAATGGGAGGCATTCTTCAAGTCATGTTGGCCTGCAATGAATAAGGAAGAAGAATGCAGCCCTATTATCAAGCAGCCTGTAACCTCGCAGGTGCAATACAGAGTGCAAACACTGCTCTGACCTGAAACTGAAATTAGAATGGCTCCCTGATCTCTGATACACAGATACAATGGGTACTATATGCAATTTCAAAGTTATAGTCAGTGTTGTAGTCAAGACCACCTAATCAAAGACAACAAGGCCAAGGTTGGGACTCCTGATCCATTCCGGAAACCCGATCCACATAGGTCCTATCCCCTGACCAATGGACTATCCTGACCCTAACCATTCATGTGAGTAGACGGTTAGGTCAATGCCTAAAATCATTGCCGTCAGGCAATTATGTAAATCTTCCCTTGATCCAGACTAGGTAATGTCTTTATTTATTTAATAGTTAACACTTTTTTGAATTTACATTTTTGTATTTATTTTTTATAACCAAACATATTGGGGGTGTATATACTGCATATATGCATATGTTTTTGCATAATTGTGCACATTTATATGTGATGTATATGTGTTTGTGTGTAAACGTGTATATATCTTTACCTCAGCCTTTCCAAAAAAAAAACTCATCCAGCAACAGAAATTATTCACAGATTAAAAAACAACTTTGCAACTAGGAATGATGACCCTTGACTCCAATGATGGATTATGTAGTGTGCACTGCCTTAATGGAACTCACTCTGCTCTGGATACACTATTGTAGATCCCATGAGTTTACATACAGGCTACCCTGTCAAGCATAGGCTACTGTTCATGCAGGAACCGCCTTTGTCAAAAAGGAGAAAAGTGGACACACTTCTTCACAGAGGTAAATGGGAGTTGTGTTTGGTTTGTTCACAGCACCTTTCAGCAACTAATATAATATTTGGCGCCACTATTAGTCATATTATGCATTTCCTTTTCCATGCTGACCAGAATACAGTGAAGAACTGAGACTGAGGGCCCTATCTTGCACCTGACGCAGCAGCCCGACACAAGTGTCTCTGCTATTTTAAGACCGTCCAGCCCCTGCGTCGTTTAAATAGCAAATGCACCTGTGCCCACCTTTGCGCCCATGGGCGTGCAGTCCAGTGTTAATTTTGACAACAAATTCTGATTTAGTCTTAGTCTTAGTCTTTTGAATAACACACCATTTAGTTTTAGTCTTATTTTAGTCATCTGAAATCTTTTAGTCTTAGTCTAGTTTTAGTCGACTAAATATCATAAGAGTTTTAGTCTTAGTCTAGTCTTTAGTCTTTTAGTCTTAGTCTAGTTTCTTGCCCAATCTCCACACACACACACACACACACACACACACACACACACACACACACACACACACACACACACACACACACACACGATTCTTCAATTTGAGGAGATTGAATATTTATACTCATTAATTCAGCGAGACAATCGTATAAGCAATACAGTTCAGAGGTGGTTTCCTTTAGCTTCTATTTTATTCCAAGTTTAGTAGAAACACGGTGGTTTATCTGATAAAATAACCTTAGCGTGTATGCTTACCTTCGCATGTATTTCTGGATGAGTCGTCTGTAAATGTCGCTTCAAGTTGGTGATGTTTTTCCCAGCGACTTTTGCTTCACACGGTTTACAGGCGGTCTTGTTGTCATATGTGAAGTGTGACCAGATGTCAATTCTTCGTTTCCGTTCTAGACCTAGCTCTGACATGTCTGTTGTTAATGAGAGCTCCTGTGTAACTGCTGCTGCTGCGTTTGTTCAGCTAGCTGTTGCGCCTGCATTTGCCGCAGCTTTTTAAAAAGGCTCCGCTGTTTCTGCATAGATCAACCTACCCTCAAAGATTCGCTCTGATTGGATCTCTTCCCAACTTGTCCCACAAAAAAGAGTAGTTCTGATTGGATCTCTTCTCCATTCGGCCCGCCCTAACATTTTCGTCTCATTTTTATTCGTTGACTAAAGTGTCAGTTATATTTCGTCACAGTCTTCGTCATCATTCTGACTTTTTATTTAGTTTTTATTTAGTTTTCGTCCGTGAAAAAGGTTCGTTGACGAATATTTTTCGTCATAGTCTTCGTCAACGAAATTAACACTGGTGCAGTCTTACAGGAAGGTGTGTTCAGGTGAATTCTGGGTGTATTACGATCTTGAAGCAGTGTGAAGTGATTACGACATTGACCAACAAAAACCTGGTCTAAAGTCAATAGCGCAGCATTTCATTGTTATTTTAACAGCACATTAGTAAAATGCACCTAGGCTTATGCACACTCACAGCGTGCACACTATGCTTGTTTCACACTCACAGGGAAGCACAGCAGCACACAAACATGCAAAAGATTACAAATAAAAATATTACGGTGCAAATCCTCCATCATAATAGCAATGTGCCAAGGTACAAATGCACCTGGCTTTTAAAGGTCCTATGACATGCTGCTTTATGGATGCTTTTATATAGACCTCAGTGGTCCCCTATACTGTATCTGAAGTCTCTTTTATATAGACCTCAGTGGTCCCCTAATACTGTATCTGAAGTCTCTTTTATATAGACCTCAGTGGTCCCCTATACTGTATCTGAAGTCTCTTTTATATAGACCTCAGTGGTCTCCTACACTGAGAAAAATGTGGAGTGAAATTTACTTAGAAAAAGCTAGGCAACAATTTCCACACAGAATTTCTTAGTAAATTTTACACAGTAAATTCTCAAGTAAACAGTACTTACAATGTAAGAACGATTTCTATCAAAGGCACTCAAGTTAACTTAACTAGCAAGTAGTAAAATGTACTAAGCAATCATGAATACAATTTAGTGAAAACTAGTAAAACTTACTAAGGAATAGTGTGTAACATTTAGTGAAAAACTAGTAAAACTTACTAAGGAATAGTGTGTAACATTTAGTGAAAAACTAGTAAAACTTACTAAGGAATAGTGTGTAACATTTAGTGATAAACTAGTAAAACTTACTAAGGAATAGTAATTAAAATGTCACATATACAGAAAATTGCAAGTAAATTTTGCTTAAGTGCTTTAGATAGAAACTATTCTTAAATTGTAAATACAATTTACTGACAATATACGTGTGGAAATTGTTGCCTAGCTTTTTCTAAGTAAATATTACTCCACATTTGACCCCCTTTGCATCTAATAGCAAAACTAATGTAACAGTTATTAGATTTTCAGTTGTTATACTTTAGGGATATTTATATAAAATCAACTTAAAAGCTCAGGCTACAAAACATGAAACAGATACTTTTAAATAACAGCACCTTTATTGTGTTTACTACACTGGTGCAAAGATTAAAGCAACAGCTTACAATCATTCCAACACAGTACACTGAGATAAAACATCTAAAATTGGCAGTTAAAAAAACATTAAACACTTGATGAAAATATGTACAGATCAACTGCAGAGCATCTTTTATAACATGTCCAATCAAATTAGCAAAGTATCACTTGAAAGTGCAATAGTTTAGCAACTGACATAAGTGCACTTATAACTTCCTAATTGTATTGTATGCTTGCACAGGCTAAATACAATTAATTCTTTCAACATCGGTATGATAATATGGATATACATTTCCTCTCATGCAGGCGTAGAACGGAAGCGCTAGTTGGGCATTGGCTGTAGTCTTTGTGGTGTTTTAGTTTTAAATCGCCACCCGACCCTACAATGCTTCCTCACCCCAAGTTTGGGAACCATTATAACCACTCCTTCCAGAATAGAAAAAAGAGTTTTTTTGTGATTGTTGTGGGCAAAAATCCTTGATTATGCGGCACGTTTTCTTAAAAAATGCGATGGAATATGCGGGATATTTATGCAATTTTATGCGATGAAATTGCGGGAACGTGCAAAAATTGCGGGAACTTGCAAAAATTTTAGGAACTTGCAAAAACTGCGGTTTGATGAAAAAGAGAAAACACCCCTGCTTTTTGATGATGTTCACGTTGCGTAATTACATCACTTCATGACGTTCCCATGGCAACAGGGCGAAATGGCTGCTCTTGTGTGAAATAAACGCAACATTTTTCAACTTTTTGGCTAAGATATTTGTGACGTTTTTGCAACGAAATTGCGGGGATTATGAAATCATGCAAGCCCTGCATATTTTGCACGGAAATCTGCAATTAATGCAGCGTATTTGAAAAAAATGCATAAATATGCGGACTTTGACTGATTATGCATTGAATTATGCGATCGCATAATCGCGTTTTGCTGGAGGGACTGTATAACAATATACATACACGGCTCTTGGAAAACATGCTTCAACAGTAATAATGCATATCAATGAATTAACAAGTGGTTAACTTGAGATGGATAGCTGCTTCTAAAACCATTTTGCTCTGCTAAACACCATAATTATGAACTGCAGGTTAAACAATACAGTAAGGTCAGAAACATGCACAAATTCACTCATCTTAGAAGTTTGTTGCGTAGAGACTGTACTTTGGGAGAGATCTTCAGGACATCCAGCTCCAGAAAGAGCTTCTGAAACACTTCAAATGTGTATTTCATCTTTGGTGGATAACTTAAGTTCATTGCATAGACAAAGCCCATGAGCAGAAGGCAAGCCTTTGCCACATATCTGCAATCATCAAGCACCTCAGTTCCCTCGATGATGATGGACACATCTGCAGGGGTGTGATCCTCCTCTGCTGAACTTTCACGGAGGACAAAGATCTTCATGACATGCCCAGCATACTCCTCTTTGATAGCTTCTCTGCTAACATCCTGTCAAAACATGTGAATCTGGGCTTAGATGGAACATACGTATATGTTTTTTTTAAGGTTCCTGAATATGGTGATGCACAGGGTTAGTAAGTAAGTGCCAATTTAATGCAGTCTACATATGATGCAACAGAAATAAGCTCCGAATTAGTTTAATGTTGAATAATATGGATTATAATGATGATTTCTTTCTACACAGATATAGACAAGTTATTATGTAGGGAATTTATTATTTATTGGTTGAAGTATGACTAAGTATGAAGGCAGCTTGGTTAATAAAATATCTGCTTTGTTCCAAGCATGAAATATAAACATACTGTATTCAGTGTAGCAGAAATAACATCGGCTTTGGGTTTGACAGGCTTAAATCTTCTATTCTAATGAAAAATTTTATTTTAATGATATAAAATAATTAAATGCTGAAATAATTGAATGAATGAAATGCCCTAACATTTGTTGTGGACACAATCATTTATCAAGTATCAAAAAAATTGTCAAAATTTACCTGATAGTCTTTGATGAGTTCCTCTCCAGACTCTCCAAGGTGCTCCATCAGGCAGCGGATGATGGCATCCCTTCTGCTTTCCACGTGTTGCTGTTTAACACAGAGACATGTGGAATGTTATAAAGAGAACACTACATAACTGTGAACTCACTCATGTATATTAAAGCCAGACTGATTTATCAGTATCCACGCATACGTTTTCTGATCTATTCCAAAATGAACATTAATTTGATAAGTAAACTTTGACGTCATGTCATTATTAATCCTGTACAACAGAGGGATCTGTGCTGCTGCTCTATGTAAAGTTAACAAAAAAGGACGAATAAAATGCAGCTTGTCAAGAATTGTAACAGCCACCACACAAATGGTTAAAACTAGAAACGAAATGAAAATATGAAAACATCTAGAGTTAAGTCCATTTATTATTTTGTATTACTGTAATTATTTTGCACATTTTTGCATAAATGAAAAAAATAAAAACAGCACATAAACAGTCAACATACCTTCAATACTCAGATACACATCAAGTCTGGTACTGTTGATGTCTGTTGAGAAATAAAATATGAATCATGCTTTATTTTCTTTTTCTAGGCAAATCAGCAATCTCAGAAACAATCTAATCAGACTTATAGATAATTAAAGATTGGGTAATTAATTGAGCAAACTAAACATAGTACTGATACTTCATCTAATATACATAGCCTGATTGAATACAGCATGTTTTATAATTAGTAAGGTAAAATTATTGGTGGATTACTTAGTCAGCTTACGTTAACTGTCATTAATGACCAATAACCACAGCCAAATAGACATTCCCATATGCATCTGCACACCAAATACACCTAGCAGACATACCTCACCACCATTATGTGTGTACTTACTACACGAAAAATTAAAATTAATATGAAGCTGGATAAAGACACAGAAGACACTATTACACAGAATATTACAAGTTACTGTAGAAATATTTACAAATATTATGATATCACAAATAAGATAATTTATATAATGATCCCATTAAATAAGACTGTAAACTAAAGTAAGTTATCCACCACTATATCTCCTTCTGTCGTTGAACCTCCAATGAAACTCCACGGACCGCATCAAGCACACAAACTATAGCTAAGTTTTATAGATAGAGCAGCCAAGCAAGACTGTTACCGTACATGTGTTGATTTTTTTCGTCGAGGTGACATAAATAAAGACACTGTGACACTCTGTCGTGTTTCCACAGATACCAACAAGCGCGCATCTCACACTGCATTAAGAACAATATCCAACAAAACATAAATAATAAATACACCGAACAAGCGAACCTCGCTTCGTGACGCACTGGTCATGGAAATATAGCGGTACTGTGGGTCAGTTAAGTAGAAGCATTTCAACAGATTTGAAAACTGATTACGGTATACCACTTAGCTAGCTGTGGTTTACCAATCCCCTGCATAAATGCGGGAGTGTGTGATTTGTCCAGCCGGAGCGCGGACTGCCCCCCTGCCATCTCCCAAAAGAAAACAACTTAACGGTAGCGTTACACCAGTGCCATATTTTACATTCAAAAAGGCGAATTTGAAGCTCAAATTAAGCAACTTAAAGACATATTATTTCTGCAACAAAGAGTAGTGATGTGTGCCACGTGCACGAAACCGTGCCAAGTTCGCTAGCATGATAACAAGCTAGCTAACGTTAGCTGGCTAAACTGCTCAACTAATGTTACTTTCGATACCAAAACACTGACT
Organism: Gymnocephalus cernua; assembly: GCA_023631565.1. Classification (NCBI taxonomy): domain Eukaryota; kingdom Metazoa; phylum Chordata; class Actinopteri; order Perciformes; family Percidae; genus Gymnocephalus; species Gymnocephalus cernua. The sequence continues at coordinate 33,625,244 of CM042438.1, read as the reverse complement.
TAAGCTGACAAAAAAACGGGGACATGAAATGTTAAACAGTCATATAAACATACTCACGTGGCTCCACATCCACGAATTCCCACTTCAAATTGGCTTATGAATTCCCAAACTGTCCTTTCTGCTCAAAAGTTGCTGTCCTCGTCCAGACCGGTCCTGACCTGTTGGTGTGTTACGTGAGGTAACGTGCGCAAAATCTTCTCTGACGTCACCAACGGAGCTTGCCAAACTTGCTCCCAGTTGCAAGTAAATTTCAATTGATTTTGGCAGGTAATACATTCAACACAATAGTTAAGTAAATATTACTTGGTGTTTTAATTAAAATTTACATATAAAAATGACGATACAAAATTATATATAAATACCAAGTAACACATTAAATAAAGCTAAACATTTTTAAGTAAAACCACTGAAATGATAATTTCTAGTAGAATTTAATTGTGTAATAAATGTAATATTTACAAGGCCAAACAATCATTTTTTTCAGTGTAATACTGTATCTGAAGTCTCTTTTATATAGGCCTTAGTGGTCCCCTAATACTGTATCTGAAGTCTCTTTTATATAGACCTTAGTGGTCCCCTAATACTGTATCTGAAGTCTCTTTTATATAGGCCTTAGTGGTCCCCTAATACTGTATCTGAAGTCTCTTTTATATAGGCCTTAGTGGTCCCCTAATACTGTATCTGAAGTCTCTTCTATATAGACCTTAGTGGTCCCCTAATACTGTATCTGAAGTCTCTTTTATATAGACCTTAGTGGTCCCCTAATACTGTATCTGAAGTCTCTTTTATATAGGCCTTAGTGGTCCCCTAATACTGTATCTGAAGTCTCTTTTATATAGACCTTAGTGGTCCCCTAATACTGTATCTGAAGTCTCTTTTATATAGACCTTAGTGGTCCCCTAATACTGTATCTGAAGTCTTTTTCCCGAAATGCAGTTTTGGTGCAGAATTACAGCCACTAGAGCCAGTCCCACAATGAGCTTTCCTTAGGATGTGCCATTTCTGTGTCTGTAGCTTTAAAGCTCCATTGTGTAATGTTTTGAGTTGATTCGTAGCAAAAACAACCTTTGTTCTTTCACAAATATGTGCTCATTCATGTGTAATTACTTTCACCAACAATTCAAAGTATTCTCGTAAGCGCAGAATCTGCCATTTAGAATAATTTAGAAAATACATACAAGCTTATATGCTTTCTTCTCAAAAGGTAAAACAATGTCTAGGATACTTTTCCTTGTGTCAATGATGAACAAGTATTGTCTACCTTATAACATAAACGTAATCATATGTGCTGTGATTTCCCTGGCAGACAACTCACGTCATGCAGTTGTAACACAGACTAGCTACTAGAACAGCTTCGTGGAAACGATGGAGATACTAAGAACTAATTTCAGTTTCATTGACATTGTTCATACTGCTCAGAGAAATATATTAAAATATATTAAAAACACAAACCTCCGTTGCTTCTCTCCCATGCTGTAAACATTGCCTTGTAAACACAATCTCGTACAATATAGAGAATAACGATAGCACTGATACTTTACTAACATTAGCTTGCATATGGTTGGGAACACCGTGGTGGACACCGGTGGTCAGGGAAGCCGTCCGACTGAAGAAGGAGTCTTTCCTGGATATGTTATGCCAGATGACTCCGGAGGCAGTTGCAAGGTACCGAAGGGCCTGAAGGACTGCAGCCTCTGCCGTGAAAGAGGCAAAGCAGCGGGTGTGGGAGAAGTTCGGAGAAGACATGGAAAAGGACTTTCGGTCGGCACCAAGGCGCTTCTGGAAAACTGTCCGCCACCTCAGAAGGGGGAAGCGGGGAACCATCCAAGCTGTGTACAGTAAGGATGGGACGTTGTTGACCTCAACTGAGGAGGTAATAGGGCGGTGGAAGGAGCACTTTGAGGAACTCGTAAATCCAGCTGATGCGCCCTCTTTGTTAGAGGCAGAGCTGGAGGATGACGGGGGATTGTCGTCCATTTCCCTGGTGGAGGTCACTGAGGTAGTCAAACAACTCCACAGTGGCAAAGCCCCAGGGATTGATGAGATCCGTCCAGAAATGCTGAAAGCTCTGGGTGTGGAGGGGTTGTCTTGGTTGACACGCCTACTCAACATTGCATGGAAGTCTGGGACAGTGCCAAAGGAGTAGCAGACCGGGGTGGTGGTTCCCCTGTTCAAAAAGGGGGACCAGAGGGTGTGTACCAATTACAAGGGTATCACACTTCTCAGCCTCCCTGGTAAAGTCTACTCAAAGGTGCTGGAAAGGAGGGTTCGGCCGATAGTCGAACCTCAGGTTGAAGAGGAACAATGCGGATTCCGTCCTGGTCCACGGATCAGATCTTTACTCTAGCAAGGATCCTGGAGGGAGCCTGGGAGTATGCCCATCCAGTCTACATGTGTTTTGTGGATCTGGAGAAGGCATATGACCGGGTCCCCCGGGAGACATTGTGGGAGGTGCTGCGGGAGTATGGGGTGAGGGGGTCCCTTCTCAGGGCCATCCAATCTCTGAATGACCAAAGCGAGAGCTGTGTCCAGGTTCTCTGCAGTAAGTCGGACACGTTCCAGGTGAGGGTTGGCCTCCGCCAGGGCTGCGCTTTGTCACCAATCCTGTTCGTAGTATTTATGAACAGGATATCGAGGCGTAGTCGTGGTAGGGAGGGGTTGCAGTTTGGTGGGCTGGGGATCTCATCGCTGCTCTTTGCAGATGATGTGGTCCTGATGGCATCATCGGCCTATGACCTTCAGCACTCACTGGATCGGTTTGCAGCCGACTGTGAAGCGGCTGGGATGAGGATCAGCACCTCTAAATCTGAGGCCATGGTTCTCAGCAGGAAACCGATGGAGTGCCTTCTCCAGGTAGGGAATGAGTCCTTACCCCAAGTGAAGGAGTTTAAGTACCTTGGGGTCTTGTTCGCGAGTGAGGGGACAATGGAGCGGGAGATTGGTCGGAGAATCGGCGCAGCGGGGGCGGTATTACATTCAGTTTATCGCACCGCTGTGACGAAAAGAGAGCTAAGCCAGAAGGCAAAGCTTACGATCTACCGGTCAGTTTTCGTTCCTACCCTCACCTATGGTCATGAAGGCTGGGTCATGACCGAAAGAACGAGATCCAGGGTACAAGCGGCCGGTGTGGCCTTGACAAACTGCCATGCTTTGCTTGTTTACAAGCCATGATGTTTCTCTCTTTCTCATGGGTTGGCCAAATTCTCTGGGCAGGCAAAGCAGAGAAAGGGGAGGTAACTGTTCCCCTTATGACGTCATAAAGGGAAGATTCCACGGGTACGGGCTTCGGTAGGGTCGGGCTTGATTTTTTGGGCCCGATCTAAACCCAGGACTCGATTTACACCTATCGCCATTTTTAGCCACTGGGGGATCATAGGCAGGCTGGTGGAACTCATATTAATGTTAAAAAAACTTGATAAAGTGACATTTTCATGCCATGGGACCTTTAAAGGGAATGGGAGATGACACTCTGATTGGCTTATTGCATGTCACGCCCAAAACACACCTATGAATTTTTTCCGCCGTCAAACTATTTGCACACGCCCTAAAAGCACCTCGACATGCGCTTCACGACGTGCGCTTAGATACCTCAGGCTGTTCATCATCTGTTTTGTAATTAGATTGTTCACTATGTATTTGTTCGCATTTACACAAAGCACTTAGAGGTGTTGTGATTTATCGGTTATTATGCAATGGTTCTACTGGTACGGCCAATTTGAGATTAAACTGGGCTGTATGTGGCCCATAAACTAAAATGAGTTTGACACCACTATCTTAGACTAAAATATTTAGGGCCCTATCTTGCACCCAGCGCAATTGACTTTGTACACCGATGCATGTATCATTCCTATTTTGTACCCGACGCACAGCGGACTTTTCCCTCCACAGACGGATGTCGGTAAATTAGGGAATGAACTTGCGCTCCCGGGGGCAGTTGAGAGAAGAGGAGGTGTGTTCAGGAGCAAATGTTCCCTCAGTGGTGCTAGTCTAAAGTCAGTGGCGCTAGTCTAAAGTCAGTGGAGCTAGTCTAAAGTCAGTGGTGCTAGTCTAAAGTCAGTGGTGCTAGTCTAAAGTCAGTGGCGCTAGTCTAAAGTCAGTGGCTCTAGTCTAAAGTCAGTGGCTCTAGTCTAAAATAACTCCACCAGTGAGATCCCTAGGGACTTATGATCTGCCTGTCCCAAGTCAGGGTAAAGGACGAGGATTGGGCGTGGGGTTAGCACCCCCACCCTGTAAAAAAGAACGACGCTACAACAGAAGAGAAAACTTTATCCTGGGAGAGGAAGGGTCTTCAGACGCTGGGTGGTGAAAGCCGAAAGGAAGCCACAAAGCCGACCACCCGTCTGTTAACCAGGAGAACCAACGTCGATACATGGAATGTTAGGACCATGTATGAACCAGGAAAGATGGCACTGGTAGTAGCTGAGATGAGGAGCAACAACTTGCCTGGTTAAGGCATCAGCAAGACACAGTGGACTCAAGCTGGACAAACACGACTGACGACAGGAGAGCTGTTGCTGTACTCCGGGCACGAAGAGAGCGACGCACCTCACACGCAGGGAGTAGGCTTCATGCTGTCCAAGCAGGCACAGAGGGCACTGATTGGATGGGAGGCGCACGGCCCCAGGATCATCACGGCATCCTTCCGTACTAAGAAGAAGAAGATCAAGATGAACGTCGTCCAGTGCTATGCTCCAACAAACGACATTGAAGAGGAGGACAAAGACCAGTTTTACAGCAGACTACAGAAGATCCTCGAGACCTATCCAGACAAGGACGTCACCATCCTCATGGGAGATGTCAACGCCAAGATTGGGTCTGACAACACTGGTTACGAACCAGTCATGGGCACCCACGCCCTGGGAGAGATGAATAAGAATGGAGAGAGATTAGCAGACTTGTGTGCACTTAACAGCCTGGTCATTGGAGGCAGCATCTTTCCTCACAAGCGGATCCACAAGAGTACATGGGTATCGCCAGACAGCGCGACAGAGAACCAGATCGACCACGTCTGCATTAGCAAGAAGTTCAGAAGTTCCCTGTAGGACGTTAGAGTGAGAAGGGGAGCAGACGTGGCGTCCGACCATCACCTGGTGGTGGCCAAACTGAAGCTGAAGCTGAAGAGAAACCAGATGGAAGCGTCAGACAGATGAGTCAAGTACAACGTCAGCCTTCTGAAAGACCCCAAGACAAGACAAGAGTTTGGCCTGGCGCTGAAGAACAAGTTTGAAGTGCTCCAGGAGCTTTTTCAAGAAGAAGAAGACAGTGTACTCAACAGTTGGCAGAAAGTGAAAGAAACACTAAGAGCATCATGCCTAGAAGTAGTGGGGCCAAAGAAACACCAGCAGAAAGAGTGGATCACATCAGAGACCTTGACCAAGATCGAAGACAGGAAGAGGAAGAAGGCAGTAGTCAACAACAGCAGAACTAGAGCAGCGAAGGCCAAGGCTCAAGAAGACTATGCAGAAGCACACAGAGTAGTGAAGAGAAACATCAAGAAGGACAAGAAAGAATATATAGATGGACTGGCAACTGAGGCGGAGCAGGCAGCGTACAGCGGCAACATGAAACAGCTGTACGACATCACCAAACGACTCTCCGGGAAGTTCAGCAAACCAGAAAGACCGGTCAAGGACAAGCAGGGGAACACCATCAACAGTTTAGACCAGCAGATTAACAGATGGGCAGAGCATTTTGAGGACCTCCTGAACAGGCCAGCATCCGCAAACCCCCCAGACATCGAACCAGCTAACGTGGACCTCCAGATCAATTGCGAGAAACCGACCAGAGCCGAGATCTGGAAGGCCATCACTCTGATGAAGAACGGGAAGGCGGCTGGACCCGACGACATCCCAGCAGAGGCGCTAAAGGCAGACCTGGATGCGTCAGTGGATGCTGTACCCACTCTTTGAGAGGATTTGGGAGGAAGAAAACATACCGGCAGACTGGAAGGAAGGTTACCTGATCAAGCTTCCCAAGAAAGGTGACCTCAGCAACTGCAACAACTACAGAGGCATCACACTTCTATCTGTGCCAGGGAAGGTCTTCAACCGAGTCCTCTTGGAAAGGATGAAGGAAACCGTCGACGCACAGCTGCGAGACAAGCAGGCAAGCTTCCGGCAGAGCAGATCCTGCACCGACCAGATTGCGACGCTCCGCATCATAGTAGAGCAGTCCCTAGAGTGGAACTCCTCGTTGTACATCAACTTCATAGACTATGAGAAGGCGTTCAACAGCGTGGATCGAGAAACCCTCTGGAAACTCCTTCGGCACTACGGCATCCCAGCCAAGATGGTCAACCTGATCAGGAACTCCTACGACGGCATGTCCTGCAGAGTTATCCATGGAGGGAAGCTCACAGACAGCTTCCAGGTGAGAACTGGAGTCCGACAAGGATGCTTGTTGTCACCGTTTCTCTTCCTCCTCGCCATTGACTGGATTATGAAGACGTCCACTAGCAAGCGCAGAAACGGAATCCAGTGGACTTTGTGGAACCAGCTAGACAACTTGGATTTTGCCGATGACCTTGCACTCCTTTCACATAGTAAACAGCAGATGCAAGAAAAGACAAACGTGGTGGCAGCCACGTCTTCACAAGTCAGCCTCAACATCCACAAGGACAAGACCAAGATCCTCAAGATCCTGAAGACAAACTCCATCAGTACCGATCCAGTCACCCTGAATGGAAGTCCCCTGGAAGAAGTGCAGTCCTTCACCTACCTGGGTAGCATCATAGACCAGCAGGGCAGTACAGAAGCAGACGTCAAGGCAAGGATTGGTAAAGCAAGAGCCGCATTCATCCAGCTCAAGAATATCTGGACCTCCAAAGAGCTGTCCTTGACCACCAAGATCCGACTGTTCAACTACAACGTGAAGTCAGTCTTACTGTATGGAGCAGAGACCTGGAGGATGACCAAGACCACCACCAGGAAAGTCCAGACCTTCATCAACAGCTGCCTCAGAAGGATTCTCCAGATCCGCTGGCCTGACACCATCAGCAACGCCAACCTTTGGGAAAGGACATGCCAACTTCATGCTGAAGAAGAAATCAGGAAGAGGAGATGGGGCTGGATAGGGCACACCCTACGAAAACCACCAACCAGTATCACCAGGCAGGCGCTGAGGTGGAACCCACAAGGCAAGCGGAAGAGAGGCCGTCCAAGAAACACCTGGCGACACGACCTCAAGGCAGACACCAACAAGATGGGCTACACCTGGAACCAGCTAGAGAAAATGGCCCAGGACAGAGGACTCTGGAGATCTGTAGTTGGCGGCCCATACCCTGATAGGAGTGACGGGCAGTAACGGTAACGGTAACTAGTCTAAAGTCAGTAGTGCTAGTCTAAAGTCAGTGGAGCTAGTCTAAAGTCAGTGGCTCTAGTCTAAAGTCAGTAGTGCTAGTCTAAAGTCAGTTTTGCAAGTCTAAAGTCAGTGGCTCTAGTCTAAAGTCAGTAGTGCTAGTCTAAAGTCAGTGGTGCTAGTCTAAAGTCAGTGGCTCTAGTCTAAAGTCAGTAGTGCTAGTCTAAAGTCAGTGGAGCTAGTCTAAAGTCAGTGGCTCTAGTCTAAAGTCAGTGGTGCTAGTCTAAAGTCAGTGGCTCTAGTCTAAAGCCAGTGGCGCTAGTCTAAAGTCAGTGGCGCTAGTCTAAAGTCAGTGGCTCTAGTCTAAAGTCAGTGGTGCTAGTCTAAAGTCAGTGTCTCTAGTCTAAAGTCAGTGGTGCTAGTCTAAAGTCAGTGGCGCTAGTCTACAGTCAGTGGTGCTAGTCTAAAGTCAGTGGTGCTAGTCTAAAGTCAGTGGCGCTAGTCTAAAGTCAGTGGCGCTAGTCTAAAGTCAGTGGTGCTAGTCTAAAGTCAGTGGTGCTAGTCTAAAGTCAGTAGCGCTAGTCTAAAGTCAGTGGCGCTAGTCTAAAGTCAGTGGCTCTAGTCTAAAGTCAGTGGTGCTAGTCTAAAGTCAGTGTCTCTAGTCTAAAGTCAGTGGTGCTAGTCTAAAGTCAGTGGCGCTAGTCTAAAGTCAGTGGCGCTAGTCTAAAGTCAGTAGCGCTAGTCTGAAGTCAGTGGCTCTAGTCTAAAGTCAGTGGCGCTAGTCTAAAGTCAGTAGCGCTAGTCTGAAGTCAGTGGCTCTAGTCTAAAGTCAGTGGCGCTAGTCTAAAGTCAGTAGTGCTAGTCTAAAGTCAGTGGAGCTAGTCTAAAGTCTGTGGTGCTAGTCTAAAGTCAGTGGAGCTAGTCTAAAGTCAATGGCTCTAGTCTAAAGTCAGTGGCGCTAGTCTAAAGTCAGTGGTGCTAGTCTAAAGTCAGTGGCGCTAGTCTACAGTCAGTGGCGCTAGTCTAAAGTCAGTGGTGCTAGTCTAAAGTCAGTGGCTCTAGTCTAAAGTCAGTGGCTCTAATCTAAAGTCAGTGGCTCTAGTCTAAAGTCAGTGGCGCTAGTCTAAAGTCAGTAGCGCTAGTCTAAAGTCAGTGGCTCTAGTCTAAAGTCAGTGGTGATAGTCTAAAGTCATGGAGCTAGTCTAAAGTCCGTGGTGCTAGTCTAAAGTCAGTGGAGCTAGTCTAAAGTCAGTGGCTCTAGTCTAAAGTCAGTGGCGCTAGTCTAAAGTCAGTGGCGCTAGTCTAAAGTCAGTGGCGCTAGTCTAAAGTCAGTGGCGCTAGTCTAAAGTCAGTGGTGCTAGTCTAAAGTCAGTGGCTCTAGTCTAAAGTCAGTGGCTCTAGTCTAAAGTCAGTGGCTCTAGTCTGAAGTCAGTGGTGCGTTATTCAGATGCTATTTTAGAGGTGCATGCTTGGCCATAATGTAGCGTGTACACAACGCGCATACACTTTGCTTCTCTCATCCACACGGATGCAGCAGTTCCCATTTTTGCAAACCATACATAATTACAAGGAAAAATATTAGTGAAAATGCACTTCAGGTGTTTGGATAGGTCAGGAGGAACTTTACAGTCCAGTCCTCAAAAAGTCGCAGCATTCTTTGTGGCTTATTGTGTTTTACGCATTTCCATGAATCATGGATGTGTTGATGACATAAATGAGGAAATATTAGAGGACTTAAGGAGACGTGATGTTGAACTACAGCAGGATTGGACACTTGAGGGTCCGGGAGTGGCAATGCACGATGTGCTCCTGGTGGAGCGGGTGGACGGAGATGGAGTGGGGGGGAGGAGGAAGGGGCACAACAGGAGCAGGTGGTGCGTTTGGAGGCCCACGCTCCATGGCTGCAGCAATCCTCTCCAGACTTGAGGAGATGCGCCCGAGAGGCCGCAGCAACATTGCCACCCGGTCAAGACGGGCATTTATTACTTTGCCGCATCCCGGACAGCTCCCGCTCCATCCCTGATGAGAACGTCTCCTCGGTTGTGAACCGCTCCCGGCGTGCGCCAGGAAAACCCGCCATCATAATAGCAATCTGCCATTGAACAAGCGCGCATGCTCTTAAAGGGAATGTGAGATAACGCTCTGATTGGTTTATTGCACGTTACGCCCCAACGACACCTAGCTACTTCAGACCGGTATAATAGCAATAACGCCCGAGATCCGCCCACAAAGTTACTTGCGTTTCAAATAAATAAAATAGGGCCCTTAAGGTGCTAAGCTGTAGTCAGATGATAGCTTTTTGAGAAAAAAATAAAGATAGAATTACATTGTCAGCTTGAGGTTTCAGAGTCAGTGTCTGACCTAAGGTGTATGGGAATATGTTGGAATATGACGTTATAACACATCATTGCAGTACAGTACTTGTTTAGCAGTACATCACTGTTAAACTGCTAACAATTTACCAACATTCCGATACCTGAGATGCAGTAATTGCCTCTAACAATCTACAATTGCTTGTCTTATTTGTGTTTGGATTTATTACAAATTATTGCATTATGTAGATCGACATAACTCTAAAATGAGCTTTATTTCCGTTTAAAAAAAATATCACATGCAACAGTAAGTGTTGAGCTCAGTTCTTATAAAGCTGACTTTTTGTTGTAAAGACGCCCTCAGGTTTGGGTCATTAATTTGCAAAATGCAGAGAACCAAATTTTTAACTCATAGCTCCATAAGGTGGTACAAAACAAGGCATCAAATCAATGGATTGGACAAGTACAACAAGGCAACTGGTTTAAAGAGACATCCCTAAGAAGAAAAACAATAGTAATAGCTCCTTGTTTAAATCTGCCATATGACATATGTTTATGTTTTTGTGACAAGGACCTCTAGCGGTGGATAAATAGCAAAATGTCTCCATATATCTAACCTTAACCCTTTTTACCATGACCACTATGTTTTCCTAACCTTTTAGCGTAACTAAATCCTCTTCTTTGATTTGGTAAATTATTTAATTTACCAAAGTAAAGTACACTTACTCTTTTACACTATCAGTTTATCTTGGTCCCATCCTATAGTGTGCAATACAACAGAAGATATTGTGTTGTCCAGACCACCAAGAAATCTGTGAAAAATCTATAATATTGTTGGGCTGGAAGGATATTGTAAGATCCATGTGTCAAGTAATCTCAGGCAAGCGACGGCCAATAATCAAGCTTTGACCTCAGTATATACTGTAGGTTGGTTACATTAAAGTCAGAACGACAGGAACTATAAAGCAAAATGGGTCAATGCTTTAGCAGTAAGGAAAACTATTTCAAAAAACATGCTTTTTTCCACCCGCTGAAATGTGTTTATTTTGTTGTATGTACTTACTTATGTAACTTATTTACTGTGTCTTTTGTGTAACACTGTTCTGTGTTCTGTGTTTTAGGTTGATTGCAGCTGTGTGTAGCAGTAATTGCCCACGAAAAAATATGTTTGCATTGGCCACAATCAATCATTAACATGGGTGGATTAAGAGGATTAAAATGTGTGTGAATTTTGAGCCCCTTCTGACATAACTCTGGATAGTACACTCAGAAAGTCCATTAGAAATAGGAAAAGTGGTGCACTGCGCTTTAAATAATGCAGTTTCAGTCTCGTCTTCGTCCTCAACTGTCTACTGCAAAGTGTTTTGGTGAACTATAAACAGCAGCAGCAGAAACAGAAGATTAGGTTAAGAGAGCCTTTTTACAATACGCCCCTAAAATTGAAGCCAGCTACACTATATAAGCTCTCAACAGAGAGGACTTTCACTCATCCTTGGAGGTGAAAGATGTCTTTTGTGGATGTCTGGGTTGGAGTCTGGACTGCAAACACAGCTGACCATGTTCTACTTTCCTGCTTTGTAATGACAGCGGCCTGTTTCTACGGGCTGTCTTTGGCAACAAATCCGAGGAAAACATGACCTATTTTAACCTGGAGTGAAAGCCTGTGTGTGACTGAGTGGACAGGGCCTTAACCATGATCAAACATCTAAGCAGTTTTATAATATAAAACTGGAAAAACAACAATGGAAGAACATGAGAGACTTTCTTCTACAGCAGTCAAGAGGCATCACGAATAAACAACACGAAAATTGACTGCGAATATTTTGCATCAAAACTCTTCATACCAGCAGCGATGAGAATTTGCAGCGTGTTTAATAAAAGGTTCTAATATTAGCGGAAGCTTATCTACCATGTTGGTGGCATAGTTGAGGTCCTTCTGGGGACGCTGCTGAAGCGAGGGAGAAAGTGACGGGAGATGCAGTGTGAGCGGGCGAGAGACAGCGATCGGACAAAGGAGTCTAAATGTTTAGCGGTGAAGAAATGAAGTGAATGTACAGTAGCTAGAGTCTGCAGTTTGAGCACAAATAAATGCTGCAGCTCCTCAAACCAGCTGAGATGTACAGTATCTTGTTTCCCCTGCTGCTGAGTGGAGTGACGGGGGGTTAGCTCCGGAGACTCCAGCCCCGTCTCCTCCTGTGCTGTGGGTGGGAAGCCGAAGGAGGAAAAGCTAACACTAAGCAACTGTTAGCGTATTGAGTTTCCTTTTAGCGAAATACTCGGTTTAACTCCCTCTGGTAGCAGTGTAGCCATAGAATGTATATAGAGTGCAGCATATGTCTAGGGCTTTTATTGTGAAAGGTAATAATGTAAAGAGCGTCTCTAGTATGCGCTGCCTTTGTCAAGGTAAAGTTTGCCGTCTATACTGCCTCCTGTTGTTGTAGTATTATGATCCTCATAATTCATAATAGGTAAACAACACAACGTGATATGTTGATGTCTTTATTCGCGGTGTGAAAGCTCAGAAAAATCAACCCTGTTCCGGAAAAGAATTATGATTATGCTTTATGACCACGTAATATTTGCATTCTGTGTGAAAGCACTAAGAAAAAAAACGTACCAAGTGTGTAAAGGCCTTAACAATATATATAATGTATTCCTTAACATAATAGCTTTCTTACTTTACTGAAGAGTTTCACTCCAGATTTACCCTTTGAGTGAACTTGAAGATTTATTTATTCACGGTGGTTTACATTAGCAACTAAATCACACAGGCAACCTAGTGAAATGTGATAATGAGAGTCTGTATGGTTTGGAGGAACCTTCCTCCAAACCATACAGACTGTTATATTATGCATATTAAGCTCTCTGAATAGGGAGTACTGTTAATATTTACTGTCACCCACATACTGCAGAGGGTAAAGGTGCCATTAATAAAAAAGCAATCAAGTTTAAAGGGGAAACGTTACCCCTGGCTTGAATCGGGTTGGGTTCATGCACATTTCCCTAGTTGTGTGTGTGTGTGTATATGTGTTTTTGTTTTTCTTCAGTTAAGCAGGAATAGTTTGTGCTATAACTCTAACTTCTTACAAGTTACATTTTTTTTGCGTTTACTTTACAGATGTGACAACAATTTTTGAGGACATCCAAGAGAGACATAACAATCTACAATTTGTCTAACCATTTCAAGCAGCAATTTTGAAGAGTAAATTCCAACATTACTTGTTCTTGTTAGTTGAAGGCCTGACAAAAGAGATATGCTCAGTTCTGTTTATTTGTGTGATCCACTTGTTTACGCTTATTCAGCATTGGGTTTTTATTTTTTTGGCAGTTGACCTGAGTCATCATGAAGATAACTTTCTGGCATCAACAAAATGTTAAAAGATGTTATTGTCATGTTTAACGTTGTATGTATATGTTACATAAACATTTTTTCTATAAATGTTTATTTTATTGTTTGTTTCATTTTCGAATATTTGCATATTATGTTTTGAATTTCTATCATATAATTTAAGAATAATTTAAGAACTGAATAACTGAATAATTAAATAGTTTGATATAATTACAATAATTTAGTTTTACATTATAAATGTATACACATTTTCAATTAAAAGACTTGATCATAATAGGCCATCTGCATTATTTACATGTATTTGATGTCTAAAAGACGTAAATTAAACGGCTAAGCTAAACCCTGGCAAAAATCAATTAAAAAGTGAAAATTTAGCAGATGTCTAAATTTATATAATATACATTAATTAATATCATCTAGTATATAGTCGTTTAGTTGATGTCTAGGCAGTGGTGTAGTCTGTGATACACAGGTATACGCAGTATACCCACTAAGAAAGAGCCAGGATCCAGGATATATATATATATATATATATATATATATATATATATATATATATATATATAGTACAGTATGCCCACTACATTACATTATACTAAACCACTGTGTCTATGCTTAGACCAGACATCTACTTTGTGTAGTGGAATAAATACCCGCCTGAGACTTTGTAAAATAACGAAAGCACCTACAGTGAAAGAAGTGGTGTTAGTGACACTTCACATATACCTCAACAATATTGAGATGGTAACTGGGTCAGATTAGGGGATTATAGGGTCATGAATTTCCATAACTTTGACTGAGAGAAATGGCAGAGTACATATTAGACAGAGATGGGAAAATTACTCACTTCTCATACTTAAGTAGAAGTACAGATACTTGTGTTAAAAAATACTCTGGTAAAAGTAGAAGTACTGATTTAACTTATTTACTCAAGTAAAAGTAACAAAGTACAGGCTTGGAAATGTACTTAAAGTATAAAAGTAAAAGTAGCCTTGCGAATGACAACCATTTTTTATGCAAAGCTACCTGGACCACAAATGTTACTAGAGTGCAAGCTGAGAAACTTCAGTAGCCATGGAGACGAGGCTCTTTATGTATATATGCCATTGTCTACATTTTAAATGGATGTCTGCCAAAAGGCCTAAAACATCACATATATGGTTATTGTGACAGAGACTGGGACTCCAGGTTAATAAGATTCTGACTGAGTAGCAAGATATGAATTCAATTGTGATTTTGTAATAATTCAGATCCAGTTCCATTTTTAATCAACATTTAAAGGAATCTACATGTAAGTTCTGCATACTTTTAGAGTAGAACTAACCAGTGGTGTAGTCTATTTGTTTGTAGTGAGTATTCTGTGATTTTCCCCTCCCAGCCTCATACTCGCCTGTCCCAGAGCAACACCCCAGACAGTCGGTACTGTGACGTTTCTGAATACCAACTGTACACGGGCAACAGACATTTAAGTACTGATGGCGTTTATTTAAAGTCCTGGAAAAACAACACTTAGAGTTGAGAAAAGATAAGACAGATTTAACTTTTGAGAAACGCAACCGAACCTGAACGCAACAGGACATCACATCACACAAATAAGCCGTTTAACCGACACCCCCCCACTGCCACACAAAACCATGACTAATAATTAGCATCATCATACAACTTTTGTATCAATTAGCAGTAAAATCTGCTGATAAGGGCCTACATTTACTCAAAAGTATTTAATAAACTGTTTACAATCTTCAACACCATGGCTAACAAATGCATAAAAAGCAGACGAAAGGAGAAAAAAGCTCCACTGTTTCTATTTTAGTTAATTATCTGACCATTCCTAACTAACATTACCATATAGTCATTTAATTGTGTAAAGCAATGCATATTTAAGATTTAAAAATTGACTCTAATATTGCATAGTCATTGACCTTATGAAGGCCGGGAGTTCTCACTGTCTCTCTCATCATCTGAAACAAGGAAATATAAACTTTTTATTCTGTTTACTGCTGTACTCAGACGCAGGTACACACAAACACATACATAGACACACAGACACACACACACAGGCGCGCACACACACACACACGTACACACACGCACGCGCGCACGTGGTATCATATAAGCTACTCTCACTTACCAGGTAACAGTAGGCTAACGTTGGTGGCAGCTGCAGTATCACCCGACGTGGCAGCAGCTTCAGGGACAGACTTGAAAACACTGACGTAGTGTTATTTAGGTCTGTTTAGTAACGTTTCATATCTCGTTACTTATAGTTCAAACTCTAGGTAACTAACTAGTTGCGAGAAAGGAAGGACCGCGCAAAGAATGCAACTTGTTGTTGCTTAGTAACGTTAAGTGACCTCACGTCAGATCCAGGGCTACGGAAACCCCGAAGGTCCAAATGTCAGAGCTTCCCAACACAGACGGGGTGAATTTATGAATAAAATTGAGAACGTTCTGTCACAAACAATGTTGTTACGTATCATCGCGCTTTTGTAAGTGGGTAAGTAACGAGCCACTTTTATAAAACGTAAGGAGTAGAAAGTACCAGTATTTGTGTTAAAAATGTAAGGAGTAAAAGTAAAAAGTCGGCACAAAAATAAATAGTAAAGTAAAGTAAAAATACCTGAAAAAACTACTTAAGCACAGTAATGAAGTATTTGTACTTCGTTACTTCCCATCTCTGATATTAGACGACAGCAAGGTGTGGCAAATGAGCCAGCCGGCACTGTAAAGGCGTAGCAGACATGCAGGCAGGCCTGGATAGGCACATGCCCAGGGCCCATTTGCCACTTGGAGGCCCAGTAAGAGGGAGTCTTCAGCTGATTTTTTTAAACGTTATTACAGTGCATAACTTACTGGAACAAAACTGAGCAACGTGTTGTTGTTGGTGACAAAACTATTGATTATGTATATGTACACTGAAGTGATACTGGTGTTAAAGACCCGCTGATCGCTGTCCGATTCTCTGATATGAATGCCCGCGTTGCATTGTGGGATATCTGCTTTGAATGCGGCCAGCTCAGCTCATATCGTAGCCCACTGTTCCTTCTTATTTACTGTAATATTTCACCGGTAATAAGACCAAAATAATATTATTAAAATAAAGAAATGAATACCATGATAACATCTAAATAAATGTTGATAGATGTAGCGTTATAGTTTTAAAATGATCAATGAACAAAGCTATCCAGCTTCCCTGGCAATAAGACCGAAATAGTAACATTACAAGAAATACATATAAACCATGATAAGATCTGGTGAATAAATGTTGATTAAAACAGAGGTTACTGGGATAAAAATAGTAATAATAGGAAAGCTGTATACACCTTCTGCCGACTGGCAGAAAGAAACTTGCTGTGATCACGAAAGATGCTTCCCATTAAAATACATTGGTTTAAAAAACATCACCCCATCACGTAAATCTTCATAGTATCGTGATGGTACCACGATCTAATAGATTTATTTTCGTGATGCCATCACAAACTGACGTGAGACTGGGTTGCAACGTTCATGCAGGCTGAAATTCAACCATGCGGTTTTGTTGGGATAAAGCTATAAGCAGAAGGAATCTCCGCTACAGGGTATCTGCACATTTTGTAACAGCAAATTTAAGGCCTTTTAAGACCTTTTTAAGTCAAAGTTAAAACAGGAAAAAGTTCAGCGCGACACGACACAGAATGGTGTGGCAAAGCGCAGTGCAGCACAGCTCACCAGAACCACGTTTTGGGAAAGTTAATTCCAAAATGTAATACATTATTGATTACTAGTTACTGTCATTTGAGAGTAATTAGTTATATTACAATATTACTGTCTCTGAATTGTAATGCGTTACACTATTTTTGAGTTACTTTCACCAAAATAACAGCCAAAGTTTGACTTGGCAGGTAGCTATTGTGAATTTCACCACGGGATCAACAAAGTCTCATCTTTATCTGAAGGTGCAAAGAAGAAAATACTCAATTAAAAGCACCTTAATTGAAGTAGCCTACTGTATAGTTACTTTCCACCACTGATAAAATGTAATGATATTATGTGTAGCAATTCCCGACATGTTGTTATCTGTCAGTTGCTCGATCACATTGCTGTTGATACTGACAGGACACAGATGCCTCTGGTTCTGACTCTGACCATGGGAACCAGTGGTGTAGTCTATTTTGTAGTAGTGAGTATACTGTGATTTTCCCCTCCCAGCCTCATACTCGCCTGTCCCAGAGCGACACCCCATACACTAAGCACTGTGACGTTTCCATATACAAACTGTACACGGACAACTGACGTCTCAGTACTGATGCCGTTTATTTAAAGTCCTGGAAAAACAACACTTAAAGTTGAGAAAAGTTGAGACAGATTTAACTTTTTGAGAAACGCAACCGAACCTGAACGCAACAGGATATCACATCACACAAATAAGCCATTTAACCGACAACCCTACACTGCCACACAAAACCATGACTAATAATTAGCATCATCTTACAAGTTTTGTATCTATTAGCAATAAAATCTGCTGAACAGGGCCTAAATTTACTCAAAAGTATTTAATAAACTGTCAACACTATGGCTAACAAATCCATAAAAAGCAGACGAAAGGAGAAAAAAGCTCCACTGTTTCTATTTTAGTTAATTATCTGACCATTGATAACTAACATTACCATATAGTAATTTAATTGTGTTACATAATGCACATTTTAGAATTTACTCTAATTTGCATAGTCATTGACCTTGTACCCTGACTTCTATTTCATATAGGCTTAGCCCTCTAAGAGCTGTCGCTATTGGGTTTATCCCTTCGCGCATGCGCAGTCGTGAAGATTTTCTTTCCCGCCCTTGCGTCCAGCACGGGCCTCACCTACGTCTGCAGATGCTGTATATAAACAGAGCAGACTGGTAGTTCGTCTCACAGTTTTTCTTCAAGCTAGCAGTATCAAGACTTCTACCTCCAGCGGTGCTTCTCATGTCTGCCCCATTGCCGGACCGGCTACATCCTGCCGCCGGATCTCCACCCCCGTTGCGAGACCCTCAGTGCCGCTCACGCCGCCCAGGCACTCACCCCCGACGCCTCCTGCCAGTATTGCACCCACCTGCCATCTAAAGAGCTTACTCGGCGGGCGGAAGCTTTTCTGGCTAACGAGGTTGAGGGTGAAGGGGATGGCAGCTGGGCGGACCAACAGGACTCTGTCGACACCCTGGAATTACTGGACGAGGACGTCTTCAGCGGGCACGAGTCCGCTGACTCGTCTCCCCCCCACGACGACTCTCCCACCGGCTGTCCCTCCTCCCCCCTGGGGGAATTGGACCCAGAGACGGGGATTGACGCCTTTCCTCTATGGCTCTCCCAGTCTCCAAAACGGCCAGGGGCACCGCTTCAGTGGGCTTCCCCTCTGCTTCCACCCTCCACCACTAAAGCCCTCTTCCTGGAACCTGCCGGACATTATTAAAAAAGCGGTGGACCTGAGAGGCATAGCGCTCCCGGCGGAACTTCCACCCCCCTGCTCGAAGCTTCTTGAGTGGGGACGTATATGTCCAGGAGCCACCGTCTAAGCTGGCCCACTCTGGCCGCGCTTTACGGAGCTTCGGCCATTCATGGAGGAAGCTCTCTCCCAGCCCGGGAAACTGAAGGCTCCGGTTTCTCACTACGCCCCATTCACCTGGGTTCAAGGCGACAATGAAGCTGGATTCCCTTCGGCCCCTCCCCTGGAGCACAGGGGAGGATCCCCACAGGATCAAGTTTGCGCGCAGGTCACTGATCGGTCTCACCAGTGAGCGGCCCAGGGCCTCGCGGCGCAAAATAACATAGCATTGCTAGCTCCTGCTGTCTCCGCCATGGCCACCACTCCGGAAGCTCTTCCCCCTGAGTTGGCTTCGGAGATAGGCAAAGCTATGACCGCCATCCTCACCCTGACCACGGCGTCCACGGTGGCACTGTCGAGGATCATGGCATGGCAGACTGTGGCCCAGCGAAACATCTGGCTCCACATGTCTCAGCTACCCTCGAAGGTAAGACGCGAGCTTCTGTACGGCCCCATAGCTCCCGATGGACTATTTGGGCCCCGTTTACAGACGGCCACATTCCACCTCCACCAGGGGGCCGAAGAGGCAGAGCGCCTACGGCGGCTCGGCTCTTGGAAGGTGGCTCCCCTACAGCAGCGCCACCGTTAAGATAACCGCCACAAAAGGAAACACCCCAGTTCCTCTAATCCGTCGCCTCCTGGAACGCGACAGGGAAGAGAACCTGTCAGTCATCCTAGTGTCACCGGAGGGCATGAGCGCATCCTGGTTCCCGACGCTGGTTCAGCTGCTGCCCCCCCCCCCCCGGCAAATACCGTGGCGCGGGGATTTCCTATCACAGCTGAACGGTTTGATTATTCACCCCCCAGTGATAACCCAGTGGCTGTGGGACTGGTTGCTGAATGGGAACGTTTGCAGAGAGTAGGCCCACCCCCTGCCGTGGTGCGCACTATCACAGCGTGTTACGCAGGTTGCTGGTCGGCCTTCCAACGCTGGTGCTCGGAAAGGTCCACAGACCCCACGTCATTCCCCCTGCTTCTCTTACTGACTTATCTCCAAACATTAGTAGATAATGATTTGGCCCCATCTACAGTCAAAGCCTACGCAGCAGCCATTTCATCCTGCCATGGGGGGCTATGGGGAGAAGACGTTTTTTGCGCACCCCCTGATGAAGCGTTTCCTCAAAGGGGTTAGGCAACAGAAGCCCGCCGTGCGCTCTCACTCCCCAGTGGGACCTAGCCCTGGTGTTCCGAGCTCTGGGGAAACCTCCTTTCGAGCCCTTAGCGCAAGCTTCTCTCAGGATGCTGTCGCTGAAAACGGCGCTTATCCTTGCCCTGACGTCAGCCAAATGAGTAAGCGACTTATGCGCGCTGTCAGTCTCGCCGTTCTGCCTCTCCATTAGAGGTGACGGGAGCACTGCCACCTTACAACCAAACCCCTTAGTTCACACCGAAAATTCTAGTTCTTTTAGGTCAAGAGTATTTTCCCTCAAGGGTTTTTTCCCCCCCCCGCGCCTCACGACAATGACGAGGAGTAATCTTTTCACCGTTTGTGCCCGGTGCGCGTGTTATCACAATACGTTCTACTTACAGCGGGCATCAGACAAACACAGCAGCTGTTTGTACGCTATAGGGAACACTCCCAAGGGATGGCCCTTTCAAAACAGCGCTTGTCTCACTGAATGTGCGAAGCTATCACCCAGGCTTACAGCGCAGAAGGGGCGGAGCCCCGCCAGGGCATCACAGCACATTCTATAAGGGCGCTGTCGGCGTCTGCAGCCTTGTTCAGAGGCGTGACAGTGGCCAATATCTGCGCAGCAGCTTCCTGGGCATCTCCATGCCCATTCATACGCTTCTATCTACGTGACATGTCTGAGCCCTCTGTGACCCATTTGGTCTTATCCACAACCAACGACGTAATAACGCGTCGTTGCAAGTGTGTTCTGCCTGGTGCCTCGGCTGTCCCATAATTTATCAATCATGGTACAATTTTTCTTTAATCATGCACACCTACAATCACAGAATAATACACTGTTGAATGTGTGTTTCGCCGCTGACCTCCCCCCTCCTGCCCTGGGTGCTGGGTAGGACACAAATGTTTCCATAATTTATCAATCATGATACAATTCTCACTAATCATATGCACCTACAATCATGGAATGGTGCGCTGCTGCATAGGTGTTTCACACTATTCTCTCTACCCATTCACACCTACAAACCATGACCTATATGACCTATGGCAGGGTTTTCTTTATCAGAATAGACAAATCATCTGATACATTCTCCTGGCAGTGCATGGGGAATATTAGTCTATTTCTGTTGTGGACTCTGTGTCGCAGG
Organism: Gymnocephalus cernua; assembly: GCA_023631565.1. Taxonomy (NCBI): domain Eukaryota; kingdom Metazoa; phylum Chordata; class Actinopteri; order Perciformes; family Percidae; genus Gymnocephalus; species Gymnocephalus cernua. The sequence goes on along the minus strand of CM042438.1, from coordinate 33,604,446 downwards.
TGGCATTGACTACATCAGCTTCGCCCTAACCCATTAGCGACGGCACTTAGAGGGCGAAGCCTATACAAAATAGAATGATAGTTACGTTATTGTAACTCCAGATTCTATGAGTATAGACGTAGCCCTCTAAGATTCGGGCCACCTGCTCCAGTAACATTAGCTGAAGAAAAAGCTGATGTTTGGGAGATGAACTACGGGTCCGCTCTGTTTATATACAGCATCTGCGGACGTAGGTGAGGCCCGTGCTGGACGCAAGGGCGGGAAAGAAAATCTTCACGACTGCACAAACTTTGTTATATCAGCTTTGCATGTGTGCTGATATTTACTTAACTTTCTGTCCCTCCACTCTAACCAAGGATGCCTGTTTTTAAACTGCCTAGCATGACTTTCAGTCCACAATGCTGGCCAGGAGATCTCACCATCTCTCTCATCATCTCAAACAAGGAAATACACACACATACACACACACAATATCATATAAGCTACTCTTACTTACCAGGTAACGGTAACTTTGCGGTAGAATTTTCGGGCTGTTTTTTTGTAATTGTAACGTTAACGATTGGGTCATAATGATCTGTGGCAGCTGCAGTGTCACCCGACGCGGCAGTAGCTTCAGGGACAGACTTTTGAAAGCACTTAAAGGGATACTTCACAGATTTAGCATTACGCTTTGTATCCGTGCTTCCCTCCCTCATGTCCCCCTGACAGATCTCTGTATTGTGGGTCTGGTAAAAAATCTTCCGATGACGTAAAACAACGATTTTTGCGTCATCAGATGATTTTTGCCCAGAGTCTGTGGACTACAGCCAGCTAGTTCCGCATGTTTTCAACCCGCCCACAGGGGGTTGGACTGTCTTTACTCGAAGCGAGGCGATCTCAGCTGGAAAAAAACGACTGTCAGCCATCTTGAATCTTCACTAAACAGGCTCTCTTTTCACAACTTTTTCACAACAGTTATGTGCATTCAAACTGAGTTGACACATTTTGGGGTAAGACGAATTTGGATTGTTTTTTTTTTGGTACATAAAACATATGCTTATTAAATGCATTATCGTCATAGAGCTGTCTATCAAATAGACCTACGAGCAATATTGGAATGATAGTTGTCCTATTAAAGGATTGAAATATGCTTTGGGGAGGATTTGGGAAGGTTTGTGACAGCTTGCAAACAGACTGGAGATCGGCACTGGGGAAGGGCATTCCGTGGGCGTAAAGAAAAGCGAGACATTAAACGCTTATTAGAAATTATTGATTGAAAGTGTCCAACCATCTTTTTGCAAATATTGTCTACTAACTTTTCCAAATTTGGACCTCCAGCAGGAAGTTAACTTTTGTTTTATGTCACACAACATGTTGGTGAACCTCACCATCAGAACGGGACTGTAAGCCAGGCACCCTGGCACCTCTAAACATTCTTGTCTGAGCAAAGGCATAAGGTCAGTAAGAATAAATTACCACTGTGACCATATTGCAAGCCAAAAAACCTAGAACAAAAGCCTAAATATATTTTTATGATTGAAAATTATGAGCTGCCATAACTAGGGGATTTTGATTTATGTGATTAGGCCGTAATCAAAAGAGTGGAATGTAATGGAAAAAATTACATTCTATCATGATTCTTTATATTCACATGTTTTATTTATGTGTGTTATTTTCATTTAGGCTTAAAAAGAGCTTATACCATTTCACACAAAACATATCTGTTTCTCTAAAGAGTGCCTGTGAGTCTGGCTAAGTGAGTACAGGACCTCTCAGTGAGAACCGATAAGCCACGAGGTCAGAGTAAACCATAACAGTGGTTCCCCAGTGGGCTAACTAAAAATCTTCCTTATCTCATACAGGTAATAGATAAACTGTTGATGTTTTTATTTCTAAGACAAAAGAGTGTTGTCAAATGCTTTTAGATATTATTGGGATCTGACATATTTTTGTGAAAAGATGAATTAGGATTTTTTCTAAGCTGAACATATGGTCATGAAACATGTTGTTTTATTATTATTAAACTGCCCAACAAAGAGACCTAGAAATCCAGCTGACAGGATTAGTTGTTTAAACACTTAGTTGTTTGACGGAACTGCGTTAATCATTTCTAGTTTTCAACAAACCTGGAGCTTTTCTGCATTGCTAATTTAATACTTAGGCAATTGATTTGAATACTTCCCTTACACTATGACTATCTGCATAACCTCGCAAAAACACTCACACACACACTCACACACACAGATAAGATAGGACAGGAGTCGTGCATGTGGACAAAACAGACATTTGGTTGTGCAGTTTAGGCTCAGAAATTATTTTAATACACTGAGGTACATTCTTTTTTACGATTCTTAATTCTACCACTACTACACCTAAAAACTTTAATTCACAATGATTGTTAGGAATACTACTTTGTGTTGCAACCCCAAGATAGTTGTTTTGTGTTTTATTTTGTTTTGTTTGATTTATCTGAGTTTGTTGGTCACAATACTGAAAACCAATGCAGGGTGACGTGAGATTCTATTTTTATTTTTTTATGTGCTGTTCATTCAAACTTGATAATGAGGTTTTCCAGTAAAGTAGCACCACAGACTTTGTTTTTATTTCTAAGTTGATATAGGACATATTGGTTACACTATTAGGATGATATTGGAAACATTTTATTTTGGTGATTTCTTCTTGTTTTTTGTTTTAGTTTTTAGTTTTAAAAATTATTGAATTTTCATTGTTTTTTATACAGATTTTTGATGTTTTAACACAGGGCAGAGTGGGTAAAACCACTAAACAGATTATTTATATATGCTGATATGTTATTGAGTCATGAGTTTTCATGCCTCAAAAAGAGGGAAAGAAATGCTGTTTTATAATTACTGATGTTTGCTAAAGGAGTAGATGTCCTTCCAAATGATACATATTCATAAATATAACAAATATGCTTCTCTGAGTTCTGCTTTGTGCCACACGGTGCCTCGATGTGTCAGAGACCGGGTCCGGTTCACCCCCTCCAGCTACAGGACTGGTGACAAACTTAACAGCCCTCAACAGGGGTCTGCTTCACCACACAGAAAGACACTGGATCCTGTCTGGAGCAGCAGACGGACTGAGAGAGGGGGGAGAGAGACCGTCCTGATCTGACACATCTGACGCATTGTGAAGGGAAGTACCAGTACCTACAGACTCACACTCTGAAATACACATACACTATTGGGAAAAACTAATATTGAAATTACTTATTTTTACTTTAAAAATAGGGTTACGCCCATGTGAACACACCTATATGAAAGGTTAGGACACGTATTGATTATCAACAAACTTGGTATGAAAAAATTACACTTAGTCTGTAAAAGGTATTCTAAAATCTGTTGCATTGAATTTCCTGTGACAGCTTCCACCAAGATTAGTGGCAACTATGTTAATTCAGTTGGTGTGTCAGGAAATGTTTAAAGTACATTTCACTGTTCTACTTTTGAGCACCAATAACATAGGCAACTTTTGAACATGCTATTATGATTCAGTGCTGCCCAGATGATTTATTGGGAAATGATCACATGGACAAATTCAAATAAAATTGGTTGAAAATTGAAACAAACAGCTGTTGCTGTTCTCAGAATGATGTTGAACATAACTTAGAATAATTGTGTGTTCATCAGTGGAAATAGCCTGACATTAACAGCAGTAAACTATTTTTTGGATGAAGCTTGTAAACTGCACCCTTTACCTTTAACATGATGACAGAAGGACAATGTGTGTGATAATGTTAAAGCAGACAGCTCACAATCACAGATATAGTTTGATCAAATGAAAAGCTTTTTGTATTGGTTAATTTAACCCTGAACCACAGAAACTGTTTACAGTGTATGATTAATCTGTTCACGTCTTACAGATTCACAAACAAGCTAACAACTGAATGGAAATTGAATTATCACTGATTAGAGTGGATTATGTAGACTGCACAAAGAGCTAAGGTTAACAATTACATAGAATGCTCCACTGTGACAGTTAGGCCCCATTCAAATTAAATAACCAAAAATGATGCCACAGGTTTGCAAGGTGACCTTAGTCGGTTTAGCTATGCACGCTCTAAACCTCACACCTAAAATGGAAGAACACTAGTCATTGAGTTTACTGTTTCCTCCAGTAAATACTGTCTAACACCTGTTGCTTAAACCTTTCCCAGGTGTAATTACACCTGTTCTTCGAGAGCAGGACAGGGGAAAAAGTGTGCACCGACTGAACTCATCTGTGGACATCACACCGACTATCACTTGTTAATCAGAGCACCAGTAGAGCTGAGGGGGGGTGGGTGGTGGCTGTGTGGAGCTTCCATGTTCTACAGGCTGCACCTGAACAGGTCCCATAAAAGAACATGCCCCATAGAAGATGGGGTACTCCTGGTAGCACTTTTGATAACAGAGTGTATATGTGTGGTAGACTGATGCACCCAGAGGCGTAGCTACCAGATGAGTTCAAAGCACGCAATCAGATTGGAGCGGGGGGGGGGTTGAGTCATTCTTTTCTGGTGGACAACAGTAAACTACATTGGAATTGTGTTACAACAGCGTTTTGCCAAATTACACACGTGATGCAGAGAGAGGGGCATGTCTGATGGCTTGGAAGAATTAACATAAAATTACAATGTTTAATGTTGATATAAATGATGACTCTGTAACCAGTTGGATGCATGGAATATTTGAAAGGTTGAAAGACATGATTCCATAGCTGCATTTGCTAGCAGCCTCGTCTGCTGTGGCTGGTGTGCGAATCCCCTGTTTAAACCTCTAACTAATGAACTAATAACTAAGGCCTTATCAAAAGAGGGTGTTCCACCACCCTATCAAATGTTAGTCATTCATGTTAGCCCCTTTCAAACTGTTTTCACCCAGTACCACCCCCCCTCCAAAATTGATATTTTCCCCCATATGTGATGTCAGAGATTCCTTTCTTTGTTTCACAGGTAGCCAGTGCGGGGCTGTAGATCAGCTCATAGTCAATATAGCCTTAAGCAAGACATAGGTTTGAAGTATGATTTTAGTATTATGATTTTTAATAAATAAAGGTTTGTTTCCATAATTGCTGTTACACAATGTTTAAACATTTCCACATAAATAATTGTAACAATCAAGCATAGTGAGAGGCGATGTAACATTGTAGCTTACATTAGTGGCTAAAATCTACATATAGGACCCACGCACACCGCTCTGTCATAATATCTACCATCATGTGAAATGTTTGATTGTTTACTACTGATTGCTTAATTGCCATTAACGTGTACTTGGGCCTCAAAAGAGGGATCAAACTATTTTTATTCTACCCATTTTTATTGTTATGTTCTACAACGCTTGTTGTAGAAAAAGAGGGTGTAAGAATTATTTGGTATTAAGAATAATAATTCCCTGTAGCTGGGATCGCCTCACTGTCTCTTTCTCTCTGGCTGGTGACGTGTTCAGATTTACTGGAGCAAAAGTGCTCCTGATAAACACTTGATAAACATTTGGAACAGAATGCACCTAATGTTCAGAGACCAGAGGGGAGAAGAGAATGAAAACAATCCCAAGGCTAGCGCGCAGCTTCACTGTCCTCTCGGAGACAGGAAGTCTGAGTGATATCCAAACGATTGGCGGCCCAGACGCAATGACGGAAGGAGGAACCCGAAGACGAATAAAACGATAGGGAAAGGCGAGGTCCGGGGTCAGACCTGGAGAGACTTGTTGGTGGTAGGGTGAGAGAAGTCTTGAAGGAGCGGCTGATCCATATGCATATGATTGTCTGCTTGCAATATCATTTTACTAAAGATATATTATATTTTAACTAAACGAATCCTGACTATTCTTTCCTGGTCTGCCATTAACGAACACAAAAGGGTAAAGCTTGAGAAGCTGACCGAAGGGGTCAGAAAGACTCTGGCCTTTTAGAGCCGGGGTAAAATTGGACGAACCCTTTTCTACAAACACCACTTGAGACACGGTGAAACATTTCGTGTATATGGTTGAAATGACAATAAAACAGACTTGACTTGAGTTGAATGCCTGTGTATGTCTGTAAACGGTAGGCGTGGCTTGGGAGTGGACTCGTAAAGCAGCGAAGCAGGTGCATTCTGGGGTTTGGTGTCTTTCATCCATGTGAGCCAAAAACACATTTTCTGGCTTTTCTCGGCCTAGAAGGCACCAATTTCAATTTTATTTCACATTTCTACTACATAAGTAATAATAATAAATTGAATTCATATAGCGCTTTTCATAGACTCAAAGTCGCTTTACAGGGAGCTAGATTAGAAGGTAAAGCAAAACTTGACAATACAAGAAGTGCCAATATAAGTGCCCCAATTTAAAGATATATCCAGCTTTCCAGCGGTGAAATATCCCTTTAAGTAGTGTTATTTGGGTCTGTTTATGTTTCATATCTTGTTACTTTAAAACTTTGTTCAAATTCTAGCTAGTTGCGAGAAAGTCAAGACCGCGCAAAGAATGCAACTTGTTGCTTAGTAATGTCAAGTGACGTCATGTCAGATCCAGGGCACAGCCACGGAAGCGCCAAAGGTCCAAAAGTCAGTGCTTCACAACACAGATGGGGTGAATTTATGAATGAAAGTGAGAAAGTTCTGTCACAAAATGATGTTGTTACGTATTGTCGCGCTTTTGTAAGTGGGTATACGGAAATCCTTGACCTTTCCTAGTGGGTATACAGCAGACTACACCACTGACGAGACAGCTCGCTTCAACGCAGCGTAAAAAACTTCTGAAAATGATGTCCATGTCGCAAGATGGTGTTCTGGTCAAATTGTGGTTGAACAAAAAAAATAAAACAGATGTTGAGTCAGACTCGGTCCCCCATGAAATTTAAGACCTCCTTATCATAATTTTATGATTTGATTTTAAGACATTTTAAGACCTTAAAAATCTAAATTTTTATTTAAGACTTTTTAAGGACCCACGGGGACCCAGCGCTAGCTGCTAGGCTAATGTGCAATGGTAAACACACAGAATATGGTACAAGCACAAACATTGTCAACATAACTCATTGGAAATCCAACACTTCTTCAGTGAAAGAGGAGGGGGTTCAAGTTCTGTCGATGTGTCTCCAGCATCTGCAGTTGTCATGGTATCTTTTGACTGGCTGTAGCTAAGTTAGAGGAGGTTGACTCGCAGCACTTCAACATGTGTTTTTTTCCGCTTGGCAAGCTGGTCGGATGTGACATGGGAGCATGACAGCATCTCCGATTCCAAAATATTCATTGACCTCCTGGTAACTCCATAATCTACAGTGAACAAACAGCACCGTAAAGAAACGACCTGTACGACAGCAGGTGAGGTAAAAACACTACCGCTTTTGTCCGCTAGAATCAACACAAACTGAAAATTACATATATCCATTAAAAATTGAAATGGAGTCTGGTGAGTTTGTTTTTGAATATTAAGGTCATACATTATTTGTATTTATTATTATTCATTTAAAATACATTCAGCCTGTATACCAGACCAAAAACAAAAATGGTAACAAGAAGCTGCACCACCAGCAAGCTTTCTCTTGCGAGTTTCTCTTTCACTCTACACATCCTTAATGCATGACAATCCCGTGTCAAGGCAGGAGATCTTTCAGCTTTAGCCTGCTTCGGCTGAACAGATGGCAGAAAACAACTGTGATGGCCCATTCCTTCTCTAACAGCAGTGGAGTCAGTGCAGTGTGGAAGATTGGAGGTTTTGTCTTTTGTCAGGAATTACATTCAGCCAACCACAATTCAGTCCTGGGCTATAAAGAGCAATCCAGAGTACAAATCTGGTAGAATTGCAGGTCATAGCTTAAGTTCTTTTTAACTTCCTTTCTATAGATACATTTCACATGCAATTAAAATCTAAAAGCATTACACAAGGTTAGTGCTGGGCGGTATACCGGTTTGTACCGTATACCAGTATTCATTTCCCGTATGATATGAATTTTTCATATACCGTAATACTGGTGCTTTGCGGCAGAGAGCGCTAGCCCTGTTAACTACGTACCCTTCTCACTCATGGTAGTAACTTCATAACACAACAGTTAATAACCCACAACTAACTCTCTTTTACAGGATAAAACACCATAGCACACAACTAGTTGTAACTTAAACTATTTCTAACACTAGCTAATAATTTTACATTTACAAATTTACACCGCCGAACGGCATGCTGGGTAACATTATAGCTGCTAGCTAGCTAGGTAGCATAACAGTCTGTTAAGCTGGGAGAGGCTCCGGTCGCTACTGCACATTCAAGAACAGAGAAGAAAGTTAGAGGATGAAGAAAGACCGGAGATACACCAGAACAACGTATGCTCAAGAGAGGAGCCGTCTGTTGTTCCCAAGTCTTTTGTTTCTAAAAAATTGGGACATAATGTGCCACTGTGGTTGCCCGTCGCTCTAACATTACTTGGTTGCGCTAACATTACTCGGCCGTGCTAATGTTACTCGGCCGTGCTAATGTTAAAGACATGTCACTTCTAGCATGCAGCGGAGCAACATTATGAACGCAATAACAATCCACCTACGGTCCCGCTACAGACCGGAGAAAGACGGGACAGAGCAGTGATTAAAACACTGGATTTAAGATGTTTGCCTCGCTGAAATACGTCCGCCAACCTACTAACATTATTCAAACAGCGAAGCAGGCTGACAGCGGAGCTACGTTCAGTCGCCCACTTTTCTACAACAACCTAACTCACCTGTGGCCAAGGTAGTGTTTACACAACTATCTTACAACCATTTTGTTTTGAAAGGGAAACAATGTTAAAGTTGTGTGTATTCATTCGATGATTAAAGTTTATTTTACTACTTTGCAGTTTGCACAATAAAAATAGTTTGAATTCTGTAACTGTTACATGCATTCTCCTTCATATAACGTTATTATACTGTGATATAAATGTTTGGTCATACCGCCCAGCACTACACTAGGTAAAGTCATGAAATCAAAACCAAAACAGATAAATATGTAATAGATGATAAATTGCTTCACTTCCAAAATAGCAGGCCCCAGGAAGTGTGCCGGGCCTGGAAGCAAATTGAACTGGCCAAGCGGTGGAGTTGCAACTCCTGGCCCATCATCCACGCTTTGGCCCAAAAATACTTTCCCCCCCATTCACTTACACTGCAAAAGAGACGTCTGTAAATTAGTGGATAGATATTTTTTTTAGCATCACAACCCCGGCAAAATGACTAGATTCACTTTTAGAATTTGATCTAATTCGGTCTGACAACATTTGGAAAGTCTAGAAGAGCTGCAGTTCACAAATACATTAGATGACCTAGTTTGTTTGAATCATGTACAGGCTACACTATTTCCTGTCCTACCTATTTTTTTCTACAGCAAATACATTTGTCTCTTTGTCAACAACTCCATGAAAAGGCCAAAATCAACAATGTGTCAGTCCAACCCCTCAACCCTGCAATGGCACTCAGCCCCAAGCTGAGTGCCATTGCACCCAGGCCACCAGGAAGTGCGCCGGGCATTGAAGCAAATTGAACATAGCGGCCAAATGGTGAAATTGCAACTCCCGGGCCGTCATGTGATACCTCTTCCCTTAGACTTCCCAAAGAGACATACAGTATATGTAAATTTCTTTTAGTGTCACAACCCCGGCAAAATGATTTGTTTCACTATCAGAACTTGATCCATTCGGTCACACGATTAAATGATTTAATCCCCATCAAGTTAGCATAGCGCTAAACTGGAAGTAGCCATCTTTAGTGCACCGGCTCTACAGGCAGTGCCAATCATCCAGGTAATTTTTGAGAGTTTCTCCGTGGCGTATGAAGCCATCATGGATCATGCACCACTGAGAAACTCTCATAGGAATGAACAGGGCTCTGCCTTATATGCTGTATTCAGTTCTTATTAAACATCCATACAAATTAGCCATTTGTTATCTATTTGGTTAAGACTTATAGTCTGAAGAATATTTGCAGATAAACAACCGTACTGTTTAAGGAAGTTGACAATAAAACCCCACTTTCTTTTGTTGAATTATAGATAGATATGATAGATAGAGCTTATCTGCTGCACATTTGCACGTGAATTGCACGTGAACAAAATAAACTGATTGAACAAAAGTAACTGTTACTAATCAACATTTTTGCTCTCTTTGTAAGCTCAGAAAGCAGTAGCAGGGTCAAAAGTGATAAGGATTTTTTTGCTGAAATAAAGAAGCAGTAGTGGGATTCTGTCTGTCACTGAGATCATTCAAAAGCAGCCCACACTTGACTTGATTTGTTGTAGCTGAAGGTGAAGTACGGACTACTGCTGCGAAGTAAAGAATCAGATATCCTGCTCACCTAGTAGAGTACATTTTTCCAACTTACTAGGTACAGTAGGTAAGTGCACCTAATTTAGCCAGCAGTTAACTAACCTGACTCATGAAGACTGAATCTGATTGTACAAAATGGCACATGTGGATGTCAACAAATGAAAGCCCAATAGAGACAAAAACAGCATACGGTCAGGAAAATGTGTGAATGTATAACAAATGTATACTTCATTAAGCAAATCCAACTTTGCAATTTCCGCTGTGATTATATTAGTTTTCCGGGTTGCCAGTGTTTGCAACAGTCTTTTGGGAAGGAATGGTTAAACCATCCAAATTTGACAATAAACAAACAAAGGCATTTCCTCTAACAGTTTTGGATGGTTATCATTATTTTCTTCCTTAAATAAAAATTCAACACTGTCAACACATGCCTGGAAATTAAAGCTACATTGTCAGGGACCAAGCAGTTAGGCAAGAGGAGTCACAAAAGGATTTAAAAAAAGGGGTTTTTATTTTACCCACAAAATCAAACAAAATAGAGATAAAGTTTGGGCCCTTAAAAGAGGTCAAACAAACAGACCGAACTTAAGCTCTGAACATCCATCCATCCATCCATCCATCGTCGTCCGCTTATCCGTGGTCGGGTCGCGGGGGGAGCAGCTCCAGCAGGGAACCCCAAACCTCCCTTTCCCGAGCCACATTAACCAGCTCTGACTGGGGGATCCCGAGGCGTTCCCATGCCAGGTTGGAGATGTAATCCCTCCACCTAGTCCTGGGTCTTCCCCGAGGCCTCCTCCCAGCTGGACGTGCCTGGAACACCTCCCTAGGGAGGCGCCCAGGGGGCATCCTTACCAGATGCCCGAACCACCTCAACTGGCTCCTTTCGACGTGAAGGAGCAGCGACTCTACTCCGAGCTCCTCACGGATGACTGAGCTTCTCACCCTATCTCTAAGGGAGACGCCAGCCACCCTCCTGAGGAAACCCATTTCGGCCGCTTGTACCCTGGATCTCGTTCTTTCGGTCATGACCCAACCTTCATGACCATAGGTGAGGGTAGGAACGAAAACTGACCGGTAGATCGAGAGCTTTACCTTCTGGCTCAGCTCTCTTTTCGTCACAACGGTGCGATAAACAGAATGTAATACCGCCCACGCTGCGCCGATTCTCCGACCAATCTCCAGCTCCATTGTCCCCTCACTCGCGAACAAGACCCCAAGGTACTTAAACTCCTTCACTTGGGGTAAGGACTCATTCCCTACCTGGAGAAGGCACTCCATCGGTTTCCTGCTGAGAACCATGGCCTCAGATTTAGAGGTGCTGATCCTCATCCCAGCCGCTTCACACTCGGCTGCAAACCGATCCAGTGAGTGCTGAAGGTCACAGGCCGATGATGCCATCAGGACCACATCATCTGCAAAGAGCAGCGATGAGATCCCCAGCCCACCGAACTGCAACCCCTCCATACCACGACTACGCCTCGATATCCTATCCATAAATACTACGAACAGGATTGGTGACAAAGCGCAGCCCTGGCGGAGGCCAACCCTCACCTGGAACGTGTCTGACTTACTGCCGAGAACCCGGACACAGCTCTCGCTTTGGTCATACAGAGATTGGATGGCCCTGAGAAGGGACCCCCTCACCCCATACTCCCGCAGCACCTCCCACAAAGTCTCCCGGGGGACCCGGTCATATGCCTTCTCCAGATCCACAAAACACATGTAGACTGGATGGGCATACTCCCAGGCTCCCTCCAGGATCCTTGCTAGAGTAAAGAGCTGATCCGTTGTTCCACGCCCAGGACGGAATCCGCATTGTTCCTCTTCAACCTGAGGTTCGACTATCGGCCGAACCCTCCTTTCCAGCACCTTGGAGTAGACTTTACCAGGGAGGCTGAGAAGTGTGATACCCCTGTAATTGGTACACACCCTCTGGTCCCCCTTTTTGAAGAGGGGAACCACCACCCCGGTCTGCCACTCCTTAGGCACTGTCCCAGACTTCCACGCAATGTTGAGTAGGCGTGTCAACCAAGACAGCCCCTCCACACCCAGAGCTTTCAGCATTTCTGGACGGATCTCATCAATCCCTGGGGCTTTGCCACTGTGGAGTTGTTTGACTACCTCAGTGACCTCCACCAGGGAAATTGACGACAATCCCCCGTCATCCTCCAGCTCTGCCTCTAACAAAGAGGGCGCATCAGCTGGATTTAGGAGTTCCTCAAAGTGCTCCTTCCACCGCCCTATTACCTCCTCAGTTGAGGTCAACAACGTCCCATCCTTACTGTACACAGCTTGGATGGTTCCCCGCTTCCCCCTTCTGAGGTGGCGGACGGTTTTCCAGAAGCGCCTTGGTGCCGACCGAAAGTCCTTCTCCATGTCTTCTCCGAACTTCTCCCACACCCGCTGCTTTGCCTCTTTCACGGCAGAGGCTGCTGTCCTTCGGGCCCTTCGGTACTTTGCAACTGCCTCCGGAGTCCTCTGGGATAACATATCCCGGAAAGACTCCTTCTTCAGTCGGACGGCTTCCCTGACCACCGGTGTCCACCACGGTGTTCGAGGGTTACCGCCCCTTGAGGCACCTAAGACCCTAAGACCACAGCTCCCTGCCGCAGCTTCAGCAATGGAAACTTTGAACATTGTCCACTCAGGTTCAATGCCCCCAGCCTCCACAGGGATGCACGAAAAGCTCCGCCGGAGGTGTGAGTTGAAGGTCTGTCGGACAGGAGCTTCCTCCAGACGTTCCCAATTTACCCGCACCACCCGTTTGGGTTTACCAGGTCTGTCCAGAGTCTTCCCCCACCCCCTGACCCAACTCACCACCAGATGGTGATCAGTTGACAGCTCCGCCCCTCTCTTCACCCGAGTGTCCAAAACATACGGCCTCAGATCAGATGAAACGATTATAAAATCGATCATTGACCTTCGGCCTAGGGTGCTCTGGTACCAAGTACACTTATGAGCATCCCTATGTTCGAACATGGTGTTTGTTATAGACAATCCATGACTAGCACAGAAGTCCAATAACAGACAACCACTCTGGTTTAGATCAGGGAGGCCGTTCCTCCCAATCACGCCTCTCCATGTATCTCCGTCATTGCCCACATGTGCGTTGAAGTCCCCCAGCAGAACTATGGAGTCCCCCTCCGGAGCCCCATACAGGACTCCATTCAAGGTCTCCAAAAAGGCCGAATACTCTGAACTCTTGTTTGGTGCATATGCACAAACAACAGTCAGAGTTTTCCCCCCAACAACCCGCAGGCGTAGGGAGGCGACCCTCTGGTCCACCGGGGTAAACTCCAACGTTGCAGCGCTCAGCCGGGGACTTGTGAGTATCCCCACACCCGCCTGGCGCCTCACACCCTGGGCAACTCCGGAGAAGAAAAGAGTCCAACCCCTCTCCAGGAGTACGGTTCCAGAACCGAGACTATGCGGAGAGGTAAGCCCCACCAGATCCAAATGGTAGCGCTCCACCTCACGCACAAGTTCCGGCTCCTTTCCCCACAGCGAGGTGACATTCCATGTCCCCAGAGCAAGCCTCTGCTGCCCGGGTCTGGTCCGTCGAGGCCCCTGACCTTCACCGCCACCCGTGTGGCAGCGCACCCGACCCCAGCGGTTCCTCCCACAGGTGGTGGGCCCATGGGCTGGAGAGATAGGTGCCACGTAGCTTTTTCGGGCTGTGCCCGGCCGGGCTCCGTGGCAAACCCGGCCACCAGACGCTCGCTGACGAGCCCTCCCTCTGGGCCTGGCTCCAGACGGGGGCCCCGGGCTTCCTCCGGGCAGGGTCTCTCTATCCCTTCCTCGTTTTTTCATAGGGTTTTTTGAACCATTCTTCGTCTGGCCCCTCACCTGAGACCACTTTGCCATGGGAGACCCTACCAGGAGCACAAAGCTCCAGACAACACAGCCCTCAGGTTCATAGGGACACCCAAACCTCTCCACCACGATAAGGTGATGGTTCATGAACATAACAAACTCAAAAATACAACTGACCTGCCATAAGAGAAACAAAGGGGACTTATATACTGGGTGATCAGCCCAGGTTTGACACCCAGGGGGAGACTAACAATAACACTAATACATAAACAACCCCCCCTCCCCCCAGACATAACAAGTAGTGGTAGGGTCCCAAATTGGACCCTACCAAGCAGCTGTTGTTCCAGACACAAACCCTTTGTCCCAGCAGCCTGCATGCCTCACTCCAGGCAACACTGGTAAGCTCAAAAGAAAACCATTATAGTAAAAAGACAATCAAAACTAATAAAGTATATATGTAAACCAAATCCAGTGTCCTGTATGTTATTTAAAACTAAATAAATGTTTACAACAAAATGTATAATGTGTCTGAAAAGGTATAGAAACCAATCTTAAGGAAACAGCATAAACTAAGAAAAATGTGAGCGTATGAGGTTACCGCCTTTAAGATGGCCACGGCTGTGGCCATCGCACACATTAACCTTTTGGCTGTTTGGTCCCAACTCCATTATGAGCAAAAAATGATAGCCTTGTAGAGTTGATATGTGTTAGCAAATTATTGCCTCTTTACTGTACAGCCAACATGGTTAATTTAGCATTTATTTTCTGAACGCCCTGTGATTTACGTCTAATATTCACTCTTCTTTTTGCTCTGTTTTTGGTCCCCACCAACTCCAAGGGAAACAAATAGCTGGTTCTTTAGCTAGCCTAAATGCTCCATTGTGTTTCACCAGCTAGTTTCTGACATAGTCTGTTTGTCGCTTGATGCTGGGCAGGGAGTGTACAGTGGCTTAATCAGAGCCTTGTCACTAAAAGCAGCTGCTTCAAATAACGCTGATGAGAGTGGAGAGAGTTGGAGCCCGTAAAGCAAACTATGTGCTAAAAGATGCTAAAACATCTAAAAAGGGAACTACGTTGCAGGGTTATTATAGTTAACTAAAAATAAAACCCTCTCCGGGAACCATCACCTTATCGTGGTGGAGAGGTTTGGGTGTCCCTATGAACCAGAGGGCTGTGTTGTCTGGAGCTTTGTGCTCCTGGTAGGGTCTCCCATGGCAAAGTGGTCTCAGGTGAGGGGCCAGACAAAGAATGGTTAAAAAAAAAACTATGAAAAAACGAGGAAGGGATAGAGAGACCCTGCCCGGAGGAAGCCCGGGGCCCCCGTCTGGAGCCAGGCCCAGAGGGAGGGTTCGTCAGCTAGGGTCTGGTGGCCAGGTTTGCCATGGAGCCCGGCCGGGCACAGCCCGAAAAAGCTACGTGGCACCTATCTCTCCAGCCCATGGGCCCACCACCTGTAGGAGGAACCGCTGGGGTTGGGTGCACTGCCACATGGGTGGCGGTGAAGGTCAGGGGCTTCGACGGACCAGACCAGGGCGGCACAGGCTGGCTCTGGGGACATGGAATGTCACCTAGCTGTGGGGGAAGGAGCCAGAACTTGTGCGGGAGGTGGAGCGCTACCAGTTGGATCTGGAGGGGCTTACCTCTACGCACAGTCTCGGTTCTGGAACCGTACTCCTGGAGAGGGGTTGGACTCTTTTCTTCTCCCGAGTTGCCCAGGGTGTGAGCCGCCAGGCGGGTGTGGGGTTACTCACAAGCCCCCGGCTGAGCGCAGCTATGTTGGAGTTTACCCCGGTAGACGAGAGGGTCGCCTCCCTATGCCTGTGGGTTGTTGGGGGGAAAACTCTGACTGTTGTTTGTGCATATGCACCAAACAAGAGTTCAGAGTATTCGGCCTTCTTGGAGACCTTGAATGGAGTCCTGTATGGGGCTCCGGTGGGGGACTCCATAGTTCTGCTGGGGGACTTCAACCCACATGTCGGCAATGATGGAGACACATGGAGAGGCGTGATTGGGAGGAACGGCCTCCCTGATCTAAACCAACACAGGTTGTCTGTTATTGGACTTCTGTGCTAGTCATGGATTGTCTATAACAAACACCATGTTCGAACATAGGGATGCTCATAAGTGTACGTGGTACCAGAGCACCCTAGGCCAAAGGTCAATGATCGATTTTATAATCGTTTCATCTGATCTGAGGCCGTATATTTTGGACACTTGGGTGAAGAGAGGGGCGGAGCTGTCAACTGATCACCATCTGGTGGTGAGTTGGGTCAGGGGGTGGGGGAAGACTCTGGACAGACCTGGTAAGCCCAAACGGGGGTTGCGGGTAAATTGGGAACGTCTGGAGGAAGCCCCTGTCTGACAGACCTTCAACTCACACCTCCGGCGGAGCTTTTCGTGCATCCCTGTGGAGGCTGGGGGCATTGAACCTGAGTGGAAAATGTTCAAAGTTTCCATTGCTGAAGCTGCAGCAGGGAGCTGTGGTCTTAGGGTCTTAGGTGCCTCAAGGGGCGGTAACCCACGAACACCGTGGTGGACACCGGTGGTCAGGGAAGCCGTCCGACTGAAGGAGTCCTTCCGGGATATGTTATCCCAGAGGACTCCGGAGGCAGTTGCAAGGTACCGAGGGGCCTGAAGGGCTGCAGCCTCAGCCGTGAAAGAGGCAAAGCAGTGGGTGTGGGAGAAGTTCGGAGAAGACATGTTGAAGGACTTTCGGTTGGCACCAAGGCGCTTCTGGAAAACCGTTCGCCACCTCAGGAGGAGGAAGCGGGGAACCATCCAAGCTGTGTACAGTAAGGATGGGACTTTGCTGACCTCAACTGAGGAGGTAATAGGGCGGTGGAAGGAGCACTTTGAGGAACTCCGAAATCCAGCTGATGCGCCCTCTTTGTTAGAGGCAGAGCTGGAGGATGATGGGGGATTGTCGTCCATTTCCCTGGTGGAGGTCACTGAGGTAGTCAAACAACTCCACAGTGGCAAAGCCCCAGGGATTGATGAGATCCGTCCAGAAATGCTGAAAGCTCTGGGTGTGGAGGGGTTGTCTTGGTTGACACGCCTACTCAACATTGCGTGGAAGTCTGGGACAGTGCCAAAGGAATGGCAGACCGGGGTGGTGGCTCCCCTGTTCAAAAGGGGGACCAGAGGGTGTGTACCAATTACAGGGGTATCACACTTCTCAGCCTCCCTGGTAAAGTCTACTCCAAGTTGCTGGAAAGGAGGGTTCGGCCGATAGTCGAACATCAGGTTGAAGAGGAACAATACGGATTCCGTCCTGGTCGTGGAACAACGGATCAGATCTTTACTCTCGCAAGGATCTTGGAGGGAGCCTGGGAGTATGCCCATCCGGTCTACATGTGTTTTGTGGATCTGGTGAAGGCATATGACCGGGTCCCCCGGGAGACATTGTGGGAGGCGCTGTGGGAGTATGGGGTGAGGGGGTCCCTTCTCAGGGCCATCCAATCTCTGTATGACCAAAGCGACAGCTGTGTCCGGGTTCTCGGCAGTAAGTCGGACACGTTCCAGGTGAGGGTTGGCCTCCGCCAGGGCTGCACTTTGTCACCAATCCTGTTTGTAGTATTTATGGACAGGATATCGAGGCGTAGTCGTGGTGGGGAGGGGTTGCAGTTCAGTGGGCTAAGAATCTCATCGCTGCTCTTTGCAGATGATGTGGTCCTGATGGCATCATCGGCCTGTGACCTTCAGCACTCACTGGATCGGTTTTCAGTCGAGTGTGAAGCGGCTGGGATGAGGATCAGCACCTCTAAATCTGAGGCCATGGTTCTCAGCAGGAAACCGATGGAGTGCCTTCTCCAGGTAGGGAATGAGTCCTTACCCCAAGTGAAGGAGTTTAAGTACCTTGGGGTCTTGTTTGCGAGTGAAGGGACAATGGAGTGGGAGATTGGTCGGAGAATCGGCGCAACGGGGGCAGTATTACATACAGTTTATCGCACCGTTGTGACGAAAAGAGAGCTGAGCCAGAAGGCAAAGCTCTCGATCTACCAGTCAGTTTTCGTTCCTACCCTCACCTATGGTCATGAAGGCTGGGTCATGACCGAAAGAACGAGATCCAGGGTACAAGCGGCTGAAATGGGTTTCCTCAGGAGGGTGGCTGGCATCTCCCTTAGAGATAGGGTGAGAAGCTCAGTCATCCGTGAGGAGCTCGGAGTACAGCCGCTGCTCCTTCAAGTCGAAAGGAGCCAGTTGAGGTGGTTCAGGCATCTGGTAAGGATGCCCCCTGGGTGCCTCCCTAGGGAGGTGTTCCAGGCACGTCCAGCTGGGAGGAGACCTCGGGGAAGACCCAGGACTAGGTGGAGGGATTACATCTCCAACCTGGCCTGGGAACGCCTCGGGATCCCACAGTCAGAGCTGGTTAATGTGGCTCGGGAAAGGGAAGTTTGTCCCCTGCTGGAGCTGCTCCCCCCGCGACCCGACCACGGATAAGCGGACGACGATGGATGGATAAAAATAAAACGTAAATAAGCAGTGGAAAATATTAACTAAAACAAAATTAAACTGAAGCTATATTTCCAGGTTCATAAAATAAAAATAAAAATGAATTTTAATTTTAAGCTATATCACTACTGAAAAACAGAACAGCATGAATTTCTGTAAACATTTGTGAGATTGAACCACAGAAACACTTTGACATGTGGCCAGAGGAGCCTGGAATTGAACCAGCCTTGTGGTTAAAATAAAAACTACAACCCCAAATCAGAAAAAGTTGGGAAAGTATGGAAAACACAAATAAAAAAAGAAAGTAGTGATTTCTAAATGTACTTTGACTTGTATTTCATTGCAGATAATACAACAGCATATAATTTAATGTATTCCTCATGATTTTTGTTGTTTTTGTTTAAAAAAAAAAGTTGGAACAGTAAAGCATTTACCACTTTGTAATGTTGCCATTCCTTTTCACAACACTTAAAAGACGTTTAGGGACTGAAGACACCAAGTGATGAAGTGTTTCAGGTGTAATTTTGTCCCATTCTTGCTGCAAACAAGTCTTAAGGTGGGCAACAGTACAGGGTCTTCGCCAGTCAAGTACCCGTATCCTCTTCCTCCGCAGCCAGGACTTTGTAATGTGTGCTGAATGTGGTTTTGCATTATCTTGTTGAAATATGCATGGACGTCCCTGGAAAAGATATCTTCTTGAAGGCAGCATATTGTGCTCCAAAATCTCTATGTACTTTTCAGCATTAATGGTGCCATCACAGAAGTGCAAGTTACCTTTGCCAAGGGCACTGACACAACCCCATACCATGACAGACCCTGGCTTTTGGACTTGTTGCTGGTAACAGTCTGGATGATCCTTTTATTCTTTGGTCCGGAGCACACGGCGTCCATTTCTCCTAAAAAATACCTGAAATACTAATTCATCTGACCACAGTACACGTTTCCACTGTGTGATGGCCCATCCCAGATGCCTCCGAGCCCAGAGAAGTCGACGGCGCTTCTGGACACTGTTAACATAGGGCTTCCTTTTGGCACAGTACACTTTTAACTGGCATTTGTGGATGTAACTACGTATTGTGGTACTTGACAAAGGTTTGCCAAAGTACTCCTGAGCCCATGTGGTGATATCGCTTATAGATGAATGACGATTCTTGATGCAGTGCTGCCTGAGGGCTCGGAGATCACGGTTGTTCAGCTTAGGCTTGCGCCCTTGTCCTTTACGCACTGAAATTCCTCCTCATTCCTTGAATCTTTTAATTATGTTATGCACTGTTGAAAGTGAAATAAGCAAATGTCTTCCTATCTTTCTTTGAGGAACATTGTTTTTAAACATTTGAATAATTTTCTCACGTATTTGTTGGCAAACTGGCGATCCTCGGCTCATCTTTGCTCCTAAAGGACTAGACCTTTCTTGGATGCTGCTTTTGTACCAAATCATAATTACAATCACCTGTTGACATCACCTGTTTCAAATCACATCATTATTTAACCAATTTACCTGATTACTAGCCCTAAATTACTCCTGTCCCAACCTTTTTTGGAATGTGTTGCAGGTCTGAATGACAGGAAAGGATGTATATTTACAAATGAAATTGAGTTGACCAGACAAAACATGAAATATTTTGTGTTCACATTGTCTGCAATGAAATACAAGTCAAAGTACACTTAGAAATCACTACTTTCTTTTTTTATTTGTGTTTTTTATAATGTCCCAACTTTTTCTGATTTGGGGTTGTAATTGAAAATTCTGAACTAGCTACATAGTCTGGTGATGCTTCTCTGTGGGTTGATCACTACCCCTTGACAATGGTATGCAAAAGGCCCCAGCATCTTTTCTTCATAGGAGAAAGACAGGCTTTGTGATTGTTTTCGTCTCTTTGGTGTATGTGTGTCTTTATGCTCGTTTTGTCTATTTGTGGTTCTTTTGTGTTGTTTTGTGTCTCTCGGTGGTCATTTTCCATCTCTTCATGGTCAGTATTAGCACTGCACGATTTAAAGAAAAAAACAATACTGCGATTATGATTTACAATAGTGCGATTGCATTTGCTATATAATGGTATTATGAGTCTACTTGCTTGATTATCATGCAAGTACATTTTGCAGTACATTTTCACATTGCACATAACAGCATTACCCATTTTTAATACAAAAAAATATAAAATAGTGCAGCTTTAAATGTGTAACTTTTTCTGCTCTTAAGAAACTTTCTTCTATAAGATGATGGTATATGGGTGCTCCTGGTCAAGAATCAGAGTTCTCTGACTTCATCGTAAATGCTAAAATGCCAAGACTGTTGCCATCCATTTAGATAAAAGGGCAAATGTTTCGTAGAAGGTCAAAGTAACCCGATTTAAATAACAGATGACACCCAACAATGTCAGAAAACCTCGACTAACCTTTGTCTAACGGGTGCTCTCTGTGGATGGGAATATCTTTTGACAGTTAGGACTGGTTGGGTGTCTAATCATCCACAGTCTGACCCTGCTGAGACAAGCTCCAGCAAAACGAAACAGAAAAGAGACTCTACACAGCTTGCACTTTACCAACAGTCTGCCACAGAAGCACAGCTTGGTGTGTTAGCACTTAACATGAACAAACACACAATCGTTTCCCTCTGGATGAAAGGCTCTCAACCCAAATGTGTTAAATGGTTGCTATAGTTCCATTCGTGCAACAGGCACAATCAATGGAACACATTTTACTGATCTACACAGATGGGAAGACAGAACAAGGTAAGCAAGCAAACAAGTGAATAACATCTCCAAAGTTGGAGACAAACGGCGTTCAGGTTCATGTTACTTTATTTTTACCCGTAGGTGGATTTGTTCTGCAGTAAGAGTATGACATCCATCGTGACACAACTACGAAAACACACCAGAAACTGACACTAAGTACTCAAAAATCTAATACAAATACACATGGTTCCACCAATCTGGACATGAGAGAGAGAGAGAGAGAGAGAGAGAGAGAGAGAGAGAGAGAGAATTATAAATAAGTGAAATAAAAAAATTCAAATAAATATGCTCTCAAATAAAATCAAGATAAAAGCAGGTTTAAAACCGATCTAAAGATTCTCCTGTCATGTTTGTACAAATATCGCTACAGCTCAGTGAAAGCTATTTTTCTACCGCTTTTTTCTGCATTGGGACTAAAAACCTCCATCCAGTGAGAAGAAGCTTAAAATCATTATACAAAGGACGGGGAGTCATCCATTTAAAATAGAGGTAGCTATCCTTTGTAACTGTCTGGTAAACAGGGATGCTGGGCAATCAGCCGACTGGAGCAGTTAACTATTTGGTTCAAGGAATTCCTCTCCTTTAAGGATGCATGACCAAACCATGACACTAGGGAAAAGGATATGACTGACTGAATAAAAGCATAATAAAACCTGGTCATAATGGTTAGATCAATATTAATGTAAGAGAGTTTCCTTAAACAATACAAGCGACATTGACCCTTTTTGCACACACCTTCACAGTTGAATTTTGAATCAGAGATGGTGCCAAGGCATTTATAGGATTCCTTGTACTCAATGGTCTGACCGTTAAAGTGTCTTCGTTCATATGGGTTTTCCTCCTAAAATCAATAAGCGTATCTTTAGTTTTAGATGTGTAAAGCTGGAGGTAAGACTCCTCACACCAGTGCACAAACTGATCAATGACTGGACAGTGGCTGGTCTCGTTGTCATGAAGCAGACTTAAAAACAACAGAATCATCTGCATATTTTATAATGGTTCTGCCGGTTATATCTGCTCTGACACATATTTGTGTAAAGCAGGGGTATCCAAACTTGCCAACTGCGGCCCATGGTCTATTTTTAATTGCCCTGCGGCAAATTGCAAAAATATAATGGAATATGGCCCGCACATGAAACTTGCGCTTGACTGTATTGCAATACATACTAGGTGGAGCTACTGTCTTGAACAAGGCAGCTTCTCCACAAAACAAGATCAATCAAAGAAAAATGTAGCTACAGGTAACCAAAAATGGCAGAACCAAAGAAACGCAAGATAGCAAGCACTGCATGAAAAGTACAACCCCAAATCAGAAAAAGTTGGGACAATATGGAAAACACAAATAAAAAAAGAAAGTAGTGATTTCTAAATGTACTTTGACTTGTATTTCATTGCAGACAATACAACAGCACATAATTTAATGTGTTCCTCATGATTTTTCTTTTTTTTTTTTTTCAAAAAAACTAAATTCCTATTTTGGTTCTTGCAACACATTTCAAAAAATGTTGGAACAGTAAAGCATTTACCACTTTGCAATGTTGCCATTCCTTTTCACAACACTTAAAAGACGTTTAGGGACTGAAGACACCAAGTGATGAAGTGTTTCAGGTGTAATTTTGTCCCATTCTTGCTGCAAACAAGTCTTAAGGTGGGCAACAGTACGGGGTCTTCATTGTCGCATTTTGCGCTTCAAAATGCGCCACACATTCTCTATTGGAGACAAGTCGGGACTGCAGGCAGGCCAGTCAAGTACCCGTATCCTCTTCCTCCGCAGCCAGGACTTTGTAATGTGTGCAGAATGTGGTTTTGAATTATCTTGTTGAAATATGCATGGACGTCCCTGGAAAAGATGTCTTCTTGAAGACAGCATATTGTGCTCCAAAATCTTGATGTACTTTTCAGCATTAATGGTGCCATCACAAAAGTGCAAGTTACCTTTGCCAAGGGCACTGACACAACCCCATACCATGACAGGACCTGGCTTTTGGACTTGTTGCTGGTAACAGTCTGGATGATCCTTTTCTTCTTTGGTCCGGAGCACACAGTGTCCATTTCTCCCAAAAAATACCTGAAATACTGATTCATCTGACCACAGTACACGTTTCCACTGTGTGATGGTCCATCCCAGATGCCTCCGAGCCCAGAGAAGTCGACGGCGCTTCTGGACACTGTTAACATAGGGCTTCCTTTTGGCACAGTACAGTTTTAACTGGCATTTGTGGCTGTAACTACGTATTGTGGTACTTGCCAAAGGTTTGCCAAAGTAGTCCTGAGCCCATGTGGTGATATCGCTTATAGATGAATGACGATTCTTGATGCAGTGCCGCCTGAGGGATCGGAGATCACAGTTGTTCAGCTTAGGCTTGCGCCCTTGTCCTTTACGCACTGAAATTCCTCCACATTCCTTGAATCTTTTAATTATGTTATGCACTGTTGAAGGTGAAATAAGCAAATGTCTTCCTATCTTTCTTTGAGGAACATTGTTTTTAAACATTTCAATAATTTTCTCACATATTTGTTGGCAAACTGGCGATCCTCAGCCCATCTTTGCTCCTAAAGGACTAGACCTTTCTTGGATGCTGCTTTTGTACCAAATCATAATTACAATCGCCTGTTGACATCACCTGTTTCAAATCACATCATTATTTAACCAATTTACCTGATTACTAGCCCTTAATTGCTCCTGTCCCAACCTTTTTTGGAATGTTTTGCAGGTCTGAATGACAGGAAAGGATGTATATTTACAAATGAAATTGAGTTGACCAGACAAAACATGAAATATTTTGTGTTCACATTGTCTGCAATGAAATACAAGTCAAAGTACACTTAGAAATCATGATTTTCTTTTTTTATTTGTGTTTTTCAAACTGTCCCAACTTTTTCTGATTTGGGGTTGTAGCATTTTCCTAATCTCTCTAATTTTCGGCAGTTAACGACAATTTACAGCCTGTGAACGTCGCGTTTGTCTGTGCCACATATTGACGGAAACAAACCATGACGTATGTGGAGAGCTGCTGCGGAGGTGCGAATGGCTCTAATTAGCATATGAATAGCATCGACGCCTGGCCAGAAAGTGTCTGGCCAGGCTTGAATTTCCTCACTCAGGTATAGACAAGTTTACGCGCCAAATCATGGGTGGCGACATTACTCTACACAAATGCATTTCATTTCCGCCGGAAGTGATTTGCGCAGCGTCTGCCGGTGTAAACACAGCGATGTCGGTGCTAGCAGTGCTAGCTTGGGAACACGGTTCTACTACTTTGACTGGATATGGCGTTACTCTCCCCCACCCAAATTCACTGCAGAACTGGAAGGATAACATGACGACGCGGCCCAGCATAACGTACAGCAAGATTTGCTCCTACTTCGTGCAATCCACGGCAATAGATGGAAAAGCAATGGACTATCTGAAAGCCTCCGAGGCATATCAATATCTGCACAGCAACAAAGTCGGTTGTGTCATGTCATACAAACATGATCGTTTTGTTTATCTGAAAGCAAATGTAGAGCCCAGCCAGTGTTTGAACAATGCGTGGCATAATGCTTGGGTGCTGGTAACTGAAGCTGGAGAAGACAAAACTGCGGGATGTACGTGTGTTGCTGGACCAGGGAGATCTTGTTCCCACTCAGCTGCGATCCTGTGGAAGGTAACTAGATTATTTGACCGTTGTAGCCTAGGCCTATCTCTTTATTATTATTGTTATTATTAATTAATACTGTTCAGTCAGATCCTTGATTCCCAGTCGGTATCAGGCTTGCGTAAAAAATGTAAACAATGGAGCGCATGTGCATTGCGTCTTCGTAGCTGGTTTGTGGTCGCAGCACTATCTATCTAACCACTCGTTCTGGTGCTTTTTCGAGCGTTTTCAACCAACTACCGCACACGTCATTCCCGAACCACTTTTCTTCATGTTGTAATTGTTATATCCTCTTTGTCACTGCGAGATCAGTGCTTTGTCGGCACAACGGAGCTAGCTAGCAAAACAAACCCGCCCGCCAGAACGGAAGTGGATTGCATCGACAGGAGGAGTTTAGGAAGTAGAGCGGAAACGGCTCAAAAACTTGTCTATTGGCTGAAACCTATTGAGAATGAGGACATACGTCACGATTTGGGAGGGGTCTGAGCCCGTCGGCCATTTTTGGGTGCCTATACTATCGGTTGCCAGGGGCAACATATTACGAGCGAGCGACACAGAGACGGACCTGAAAATTATTATCACGGTGTTTAAACTTAAGAAAATTAAGAGGAAATGGAGAAAAAGGCAGCAAAAGAAAAGGGACCTTACAGGGAGAAACTTACTACCAGCGCCAAGCAGATGTATTTAGAGAAGCTGCTGATATCAACCACGTCGACCCATACGATGCAGCACAATGGAACAGAGACTGGACTCTTTACCACCTTTACCACAAACGAAGCAAGCAGGAAAGGTTAACACGTTGAACATTTGAACAGCTTATTAACATGAGCTTGTTGTTAACATGTTGAACATTTGAACAGCTTATTAACGTGAGCTTGTTGTTAACACTTTGAACATTTGAACAGCGTATTTACGTGCGCGTATTGCCTCATGTGCGCTGATGACCACATCTGTTGACATTTCCGAATGTCTTCCTACATTTGTTTAATAAAAGCTTTCCACACAAACAAACATAGCTACATGTGTCATTAGTATGAAAGAGAAATGAGATTTTAATGGTTTTAATGGTTAATGGTTCGGACAGAAAAATTCGGCGGATCCATGCTCTAACCTACGTGGAGATTGTTAATTACTTGGTGTTTGGCATCAGTTATTACACTATGCAAGAATCTAAACGCAAGAAGTCCTTGGAATGCTACGAGACTTTCTGCTGCGGCTGGGTGCAAGACTTGGTCATCTACAAGCCCCAACACACAGAAGATATTTGTGCTGATAGTTACATTAATGCACTGTTCATTCTAAAGCACCTTAAAGATGTATGGCATTTTATATATTTTAAACTGTGTAACCCCCTGTCATGTAAATGTGTTAGATGAAGGACATGATAGTCACGTAAACTAATTTGACATGTCAAAATTTGCACTATACAAAAAAACTGTGACACGTGGTTCCTACGGTTTCCACGAAAATCGTGTGAGGAACTGAATCAGTTTTTTACAGCAGTGTGTTCCAGACATTCTAAAATAGTTAATTATCTTGAATCTAGACTATAGAAAAACAGAAGAACCTCCTCTGCTACCAACACAAACAATGAACATGAGCACCCAAAAATGGCGGAAAGGGGCGGGGCGTTGTGGCGTGACTCATTCTCAATAAAAGCGTATTACATTCACCATAGGAAAAAAAATTTAGGCACCTTATCTCGTAATTACGAGATCCTGATCTCGTAATATTGAGAAAAGATCTCGTCATTTTGAGAAAAGGATCTCGTGATTACGAGATAATTTTAAACACCTGGAAGCGGCATATCTAGTTGGGGATATTCTAAAACGCTTAACGTGAAAAAGCTTAACGTGGTTTAATGTATCTGAACAACGATCAAAAAGGATGCCATGTCCAGATGCCCTTAGTGCAGATTTCGGTGACTTGGCTTTGGCGTGAGTAGTGCAATTTTGGTGTGAAAAGATTCAGACATTTACACTTCTGTCACCCAACCGGGCAGATGATTTGAAAATGACATGGCACAAAGGTACAATTTCATTCAGCGCTTGAGCTATGTTCTGGCAACTACATCCATGTAAAGTTTGGACACGCTTTGTCATTCAATTTAATGGAAAGGTGTGTCCAAACTTTTGACTGGTACTGTATTTATGGTTCAATTCAATTATATTTTATTTATAGTAGGGATGGGGCCGATCCGATCCAGTATCGGTATCGGGACCGATACCAGCGAAATTCGGGTATCGGATTTTCCCGATCCAACCTGCGGAGATTTCCGATACCACGAGCCATGTCTGCACTTTAACGTTGTCTGCTGAAATTGCTCCAAAAGTGATTCCTGCTGGCTGGTCTGCTGGTTGGCTGCAAACTGTGGAGTACATTTCCTGAACGGAGGCGCGGCTCAATGAGACACAGAGTTATGAGACACGTCCCCGCTCAGGAAGTCCATTCCGCAGTTTGCAGCCAGCTAGCAGGTTAGTAGCATGAGCAGCATTGTGGCTAGCTCGATGCTATCCTGTGTGTCCGCTGTTTGGAAATACTTAACACTGGAAACACAGCAGAGCAAGACAGCAACATGCAAAAACAAAACAGGACTTTCACAATCGTCTGTCTGCCGGTGTTGTCGCTGGCTTGTGGCGTTTCATTTCCCCGTTGTTGCGTCCCCCAGAGACCCGGCGTGTCCCGGCGGCCGCTGTTTCAGAGCAGCCGCTGCGCAGCCGTGAAAACAGAGGTGTGTGTGTGTATGTGTGTAACTAAGTGTGTGTGTAAGATGTTTACAGTCATTGCACTTTTCTTATATTTCAGATATTTGACATTTTAAAATGTTGATTTGTTGATGCTACAAGAGCCAGTGTGCTTGATTTGCGCTGTTCACACACTGTTTTATTGATTGTGTGTATGTGTGTGTGTGTGTGTGTGTGAGAGAGAGATTTTTACACTTGCACTTTTCTTATATTTCAAGACTCAAGTATTTGACATTTTGGGAATGTAATAAATATTGACATGACAATCAATTTGAAACCCTTACAGTTGCATATCTGTTTTCAGAATGAGATTTTTCCTGTTTTTCTGACTTCCTTTTCTGACCTTATACTTTTGGGACATACATGCATACGTACGTCCATATCATACTTGCCCGTTGAGGAGTTTATTTCAGCATCATATAAAATCAACAATAATGATAATAATAATATTAAAGCAAACACAGCTCTGGTATCGGAATAGTATCGGTATCGGCCGATATCCAAATTCAGGTATCGGGATCGGATCGGAAGTGAAAAAATGTGGATCGGTGCATCCCTAATTTATAGTGTCATATCATGAGTTGTTATCTCTGGACACTTTACAGAGTAGGTCTAGACCGCACTATAATTTACAGAAAAGCAACAGTTACCCCCCAGACCAAGCACTGAAATGGCAGTGGCGAGGAAAAACTTGCTTTTAACAGGCAGAAACCTCAGACGCAACCTTTTTCTTGGTGGGTGGCCATCTGTGGCTACCAGTTCCAAACCTGCTGCTCTGTGGTCCCTTAAGGTTCAGTACATCTGTATGTATGTGCTTCTCCACATTCCTCATAAGGGATAGTCTCAAGTGGTTTTCCCAGCTTGTGCTCTGAATTCTTTTTCTCTTTAGGGAAATCAACAGAACATTATATTTGCAACTTCAGCCTAGAAGCCCATTTCAAATCAGCCTGTTGGTAACTGATGATGCCCCTGATGATGACCCCAGGGACACATTTTCCATGAGCACCCAACTCATCTGTTATTTATAAATTCACCATTCAGGTCCAGAGAAGGGGCATCTGTAACATGATTAAATTCCTGAAGCACCAGTAGAGGCCTCCCCCACACAACACAATCTGGTTTTAATAAAGCTTGTTATAGTGTCCCCAGGGAGTTTTAAAGCAGCGCTGCCTCTCCGTATGGATGGTTTTCAAGGATGCATCTACTGTTACGGCATTGGACTCCAAGCTGAGTTTGACAAGATGACACACAGCGAAATTTCACTTCGCTCTCATTGAGGTTGAATGGAGACGAAATTCGGCCTGATTGGGCGAGATGAGAGCAAATCGCCGAGGGGAGCGAAACAAAGTTGCCGAAAGTTTAACTTTATTCAAATGAGGACCACTTGAGAACCAATCAGGTCTGCGTGTTTGTGTTTGGAGGCGGGAGTTACAAAAAAAGTATGACCAAGATGGCGGAGGTTATCAGCGCTGTATCCGGCTGTATCATGAACATTTCGATGTGATTAAAATGTTTCTACACGAACATGTGTACTTGTATCAACACAAATTGTGATTTATATGACACACAAACTTAGTCAGGGCACATACACCACTAAATAGACCACTGTATATGTTAGTTTAAACACTCAAACTTTTCAGCTAGCTGACGCTAGCATGCAGCAGCAATCGCTAGCATGTTCGGACATTGGATTTCATTGTAAGCCTAGCCAGGCAGCTAGCTAGGCTACTTGTGCATTTGTTTAATTACATGTTTTGTTGGCGAACATTGACGCTTGTAGCAACATAGATTGTTGTTTATATGTCACACGAACTTCAACAGGGAAAATAGACCACTGTAGATGTTAAACACTCAAAATGATTCAGCTAGCCGACAGGTCAACCACTAGCCGGTGTTCTGTTGCAGTCTTGCAACTTGTTTTTGCGACCACGCCCCCCGAGGCAAAATATCGCTGGCCGAAAATCACGAGGTGTTTCGCTGTGTGGAAACGTACCGTTATGTCGTGAATGTGAAAATGAACTGCTACCTCCTCTGTCAGCTCTAGCCACTGAAAAGAAATAAGAGGAGAAATCAGGCCGATTCCAAAAGCTGGTCAGTCTGACGTCATGTTGCCTGAGCTCATTACTATTCATGAGCTCGCCCAGTTGCGCTGGGTAAAGGAT
Source organism: Gymnocephalus cernua (assembly GCA_023631565.1). Lineage (NCBI taxonomy): Eukaryota > Metazoa > Chordata > Actinopteri > Perciformes > Percidae > Gymnocephalus > Gymnocephalus cernua. The sequence goes on along the minus strand of CM042438.1, from coordinate 33,574,654 downwards.
GCTGATAGCCAGGCTCTCATTGGCTAGCTGTTAGCCAATCAGAGTCAAGTAGCTTAGCTCGTTGAATATTAATGAGAACTGGCAGAAATCAAGTCTTCCTGCAGGCTTTCTATACCACGCTAGAATGGCTTGAAACAGGGTAACCAAGGCATTCTTTCCACACAAAAATGTTACAGAGTCCATGGTAGAACTTACATTACCACAAAGTAATGAAATATGTGTGGCAGGTGTAAGAATTATTTGGTATTAAGAATAATAATTCCTGTAGCTGGGATCACCTCAGCTACAGTGTAAGATAAGACGTGTTCAGTTTTACTGGAGCAAAGGTGCTCCTGGAACAGAATGACCTAGTGTAGTGTCTTAAAGTACAAGACAACCTTTAGGCACAGTGAGAGTGATTCCAAGGCTAGCACGCAGCTGCGCTATCCTCCCGGAGACAGAAAGTCTGAGTGATATCCAAACGATTGGCAGCCCAGACGTAATGACGGAAGGAGGAACCCGAAGACGAATAAAACGATAGGGAAAGGCGAGGTCCGGGGTCAGACCTGGAGAGACTTTGTTGGTGACGAGGGTGAGAGAGTCTTGAAGGAGCGGCTGATCCATATGCATATGATTGTCTGCTTGCAATATAATTTTACTAAAGATATATTATAATTTACCTGAACGAATCCTGACTATTCATTTCCTGGTCTGCCATTTAAACAAACACAAACAGGTTAAAGCTTGAGAAGTGACCGAAGGGGTCAAAAGACTCTGGACTCTTGAGCCGGGGTAAAATTGGACAAACCCTTTTCTACACAGGGCACCTTTAAATGATTCGCAGAGTGTAAGTTAAACAAATGGCACAATATAAGCATTTTTATCCTTTGGATTGTGAGCAGTTGACCGGTTCCAGGGCTACTTTTGGCTCAACAGGGAGCAATTCTCGTCTGCTGACGAGAGTCGGTTCTACGATTTCCCGGATACGAACAACATTCCGATAGTCCAGTTCTACTATCGGTCTCTCCCTGACGTGTGGCTCCAGAAAAGACAGTATGGAAAAGTACTTCCAAGTACTTTGTTGGTCTGCCCCTGCACCACTTGTTTGTCTCTCTGTTGCCTCCTCTCCTTTATGTACCCGTCCCTTAGGTTCTTCCACCTTTTCTTACACTCCTCTAAATAGAAAAAAATAAATAAATGGCTTCTTTTAAAACAAACATGTTCACATAATGTATAGTAACTGATGTGTATGTGGGAGCATATCTGTAAATGAATGAAGGGTAGGGGAGAGCCGGGACAGTTGAAACACTTTTTAATTAAACGTAATTTACAAAGCGATGGTATCGCACTGAAAGCTAATATTTTGTCACTAGCAACCTCCACCTGTCATCTGTCAAATACAGCTGCATCTTCAGCTTTGAACAAAACCGTTCAGGAATTATTACAGCAACAGTGGGGCGTGGTCATGTTTCATAGATTGTTGCTGGGCTTTATGTCTTCGTGAATGTCTGTTAACTCATTGCCGTCATCATGAAGCGTGTATGAAGCGGTTATTGAAATATGCACTGTGGATGATTCTGCCATTTTTTTTTATAGCTAGAACAGTAGGTGTTCCCATTTATATAATGTTTATTATGTATGTCTATTGTGGAAAATGTCGTTTTTTACGTGGGTTAGGGCACTGCACTCCAAATAACCCCCCTTAACTACACACAGCCCGTCAGTCTCCATAGGATAACATGGGGAAACTCGACCCCCTACCTGGTGGACTCAAATATATTTTTACTTTTATAAAACTGCTTTTCCATGTCTCACCTCCATAAATTATTGTATAAACACAGATATTTGTGCATTTACTTAACATTACAGCCAGTTCAGGGACAGTTGAAACAGCTGTTTCAACCGTCCCGACATAGACATAATATAGACATAGACATATAGATATAGATATAGACATATGTAGACATAGACATATAGATATATAGACATATGTAGACATAGACATATGCCATTATAACCTGTTTTGCTTTCCATATAAACAAGTATGCAATATGAAAGTCTGTGATTGTGGAGAACACTAAATGGTCTACTGAATAAGCATGTAGTCAAACCTTTAAATGAAAAACACTCATTAATAATCAAAAAAATGTAAACACTAATGAAGTTACTTTCCACCATCACAACTGGTTTATCGCCTGTAACTCCGTGATGAAAGGAAACAACATGAAGATATTTGGCTGATAGAAGGAGGTTAACATGCTCTATGTGTTGACCTGAGGAAGACTGTCTGTCATCACTGCACTCGGAGAAAACTGGAATGTTTCATCTGTCCCGGCTCTCCCATCATGTTAATGTTGGTTTTGGGGTAAAAGTGTTAGTAAATGTATTTGTTGACATCAGCCTGCAGGGACTACACTGGAAACCTGGTAAAATGCATCTCTCCTGTCTAAGGTTAATGTATATTGTACATTGTCCCTGTTTAAAAATAAATAAATGAAGAAAATGAAGATGAAGACGTGTGAAATATTTTAATTTCTAAATAAGATGGTGCATTTTAACACTACGTGTCATTGCATTTTACATACATAAGAGGTCTGCAGTCATTGCAGTTGGGTATAATAAAGCTAAGATATGAGCCTAAATTCATACATTCATCATCATCCATTCATACTCTGGAAAACACTTTAATACATATGTAGTACAATTAATTCCTCCAAAACTTTACGTATGCTTGTTAATGCGTAATTATTCTGTGTAAAGGCATATTACCTACTTCAATAAAAACGAACATGACTTGTCAATCAGTCCAAACATATTTTACATAATGTAAACATACAAATACAAATATATCTTACAAGTACCTGTATGGAGCCGTATATAGGCTAATCAACTTGGTATTTGGTTTTTGCAGCTCACAACAGTCGGCTACAGTTCTTCTCCATTGCTTCGGCGCATTTCTCAGATCAGTAATGTATATAGGTACATTACTACTACATTATTATACTTAACATATATGGAATAGTGCTCACGTGCATTGTTCATTAGACTATACTTACAGAGTGAACTGTTAAATATGGACAACAACACAAAGCAGTTTCACTATCTTGGTATAAACAATGGCATATATATGGACTTGTCGGCTTGAGTATGTCATTGGTATAAATACTTGCTTTGGACACATAAACACAAGATTTGCGTCCGAGGTCTCTGTACGACCTCGGACTTGTGTCGTACAGCTCTGGGAAATGTTGACGGCTAAAATCAACCTCTAGTCCATGTTCCGTTTGTGGATCCACGTGCATTCTGTGTTGTTTTTGGTTTTTGAAAGCATAGGGTGCTTGTGACTTATGTCACAGCGCACCGCGGCTGCTCTAGTGCTTGCCGCGGTCAAAGTTGAACCATGTTGAACTTTGACCGCGGCACGCGCAAGAGCAGCCGCTGTGCGCTGTGACGTGCTTTTGCGTGTCTGAAAAAAACTAAAACAACATGTTTAACCTTGGCCGCGGCACGCGCAAGAACGGCAAGCCGCAAAATGCCGCTTGCGCTGCGCTTTGCTCAGCGCAGCGGCAGATCAGCTGTTGTGCGCGCAAGCCATACACAATAATGGGTTTCATAGCGCAGCGCTGCCTCTTGCGCGTCCTATGTGAAACGGGCCTAAATGTGCTATCCCCTCAAACTAACTCAACACACAGCCAATAATCGCTGGCAACAAAAGTGAGTACACCCCTAAGTGAAAATGTATAAATTGGGCCCAATTATCCATTTTCCCTCCTCTGTGTCATGTGAGTCGTTAGTGTTACAAGGTCTCAGGTGTGAATGGGGAGCAGGTGTGTTAAATTTGGTGTTATCACTCTCGCACTCTCTCATACTGGTCACGGGAAGTTCAACATGGCACCTCATGGCAAAGAACTCTCTGAGGATCTGAAAAAAAGAATTGTTGCTCTACATAAAGATGGCCTAGGCTATAAGAAGATCACCAACACCCTGAAACTGAGCTGCAGCACGGTGGCCAAGACCATACAGCGGTTTAACCTCTTAAGAAAAGCTTGAAATTTCATGCTTTTTGGTCTAAACGGCATAACCCACATTAAAAATGGTAGAGCTCCAATATACTTTGACGCTCTGGGATGTGCCTGATATCATTGGAAAGAAAACACTAAAGTTTTTCAGGGTGATTCTAGGCCTTAATGACACAGAGCTACAGAGGCTAGAATGGAGATTTTTTATTTCCGTCCAAGTCATATATCTGTAAAATGATTAGAATACACTGCTGTGAACACATCTGACAGACAATCCAGGACATTAGCCACATGTCTCAGCTTACTACAAAACAAAATCCAGAAGCCAAAAGACTCAAAAATGGATTTTATATGAATTTCATTCTACAGATATGTCTGTGCGTTTTTCTTGAAAAGTGCAAAGAAAACAGCCAAAAAAGTGCAAAATACAAAACTTCTCAAATACAAAAACACACCCACATCAATCACACACATACTTGAAATAACTATATACATAAATATATAGAAATAAGTAATTATAAATTGGTCAGGGAGGGCTTTGCATTGTAACAGTCACTTTGTGCGGAAACACAGAGCCAGCCATCACAGGGTTAAAATTTCAATGCATTCCAATATGTCTATCAAATCGTCTCCTTATTGGCTACAAGGTTAGGGGGGTTTCATAACATGAAATTTTAACTGGCTGAAGTAACTAACAACAGCTACGGTGAGTTGTTCAAAACCTTTCCTTTTTGTAAACTCTGTGTCCAAAAACAATGTTCTCAATGCTGAGTTAATGTGTAGAGCTCCTGGAGATACTTGGAGCAAAGTCTCATGTTGTGTCGAGTCTTCTTAGTGTTTAAAAATAGATATTTTGATGCGATCATAGTAGTGCCCCTAGCTCTCCCATTCAAAAGGCCATTTGACCAAAAAACGAGAATACGGTGAATCTTAAAAGTGTCCTAAATATGCTTTTAAACTAAAGTTTGACTCACGTACATTCACAAAAACACCCTAAGTTGCATTTTGGCGAGAGTTACGCTTTAATTGAATCTTGAGAAGCTAAGCTTTGTTGTCCCATGAAAAGATATAATGAAATATTTACAAAAATGTGAGGGGTGTACTCACTTTTGTGAGACACTGTACTTTACTCCAATCATGTACGTCAGCTTGCAGTGATCACCGCATTTAATCAAACACGCCCTGCACCACAGACACATTGCCAGACAGCCTGGATGCTGGCACTTCCAAACCAAGATGGCACACAGCCACTCACCAGTGTTTGTTCAGAGAGTCTTGTAGCTAGCCAGGCCTTGGCAACAAGTAAAAAAGTCTGTCTTTCTTAGTCACCCTTTTTTTACAGAAGCGGATTACTCTAATTCACCACACTCCTTCCGCGATTCCACCAGGAAACCCTGCTTTCAGGCCATTATTCCATGGAGCCGACATCGCTAAACATTGGTTTATTTTTTGGTTGGGGGTTTGATGGGATCCTAAAGAGAACAGTTTGGGTGTTTTGGATAAAAGACTCATTCGCTGCTTAGTTAAATGTATTGAGCTTAAGACATGTTTTAGTTACAACCCCAAACCAGAAAAAGTTTGGACAGTATAGAAAACACAAATAAAAAAAAAGAAAGTAGTGATTTCTAAATGTACTTTGACTTGTATTTCATTGCAGACAACACAACAGCACATAATTTAATGTGTTCCTCATGATTTTTATTGTTTTTTTTTTTTTTCAAAAAAAACTAAATTCCTATTTTGGTTCTTGCAACACCATCCATCCATCCATCCATCCATTGTTGTCGGACCCCAAACTTCCCTTTCCCGAGCCACATTAACCAGCTCTGACTGGGGGATCCCGAGGCATTCCCAGGCCAGGTTGGAGATGTAATCCCTCCACCTAGTCCTGGGTCTTCCCCCGAGGTGTCCTCCCAGCTGGACGTGCCTGGAACACCTCCCTAGGGAGGCGCCCAGGGGGCATCCTTACCAGATGCCCGAACCACCTCAACTGGCTCCTTTCGATGTGAAGGAGCAGCGGCTCTACTCCGAGCTCCTCACGGATGACAGAGCTTCTCACCCTATCTCTAAGGGAGACGCCAGCCACCCTCCTGAGGAAACCCATTTCGGCCGCTTGTACCCTGGATCTTGTTCTTTCGGTCATGACCCAGCCTTCATGACCATAGGTGAGGGCAGGAACAAAAACTGACCGGTAGATCGAGAGCTTTGCCTTCTGGCTCAGCTCTCTTTTCGTCTCAACGGTGCGATAAACTGAATGTAATACCGCCCCCGCTGCGCCGATTCTCCGACCAATCTCCCACTCCATTGTCCCCTCACTCACGAACAAGACCCCAAGGTACTTAAACTCCTTCACTTGGGGTAAGGACTCATTCCCTACCTGGAGAAGGCACTCCATCGGTTTCCTGCTGAGAACCATGGCCTCAGATTTAGAGGTGCTGATCCTCATCCCAGCCGCTTCACACTCGGCTGCAAACCAATCCAGTGAGTGCTGAAGGTCACAGGCCGATGATGCCATCAGGACCACATCATCTGCAAAGAGCAGCGATGAGATCCCCAGCCCACCGAACTGCAACCCCTTCCCACCACGACTACGCCTCGATATCCTGTCCATAAATACTACTAATAGGATTGGTGACAAAGCGCAGCCCTGGCGGAGGCCAACCCTCACCTGGACGTGTCCGACTGCCGAGAACCCGGACAACCCAAAACCAGAAAAAGTTTGGACAGTATAGAAAACACAAATAAAAAAAGAAAGTAGTGATTTCTAAATGTACTTTGACTTGTATTTCATTGCAGACAACACAACAGCACATAATTTAATGTGTTCCTCATGATTTTTATTGTTTGTTTTTAAAAAAAAAAATACAAACAATAAAATCCTCCGGGCAGGGTCTCTCTATCCCTTCCTTGTTTTTTCACAGGGTTTTTCTTGCAACACATTTCAAAAAAAGTTGGAACAGTAAATCATTTACCACTTTGCAATGTTGCCATTCCTTTTCACAACACTTAAAAGATGTTTAGGGACTGAAGACACCAAGCGATGAAGTGTTTCAGGTTTAAATTTGTCCCATTCTTGCTGCAAACAAGTCTTAAGGTGGGCAACAGTACGGGGTCTTCGTTGTCGCATGTTGCGCTTCAAAATGCACCACACATTCTCTATTGGAGACAGGTCGGGACTGCAGGCAGTCCAGTCAAGTACCCGTATCCTCTTCCTCCGCAGCCAGGACTTTGTAATGTGTGCTAAATGTCGTTTTGCATTATCTTGTTGAAATATGCATGGACGTCCCTGGAAAAGATGCCTTCTTGAAGGCAGCATATTGTGCTCCAAAATCTCTATGTACTTTTCAGCATTAATGGTGCCATCACAAAAGTGCAAGTTACCTTTGCCAAGGGCACTGACACAACCCCATACCATGACAGACCCTGGCTTTTGGATTTGTTGCTGGTAACAGTCTGGATGATCCTTTTCTTCTTTGGTCCGGAGCACACGGCGTCCATTTCTCCCAAAAAATACCTGAAATATTGATTCATCTGACCACAGTACACATTTCCACTGTGTGATGGTCCATCCCAGATGCCTCCAAGCCCAGAGAAGTCGACGGCGCTTCTGGACACTGTTAACATAGGGCTTCCTTTTGGCACAGTACAGTTTTAACTGGCATTTGTGGCTGTAACTACGTATTGTGGTACTTGCCAAAGGTTTGCCAAAGTAGTCCTGAGCCCATGTGGTGATATCGCTTATAGATGAATGACGATTCTTGATGCAGTGCCGCCTGAGGGACCGGAGATCACGGTTGTTCAGCTTAGGCTTGCGCCCTTGTACTTTACGCATTGAAATTCCTCCTCATTCCTTGAATCTTTTAATTATGTTATGCACTGTTGAAGGTGAAATAAACAAATGTCTTCCTATCTTTCTTTGAGGAAAATTGTTTTTAAACATTTCAATAATTTTCTCACATATTTGTTGGCAAACTGGCGATCCTCTGCCCATCTTTGCTCCTAAAGGACTAGACCTTTCTTGGATGCTGCTTTTGCACCAAATCATAATTACAATCACCTGTTGACATCACCTGTTTCAAATCACATCATTATTTAACCAATTTACCTGATTACTAGCCCTAAATTGCTCCTGTCCCAACCCTTTTTGGAATGTGTTGCAGGTCTGAATGACAGGAAAGGATGCATATTTACACATGAAATTAAGTTGACCAGACAAAACATGAAATATTTTGTGTTCACATTGTCTGCAATGAAATACAAGTCAAAGTTCATTTAGAAATCACTACTTTCTTTTTTTATTTGTGTTTTTCATACTGTCCCAACTTTGTCAGATTTGGGGTTGTACTTTGTTTATGTTTGTCTGTAGCTCTATTATCTGAGCAAATACAAGTATTGGATCGGCACTCTGTATCGGCAGATTTTCAGCAAGAAGGAGTGTGGTGGTGGAACAGGTTGATGAGGTATGAGAGGGCCTGGATATGGAGGGGTTTGAAATTAAGGAGAAGGACTTTGAATTGGACCATTGTGGGACAGGAAGTGCAGGTTCTGGACGACAGGGGAGGGGGAGCCAGAATGGGTAAGCAGACAAGCAGCAGAGCTCTGGATGTAATGGAGTTTATTTAGGACTTTTGATGATGTATCGTAAAGAATGCTGTTGCAGTAGTCAATTCTGGATGTGAGGAAGGCAAGGATCAAAGTTTTGGAAACGGAGGAAAGTAATGCGTGGAGAAGTCTTATGTTTTTTAGGTACAAAAAGGCAGTTGGGTAGATTTGATTGACATGGTGTTATAACATGACTAAGAGTCTCTAGACATGCTAGAGGATCTGTGAGGCTGTACCTAGGCACAGTGCTTTGAGCTAAAATTGGTCTATGCCCCCAGAGGATAAATCGCTGTCATACCGATAGTCGATGGGTTCTGAGATTGCAGTCATACTAATGGGAATGTTATCAGTTTTGTTGCCATGTCAAACCATTCTCCGATATAAGTTTTTTTTTTTTTATCCTTTAATATGACCCATAGGAACATTTCATAGATTAGCGCCCCTAGCGATTGCAGGAAATATGACCAACAGGATAATTTTCTGTCCTCAGGAAACTTACATTACTTATATTTTAAAACGGTAAACACTCCCCTGGTCTCCTGGGTAAAAATCCTGTGTTTCTTTGACTCATCCACCACCCCAGCCTACCTTACAGGGAATCTGGCGCTTTTATAGTTATTCAGTTTTTCAGGGTAGGTAGCATATGAATGGGTGCACTATTTTCATCCATCCAATAGTTGAGACATTTTAATCAAAAGCACAAATGTCAACCTGATGCTGGAGCAAAAGTCAGGGGATCCCCAAAGTCAGTATGTTTCATCCTCTAGGGACCATGTATGTTTGTACAAAACCCCTTATTCCATTTAGTAGATGTTGATATATTAGTCTGGACTAAGGTGGTGGACAGGTCAACCAACAGACTGCCATTGCCATCCCTAAAACCCAAGAAAAATAGCAAATAAAATGTAGCCAGGGCAAGGGCAATGTATAATTTAAAGATCACTCATGTCAATTACCAATTTCATCCACAAAGTAGTATTGGTAAAATTATAGGATAAAATAAAAAAAATGGTTTTAGATCTCGTCTGCTCGTTATTAATCTTTCACAGTCAGTCTTTTTGTAGGTGTTATTAAATGCATTTATAAAATAAAAGTTTAACTTTAAGAGTGATGTCATTTACAGAACTGCCTCAAACTCTCCTGAAAAAACTAGATGTTGTCTCCCAAAGTGCCATACATTTTGTGACCATAGCCCCCTATAACACCCACCACTGCAACCTCTATGCATTAGTTGGCTGGCCTTCATTACACACTCGTCGCTTAACTCACTGGTACCAACTCATTTACAAATCCTTTCTAGGCAACGCCCCGCTGTACCTAAGCTCACTGGTCACCATAGCTTTACCCACCCGCAACCTGCGCTCTAGCAGTTACATCTCTTTGGTCACCCCAAAAGCCCACACCTCCTTTGGCTGTCACTCCTTCCAGTTCTCAGCTGCAAATGATTGGAATGCACTTCAAAAACCCTGAAACTCAAAACCCTTATCTCACTAACTGCCTTCAAAGTACGTCTGTCTGAGCTCCTGTCCGATCACTGTACGTGCTAACTGTTCTCCATCATTCATGCTCTGTTCTCACACCCCCCTATTGCATTACTGCAATCCATTACATCTGTCACTCCCCACTGCATGTTTGCACAGTTGCACCGCTTCACCTGCATTGCTATCACATTCTGTTTACGTCCTTTTGCACTATTCATCCGCCCTGGTATGCTCAACTGTGATTCCTCCAACCTTTGCTGTCACACAATTTGTGTACACCACAATCTGCACTAACTGTATATTGACTCTTTACTACATCTCAGCATTTATATATTCTGTCTATCCATGTATACTGTGTTATTACTGATCTGCATCATCATCTAAACCGCACTTTGCACCTATTGTACATTGACTCTTTACTACATTGACTCTTTTCTACATCTCAGCATTTATCAGTCCCTCCAGAAAAACGCGATTATGCGATCGCAGAATTCAATGCATAATCAGCCAAAGTCCGCATATTAATGCAGGGGCCGCATTTTTTCAAATACGCCGCACTTTCGCCGCATAAATTGCCAATTTCCGCGCAAAATATGCGGGGCTTGCATGATTTCATAATCCCCGCATTTTCGTTGCAAAAAAGTCACATATATCTCAGCAGGAAGATGAAAAATGTTGCGTTTACTTCACACAAGAGCAGCCATTTTCCCCTGTTGCCATGGGAACGTTATGAAGTGACGTAATTTCACCTACTGAGAACACGGTGTTGGGGGAATCACTTCTTTTCTCTTTTTCATCAAACCGCAGTTTTTGCAAGTTCCCGCAAGTTCCCGCAGTTTTTTCAAGTTCCCGCATTTTCATCGCATAAAATGGCATAAATATCCCGCATATTCCATCGCATTTTTTAAGAAAACGTGCCGCATAATCAAGGATTTTTGCCCGCAACAATCACAAAAAAACTCCACGTTTTTCTGGAGGGACTGGTTATAGACTGTCTATTCATGTATATTGTGTTATTACCATATCACTTTCGCATATCGTTCGTCTTACACCTCACTTTGGACCGGCTTTGTAATGCCTACTTAATCTGCACTTTATGCAGCCTTTTGTATTCTGTATTCCTGTATTGTATTGAATGTGAAACTCTACGTTGTCTTGCACGCTTATGCTTTTCTTGGCCAGGTCGCCTTTGCAAATGAGAACCTGTTCTTAATGGCTTACCTGGTTAAATAAAGGTTGAATAAAAACATTAAATAAAAAAATTAAATAAAAAAATGCAATGGCAGACCTCATTATTTGCACGCGCAAGCGTTGGAAATGTTTTCAAATTCCCTCCAGTGGCATTTGTTGTGGTCAGTTATAAGAAGCAACTTGGTCCTTGACAGCTGTCTTGTTTAAATCAAAACGTCCGTTTTCCTCTCTGACAGCAAGAAAAATGAAACAATGAAAAAATGTCCAAGCTCCTTTAGAATCTTAATTAGCCAGATCACACTACAATAAATGTTGTCTTTGGGTGAGGAAGATATGAATAACATATGGCCATAGGCTTGTAATGAGACTGTAGGCAGAGTGATTGATGAACCTTTATCAGAGGACTTTAATGAGACTGCATGGAGTAACTGGATTAGAAAAATGCGGGACGAGATTGAAACAGGAGATGTATGTCTCTTGTTTTGATAACCGCTGCTTTTATTTTGTTGGGTTAATCGATTGATTAAATCTCCCGGTCCGATATGTAGGAACCGAGAGATTAATTAAATGTCCAAACACAAGTTACCAGCAGTGTGTCTCTGCCACCTCAGCTTTACTCTAATCAATTATGTAGTCTAGCAAAATCAATAATAGGCTCCACAGTGAATTATGTACAGCACGACAAGTACATTCATCTAATCTAGCAAGTGAGCATCTGCAACTGAACATGAAAAAAGCAAAAATCTCCATCAAAGGGCAATTACTAACTGTGCAACCACAAGTCCTACCTAAAGCTAACAAAATACAGTTTGCTACTGCCTCCCAAAACAACACATCCATTGCAGAAACAATTCATGGCCAATTGCCTCCTATTTGCTTAAGAATTTGTTAGGCTAAGACAACAGGGTTCAAAATAACATTTTTCTGTCCATCAGCCAAATCACTTGTAATGGCTAGTCTTGTAATTTTACCAGCAACTCAATAGATGACCATTGTTGTTTTGGCTGTTGAGTGAAGCAAATCTACCAGCCACTTTACACATATATATACACATATTTTACCAGCATTTGGCAGTTGGATGCTGCTATTTTGAACCCTGATTGTAGTCCTGATTAAAAAGAATCAACAATGAGTGATGGTAGTAGATGGGATGCAAACTTAGGTCTTGTTTTTTGTGCAAATGAGGCTTGTGGAGTGTTTTTGCAGTGTGTGTTTATTCGCCATTCCAACGTACAGACTCTGAAGAGGTTGTTGATGTAGCTACCTAGCAATCTGAGATGTGCAGTATTATAATTAAATGTATTTAAATTATGTATTAAATCACTTTCAGAATATTTTGTAATTTGTATTTTCTGGACAGAAAAAAACAAGATGTAATTGTAATTTAACAAAATCCTAAGAGCTTGCATTTGTGTATTTTAAATACTTAAAATACATTATTTAATATGTCATTTCATTCTCAAATAAAAACATTTTATCCCCAGGTTTAAACAGTAGAATAAAAATGTTAACTTACCCGTAGCCTGCAGCTGCACTTTTCCAGACACCACTTTTTGAATCAGAAACGACGGAAAAACAGACTGGAAAATCCTCCTGCTTCTGAAGTCAGCAGTGTGGCAAAATGAGCCTTCCCCATGTGTTCTGTAAAAATAAAAACAAATGGTAAAGCATCTGGGCACAGACAGGACTTCATTATTGGGCTGCACCATTACGGCCCAAATGGTAATCATGATTATTTTGATCAATATTGAGATCACGATTTTCACGATTATTCAGGGAATTTCTTTCTTTCACATTTAAATGAACAGAGCACTGCTGTCACTTCGATGTTGTGCTACATTCCTGCTAATGTACACGTTAGCATCCAAATAACGTACGGCTGGACCCTAATAGTCAACGGTTTGTTTATTGTGTAGGCATTTGGTTTTCAATTTTGGGATTCGAATACTTTTTTTCTTCTCTTAAATACTGTACAATAACAGAATTACAGAAATGCAGAACTTATAGTCTGTGTAATGTCATGAATAATGTATAGGCTGTGTAGTGCTGGGGGCTGCTATCTTTTGGATGTCTATTCATCTTACAGGCATGGATAAAAAAAGCAGTGTAAAATTTGTTTTGTTTTTTATTCGGCTCGGGCCCAAAACTGCTGTCGTGGTGCAGTTTCATGTATGGTTGGCCAAAATATTTTGGCCTGATAACAGCACTACTGTGTATGACTCAAGAGCAAGAGGTTAAAATAATTAGTGAACTGTGTATAATTTCTTTCACTTTTAAGACGGGGGAAGTAGGTCTGATAGCAAATTCCATTGATTCAACACTGAGTCGTGGTCAGAAAGGGTGCTACGTGTTACAGTCAGACGACTGCACATTCCACTCACTCCCCACCACATAGATATTCTCAAATGAAAGCAAAGACGTGGGTCTGTTGTCAGTAATGATGATGCAATTACAGTCAGTGACCATGAATCTTTGAACAAAACTAAATTGATCCGTAATTCCTGCCTCTAATTTGTACACTGCAGAACTTTTCATTGATACATAATGAGTTCAGCTTTATTATACCCTGCCCTGCATTTATTCTCTCATATTATTTATCAAAGTTGTGCAAAATGTCTATCTTTAACCTTTCAAATGTTGTTCGACCATTTAAAGGTCCCATGACATGGTGCTCTTTGGATGCTTTTATATAGGCCTTAGTGGTCCCCTAATACTGTATCTGAAGTCTCTTTTATATAGGCCTTAGTGGTCCCCTAATACTGTATCTGAAGTATCTTTTATATAGGCCTTAGTGGTCCCCTAATACTGTATCTGAAGTCTCTTTTATATAGGCCTCAGTGGTCCCCTAATACTGAATCTGAAGTCTCTTTTATATAGGCCTTAGTGGTCCCCTAATACTGTATCTGAAGTCTCTTTTATATAGACCTTAGTGGTCCCCTAATACTGTATCTGAAGTCTCTTTTATATAGGCCTCAGTGGTCCCCTAATACTGAATCTGAAGTCTCTTTTATATAGGCCTTAGTGGTCCCCTAATACTGTATCTGAAGTCTCTTTTATATAGACCTTAGTGGTCCCCTAATACTGTATCTGAAGTCTCTTTTATATAGACCTTAGTGGTCCCCTAATACTGTATCTGAAGTCTCTTTTATATAGACCTTAGTGGTCCCCTAATACTGTATCTGAAGTCTCTTTTATATAGGCCTCAGTGTTCCCCTAATACTGTATCTGAAGTCTCTTTTATATAGGCCTCAGTGGTCCCCTAATACTGTATCTGAAGTCTATTTTATATAGACCTCAGTGGTCCCCTAATACTGTATCTGAAGTCTCTTTCCCAAAATTCAGCCTTGGTGCAGAATTCCAGCCACTAGAGCCAGTCCCACAATGAGCTTTACTCAGAATGTGCCATTTCTGTAGCTATTGAGGAGGAGAGAGGGGGGGGGCAAGGTGGAGGCTGGGGGTGGGGCCTTGACCAACTGCCACTTTGCTCGTTTGAAAGCCATGATGTCTCTTTCTCATGGGTTGGCCAAATTCTATGGGCGGGCAAACAGAGAAAGGGGAGGTAACCTTTGCCCTTATGACCTCATAACAAGTAAGATTCCAGAACGGCTCATCTGAGCTTTCATTTTCTCCAAGGCAGAGCAGGATACCCAGGGCTCGGTTTACACCTATCACCATTTCTACCCACTGGGGGACCATAAGCATGCTGGGGGAACTCATATTAATGTTAAAAAATCTCAAAGTGAAATTTTCATGCCATGGGACCTTTAAGTATAGACGAGCACAGTATTTACCAGAGTTCATATTGTAACATTCCTCTTTTCAAAGTTCATTTCATTGACAAGTACAGCCTAGCTTACACTATCCATCATGGCTGTCAAGACTGTTGATAGTAACCTTTTGTTCTACAGAGGCTCATAAAAATGACTCATGCTTTTCATCAGTACTTGCTTGTTAAATGTACCAAACCCAGTTTGAATGTCCCTCGTATATCTAATGAAAAATAATGTAGGACACATGGAGAGAGGACAAAGTCTTTGGAACCTTCTGGTCTTTGTGAAATGCACTTACTGTATATCCACCATTAAGTGTTGCAGCAGGGGTCTGCTTCAACCAGATGATTGCACATATTTTACAGCATTACAGTATGACCCCTGCTGCAAGCAAAGGCTTTTTCAAGAGGAAAAAAGGGGTTATGTTTTCAACGTTAGGTAGTCTGCAAAAAAGGCTGAGATCTTATAGCCAAACCATCAAATTACTGTGGAACCCTGCCTGACTATGCATCCACATGCAACACAAAGCAAGAAAGAAACTAACTATATGGTAGTGTTGTACAGTTCACAAGACCTGGTTTATCTTTGCCAGTGTTGAAAGCATAGCTTTGCAAGCTACCAATTACTTCACAAGTGAAGGAGTTGAACTACAGAAAGGATAAATCTAGTTTGGGTACAGGGTTGGGAAATTACCAAATTGGCATTTGACAGTGTCCACAGTGAAACATCACGATGTCTGCCATTACATCACAAAAGTTGTTGGTCATCGCTGATGGACGATGACATTATCCATCGGACCAACCCTATTTGGTTAACTAAAGCTAGGGTTGTGCCGATGGACAATATCATTGGCTGGACAACATCACGATGGAGAGCCACTATGGTGTAAGAAAGCTTTCAAAAAGATGTATGCACAACTTTAAGAATTCGTATTCGTATTTTAAACATTTGAACAAATTAACTCAGGCATGCACAATTACATTTTCATACACGTGAGTCAATAAATTACATTTGTATTTTTATGTGAGTGTGACTAGAAGCTATGACTGTAAACATTCATGAGTACAACTCTGATTTCTACGACTACGAATTCTTCATTATGAACACAAATTGATTTGATCAAGCCTCATTTAAAACTGCATTAGCGTTGGTTGACATTTGTTAGCGAATATTAGCTAACGTTAGCTAGAGCAATTTATGGTTGCATACTTTGGTTTCTTTCTGTTATTGTCCTTAACGTACACATCAGTGTCCTTAAAAAACGTTGCACGGTGTGCTGTTATGTTACGTATGTGTTTGTGACAGTGCAGCCGGTGAAGACGTTGTGTAACTGCGTGTTTCCCTGCAGCCGATCCCGACGCGGCGCGAGGAGCGTCCGGTCAGCTGCTTTGTGTCGGGCTGCGGCCCCATGCAGCCCAACCTGAGCAGGATGATCAGCAAAGCGATGGTCTGCCTGGCATTCTCTCACTGTTTCATGACAGCGGCCGTGTTTGTTTTTTTACAAATAATGTGTTTCTAGTTGTCATACTTCCATAAGAAGCTGCTGCCTGTATAAAGTATGAACAATGTGTATTCTCCATTTTAGCATCTGTAAATCTGTGACCGACCTCTGCACAAACAAGAATACAAAAATAAACATGTTCATGAGAAAGTGTGGCAGATTTGGTACAATGCCCAGCAGTCAGACACCTGCCTTACAGAAACTAGAGTAATGGGTTGCTTCCCAAGTCTCTTATTTGATATCTCCTCGCTTGAACTGGAAGTTGTTCTGGCCCTCCTTCATGAAGGCCATCTCAAAGCTCTTTTTCCTGCCCCGAGGAGCGAGAAAGCCGTCGCTAACTCCTCCCATACAGCTGACGAATTCACGTGACGCTTCAGAGGAAAGGACGTCTCATCCCTCTAAAATGTCCTTGTTTCCTCTCTCCTTGCATTATTTCCTTGCGTCTTTCCCAAGCTTCCTCGGTGGGATGGATTAAGACGCGAGGAAGGACTCAGTTAGCAACGTAACTTTCTAAAATAGCATGCAGCAACTTTTGTCAACAATTGTTAATAAACAGCCATAATCACAATTTAAGATTAATTGACACCTAATATATTATTTAACATCTTGAATCATTACGCAAATATGAATATAGTTGAACTACCAGCAAGCTTCGGTAAAATGTAGTTAAACTACTAGTTTAATAACATGTAGTACATCCCCAACACTGATTAATGCTTGCTCACTTCTCACCCGCATCAGCAGAAATTGGATTTGTAAATTACACACACTACCCCACACCACACACACACACACACACACACACACACACACACACACACACACACACACCTCATTAAAAATGACATCCAGGGCACTATTTTACAAGCAAGATAGCAGCCAAGGAATGACCCTCTTTAAATACTGCCTCAATCAGAACACGTACAGAAGTCACAGACAAAGTCTGGCCTCTCACTGCATGGCTGCATGCATACAAAATAGAGAACAGAACATTAAAGATTTAGCCGTCATGGGTGATGCTGTGAAAGGAAAGCAAACTAATGACCAATTTGTGTAGCTGTTTCTGTAGTTGATATTGTAAGAATGAGTTGTGTCTCATTAGCAAAGTGTGTATGAGACACTATCAACCCAAATCCCTGTGCGCCGGCCTAGGGGGCTGTACAATCTAAGATGGAGGCATGCTCTCGTTACAGGGAGGTGTTACAGATAGAAAAGTGCATGATGTTGTAAGACAAGTTTCCCTGTGCAGCTCACAAAAGAGGGAGCAAACGACTGGGTCCAAGCCAATCTAAAGCACTAGATATAAAATATTAAGTTTGCCCTGAGCGGAAACTAGAAGATGACGTATGACTGTACAGTATGCACAGAGAGCACTATCTGCAGCCATTCATTTAATATTCAAAAGCAAATCACATTTTTAAAGCAACCTGAATTTGAATAGTGTTAGGACTAATGGAAAAAATAGGAATGTCATGAATATTGCAGCAAACAACTTTTTCAAAAAGGTAGACATCATTTTATTAACATTAGCATGAGAGGGAGCTAGCGTTGGTACAATTTGTCGATGGAGAAAAGCGTGAATCTTGGATGACCTTTTACAAGAGTGCACATATAAGAAGTAAAAGATGATGCGCTAAATGTGATATGGAAATGCCTTTGCCGAAAAGGGAGTTTTGCAGGTATTTGGTCGTAAACCTTAGTGTTGGACAAATGAAAATGTTGACCTGATTATGGTACAACAACCTGTCAATCAGACCCGGCCTCAAGCCATTTGGTGACTACCAATCACAATCTATATATTTAAAAAAAAACAGCGTACAGCTTTTTTGTTGTTGTTTATTAATGAATTACAAAACACAATACTTAAGAAATTGCATCAAGTTATTACTTAAAATTCTACAAAGCTAGCCAGGTTGTTTCAGTGGGTAGAGCACATATACTTGGAAGGTTTATGCCTCGACGCAGAGATCAAGGGTTCCAATCTGACCTGTGACGATTTCCTGCATGTCTTCCCTCTTTCTCTCCCCTGTCTCACCTAGCTGTGCTGTCAATTAAAGGCGGAAAAGCCCCCAAAAATTATCTTTAAAAAAAATTTAAAAAATTCTACGAAGAACTTTACGAAACCTATTTCTCTCTGTTAAAACTTGCAACTACTTGCAACGCGTCAGTCTGCAACGTTCTGAAACCTGCCAGTTTATACCAAAGCGACAAGACGAGATGGTATTATCTCCATAATAACAACTTTTTGTACTATCGTTCTAAATTCTGACTTTTCAGGCTTTTTTGTATGGCGTTATACTATATGTGCCTCATTCCTGAGGGAGTAATTGTATGTTCTGAGCACAGAACTATATTTTGCAAGCACATTACATTTTGAACGGAAATTAACACATAGAAAAAACAATTTTGTTTGAGCAAACAAAAACCTATTCCGTGCTCTCAATAAATGTATTTGCATGTTTGCTATTAGCCATATTGACATGCAATAATAAGCCCTCTCACGCGGTTTACTCATGTGCCCTCTCAAAAACTCTTTCTCTGCGTGCAGTCAGAGGCTGCTGCGCTCCTGTCATGTCTCCCTCCCTCTCTCAACCTCTTCACTCTGTGCGCGCTCAACCCTGACACACTCGCTCAAATTTTCATAGCGTTACAAGTGTGGCACAAAACCAACCAATCTGAGAATTAAAGGTCAATTCTGGTTGGCTGTTTGTCTCCAATTAGATCGTAAGAAGCAGGAAAAACAAATCTACAAACCTCTTTGCGAAAACATTTTTTGCGGCAGGCGCTTAGACATTCTTTTTGGAGTATATAAGTCAGCTTCTTTTGATTTTCTCGCCATTGACTAACAATGCATATACACTCTTCTTAAAAAGTCATGCTGTTACACCTTCTCCCATCTTTTTGTTTTGAAAATTCAAAACTATTTTTGAGTGGATATGGTCCACTCTATACAAACAATTTCCTAACATCACTTGGCTATGCAGAGGCTGAGGAAGCAGAAGTGCTCACAGATGGCCCAGGGATAGCAGGGGATGGATTGAAACATTTTAAATGTGCTTCTGTAAACAAAGGATGAGTATTTGTGAAACACAGGCTATTTTACAATATAGTGTTAATAAAAAAGGTGATGTGAAACCCAGGTAATAATAATTGCACCTGAGCCGCATTATAGCTTACAACTCTCTAAACAGCAAAAGCAATTATAGGGATTTCTTTGGCTTTCTGAATGCTGATGTGATGGCTTTGTGTTGTTGTTATTGTTGACTAAAACTGTGCTTGTTTTTGCATCAGGATATACCAATACAATTTCAATATTAAACAATAGCTAGAAAAACTTCTAAATATGCTTGAGATAATTTTGTTTCACTACAGAAATAGTTAGATAGGTAAAAAGGCCATGCAAACTCCTGCAAGTTAGAGTACACTAACCAAACTTTGTGCTGACAGACTCTGTATGAAGAAATTAAATAACTCATTGGATAGAAACAACCAACGCCGTATTTAGCTACAATACTGCATTTACACTGTACTGGGTTCATTCAAATTATTATTTATTATTGTCAACATGCCATTTCATAGTAGTGAGAAAGTATTGATAAAAAATACTTAATTCCAGAAATAATATGGTATATTTTCTCTTCAGAGCAGTACAGAAACCTCATCTTAGGTTTTTCAGCTTAGCCAAAACGTTTTCCTAAGATTTACAACCCTAACATTACCTACACCATGCATAAATAAAACTAAAATAAATCTATTATTTGAGCACTTTGTGCATGCCACCCATTCAAATGTATTCACTTTATTACACTTTATTTATGTCATTCTAATAGCATAGCGGCATTTTCCCAACATAATTACGTTTTTCTTGATTCTATCTGTATTGGTAGCTGACCAGTTAGCTAGCTAGCTAGTGAGCCAGCAAGCTAACGTTAGCCAGCAGCTAAAATCACAGTGACTATCACAATATATTTCACATGTCACTGTCACCTTTTGGATAGTTTCACAGGGTTTGTTGTAACACTAGCTAGCAATTCAACGAGGCTGAGAGACTGGTGTGGGTGGGGATTGCCGGGGGAATCTCCCGGGACGGCGAGCCGAGGACGGCCGATGGCCGATGTTCAGCAGCAGGACATCTCCAAGCTGCCCGGAACGATCTCCCCCTTCACTTTTCTTTAATCTTAACTATTTGTTTTGGTGCTTGTCCGGTTAATTTAGCTAACTGTAAAGACAGCTAAACGCGAAGGGGTGAGAAATTCGGCAGGGAGGAGATTTTCGGCATGAACACCGGTAGCTAGCGCTAACGGAGAAGCAGCTAACACTAGCTATTGATGGCTGCTGTTGCGACTCAGATCTGGGTCTGGGTCTGATATGGTCTGTTTCCCGACGCTTCATTAAAATGCCGTTAGTGTTGTAAGCACCCGGCACCGGAGTTAAGTGCTGTATAGTACTTATACTGTATGGATTACTGTAATGGTGGCTCTCTGTTGGCTGGCTGTGGGCTAAGCTACATATCCCGGCTGTGTTGCAGCTGTCCCAGAAGACAGACCGCGGGTGCTAGCTGGCTAAATTAGCATTAGATTAGTCGTCGATATATAGCTACAGCTAACGTTAACATTACTGGTAAACTCATTCGTGGGTTAGCCCAGCGCTGCTTTTATCCGTGGTGAAAACAATCATGCTACCAATAACTTTATGAGCATGTTGAACGATGTGGTAACCCTATACTGTTATCCACCAAGCATTAGCTAGCTAGCATTAAGTTAGCTACTTGTCAACCAACACATTGTAGTAACGTTAAACTGGATCGATATTGATATGTATCAATAAATAAGATATCTGCTGTATTACTGTGTTGCAAAGTGGCATGTTATCAATCACAAAATGATGCTGCGTGGCAGAAAAAGCAGTATTATGGTTATGATGTAGGAGGTATGATTTACAATTACGCTCAAACGTATCATCTGGGAGCCGTGTTTTGAAGGAAGTTACGAGTAACTAGAGGGTGAAAGGTTATATGACGCCACTGACAGGCGACTAGGAAGGAAAGGAAACGTGCCGTGTCTGAAAATAAAATAACAGATTTCTCTGGGTTTGAAGTTTGGTGGAAACATTTGTGAGTGTAACTACACATCTCAAAAAAATATATAACATAGGTATGGTCGTTTTTAGACATTTTAATGCAGAAATGTTACATATTGTACAACCCCAAATCAGAAAAAGTTGGGACAGTATGGAAAACACAAATAAAAAAAGAAAGTAGCGATTTCTAAATGTACTTTGACTTTTATTTCATTGCAGAGAATACAACAACACATGTGTTCCTCATGATTTTTATTTTTATTTTATTGGTTGTTTTAAAAAAAACAAAATTCCTATTTTGGTTCTTGCAACACATTAAAAAAAAAGTTGGAACAGTAAAGCATTTACCACTTTGTAATGTTGCCATTCCTTTTCACAACACTTAAAAGACGTTTAGGGACTGAAGACACCAAGTGATGAAGTGTTTCAGGTGTAATTTTGTCCCATTCTTGCTGCAAACAAGTCTTAAGGTGGGCAACAGTATGGGGTCTTTGTTGTCACATTTTGCGCTTTAAAATGCGCCACACGTTCTCTATTGGAGACAGGTCGGGACTGCAGGCAGGCCAGTCAAGTACCCGTATCCTCTTCCTCCGCAGCCAGGACTTTGTAATGTGTGCAGAAGGTGGTTTTGCATTATCTTGTTGAAATATGCATGGACGTCCCTGGAAAAGATGTCTTCTTGAAGGCAGCATATTGTGCTCCAAAATCTCTATGTACTTTTCAGCATTAATGGTGCCATCACAGAAGTGCAAGTTACCTTTGCCAAGGGCACTGACACAACCCCATACCATGACAGACCCTGGCTTTTGGACTTGTTGCTGGTAACAGTCTGGATGATGCTTTTCTTCTTTGGTCCGGAGCACACGGCGTCCATTTCTCCCAAAAAATACCTGAAATACTGATTCATCTGACCACAGTACACGTTTCCACTGTGTGATGGTCCATCCCAGATGCCTCCGAGCCCAGAGAAGTCGACAGCGCTTCTGGACACTATTAACATAGGGCTTCCTTTTGGCACAGTACAGTTTTAACTGGCATTTGTGGATGTAACTACGTATTGTGGTACTTGACAAAGGTTTCCCAAAGTAGTCCTGAGCCCATGTGGTGATATCGCTTATAAATGAATGACGATTCTTGATGCAGTGCTGCCTGAGGGCTCGGCGATCACAGTTGTTCAGCTTAGGCTTGTGCCCTTGTCCTTTACGCACTGAAATTCCTCCACATTCCATGAATCTTTTAATTATGTTATGCACTGTTGAAGATGAAATAAGCAAATGTCTTCCTTTGAGGAACATTGTTTTTAAACATTTCAATAATTTTCTCACGTATTTGTTGGCAAACTGGCGATCCTCGGCCCATCTTTGCTCCTAAAGGACTAGACCTTTCTTTGATGCTGCTTTTGTACCAAATCATAATTACAATCACCTGTTGACATCATCTGTTTCAAATCACATCATTATTTAACCAATTTACCTGATTACTAGCCCTAAATTGCTCCTGTCCCAACCTTTTTTGGAATGTGTTGCAGGTCTGAATGACAGGAAAGGATTTATATTTACAAATGAAATTAAGTTGACCAGACAAAACATGAAATATTTTGTGTTCACATTGTCTGCAATGAAATACAAGTCAAAGTACATTTAGAAATCACTACTTTCTTTTTTGATGTGTGTTTTCCATACTGTCCCAACTTTATCTGATTTGGGGTTGTACCTTTAAAATGCAAAACCTTTAATTACAACAGGTGATGGAAATTATACATTTTTATCGACTAGGGCGTAGCTAACTAAGTAATATTACACAAAAATGTCAATGATAATATAAGTAAAGTTAATGTTAGGTCTTATGTCCCATACAACATATTTATTTACTTACTTTATTTGGGTTTTGCTGCTTTTTACCTTCTTATTCTTCTCCTTTACTCTCTACTGCTGCTGCTTTCTTTTTGCTACTTTGCTTGGATTGGTTGTTACACTGAAACTAGTTTAGTGTGAAGTGTGAATTTAGAGTGGAGTTTAAACTACTCTCAGTTGCTTTGAGTGATTAGCTGGGGTGTGGCCTCCACACCTGTTCCCAACACAAGTCTACTCCTTGTATTTAAGTCTTGGCATTTGCATGAAGCGGCAGCTTCAGCGGCAGCCTCATCGTACGAAGACTCGGAGGACAAAGACAAAGGAGTCTACGCAGGAGTCTCGGAGGACAAAGACAAAGGAGTCTACGCAGGAGTCTCGGAGGACAAAGACAAA
Organism: Gymnocephalus cernua; assembly: GCA_023631565.1. Classification (NCBI taxonomy): domain Eukaryota; kingdom Metazoa; phylum Chordata; class Actinopteri; order Perciformes; family Percidae; genus Gymnocephalus; species Gymnocephalus cernua. The sequence goes on along the minus strand of CM042438.1, from coordinate 33,550,786 downwards.
GGAGTCTACGCAGGAGTCTTTGTGGGAGGCTAAGTAGGCTTGATATCTCAGGTCTCACTTGCAGTGTCTCAGTGTCGTCACCCAGCAATGTGCTGCTACTCTATCCCCGTCCATGTTTCCTCTCGGAGATACTACAAACCACGCATAAGCCCGCAACTTTTCCGCAACCTCTACTCTCTTACCTATCCAACCCGTTCCACACACACTCAACACCTTGTTGCAGGTGGCCTGTGGAACTGCCAGTCTGCCACTCGCAAGACTGAGTTCATCTCTGGCCTTGCCAGCCTGAAATCCCTTGACTTCCTTGCTCTCACTGAGACCTGGATTACACCAACCAACACATCCACCCCTGCTGCTCTCTCTTCTGCCTACTCTTTCACCCACACACCAAGACCCACTGGTAGAGGCGGGGGTACAGGCCTGCTCATTAACCCCAAGTGGAGATTCTCTCTCTACCCACTGCCACAGTACACTTCAACCTCTTCTGAACTTCATGCTGTCACCATAACGCATCCGGTACAACTAGTCATCATTGTCATCTACCGCTCCCCAGGTCCTCTGGGGAACTTCTTGGAGGAACTAGATGTCCTTCTTTCAAACATCCCTGAAACTGGCCCTCCGCTGGTACTTCTGGGTGACTTCAACATCCAGACCGAGAAATCGGCTGCCTTTCTTCACCTTCTCTCTTCTTTTGCCCTCTCACTCTCTCCTTCACCACCCACTCACAAAGCTGGCAACCACCTAGATCTCATATTCACCAGAAACTGCTCTACATCCAACCTCACTGTTACTCCACTACATACCTCAGACCACTTCTTCATCTCTTTCTCTCTGCCACTATCCCAAGCTCACAACCCGATCTCAGAAGACACTATACCTGTCCGCCGTAACATTCGTTCACTCTCTCCTTCCTCTTTGTCAGCATGTACTTTATCAACCCTCCCCCCATCTGACTCCTTCTCACTCATGCCTCCCAACGCTGCCACAAATACTCTACTCTCTACTCTATCCTCCTCTCTCGACTCTCTCTGCCCTCTTACTTCACGACAGGCTCGCAAGTCATCCCCAGCGCCGTGGTTATCTGACTCAGTGCGTGCTGAAAGATCAACTATAGGCGGAAATCCAAACACCCAGCTGATCTTCTTGCCTATCATTCTCTTCTTTCCTCCTTCGCTGCCTCTATTTCTGCAACAAAAAGCTCTTTTTATCAAACCAAAATTGAATCCTCTTACTCTAACCCCAAAAAACTTTTTTCCATCTTCTCTAACCTGCTTGATTCCCCCAGTCCACCTCCTCCCTCCACCCTCCTACCAACCCACTTTGTCAACTACTTTGTAAAAAAGATAGATGACATACGCTCTTCATTCTCCACCACACCTTCTGAAATCACCTTACCATCCATCACATCAAGTACTCTCTCCTCTTTTACCCCTCTATCTCCAAATCAAATTCTTACTTTGATTACTTCTGCCCGCCCAACCACCTGCCCCCTGGATCCTATCCCTTCTCATCTTTTCCAGTCCATTGCTTCTGACCTTCTTCCTTTCCTCACTCATCTCATTAACATTTCCTTGTCGTCTGGCTGTTTCCCCGATGCCCTCAAGGAGGCAAGAGTGACCCCACTACTCAAAAAACCAACACTGGATTCCTCTGATGTAAATAACTATAGACCTGTCTCCCTACTTCCATTTCTATCTAAGACTCTTGAGCGTGCCATTTATAATCAACTCTCTACCTATCTCCACCAGAACAACCTTCTTGATCCCAACCAGTCTGGCTTCAAGGCTGGGCATTCAACAGAAACTGCCCTCCTTGCTGTCACCGAGCAGCTTCACATTGCTAGAACAACCGATCTTTCTTCCATCATCATCCTTCTGGACCTTTCTGCTGCCTTTGACACAGTGAACCACCAGATCCTCATTTTGACACTTCAGAATCTGGGTGTCTCAGGCTCTGCGCTATCATTGCTCACATCTTACCTAACAGACCGTACCTACCGGGTAACTTGGAGAGGATCTAGCTCAAATCCTTGCCCACTCAAAACTGGGGTTCCTCAGGGATCAGTCCTGGGTCCCCTCCTCTTTTCTCTGTATACCAACTCTCTTGGGTCTGTCATTCAGTCCCACGGCTTTTCTTATCACAGCTACGCAGATGACACCCAACTAATACTCTCCTTTCCTGAGTCTGAAACTCAAGTAGCAGCACGTATCTCGGCCCGTCTAACTGACATCTCCTCTTGGATGTCCACACACCATCTGAAACTCAACCTTGACAAGACTGAGCTCCTTTTCATTCCAGGGAAAGGCTCTCCTACCCAAGACCTGACTATAACAATCAACAACTCTGTGGTTGTCCCCACCCAGACTGCTAGAAACCTGGGTGTGACACTTGATGACCAACTATCTTTTACTGCTAACATTGCTGCAACCACCAGATCTTGTAGATACATGCTGCATAACATCAGAAGGATACGTCCCCTTCTAATGCAGAAGACGGCCCAGGTTCTGGTTCAGGCTCTAGTCATCTCACGTCTAGACTACTGCAACTCCCTCCTGATTGGCTTGCCGGCATGTGCCATCCGACCCCTGCAGCTCATCCAGAACGCAGCAGCACGGCTTGTCTTCAACCTCCCCAAGTTCTCTCACACTACACCGCTCCTCCGCTCTCTCCACTGGTTACCAGTTGCTGCCCGCATCCGCTTCAAGACACTGGTACTTACATACAGGGCCACTACTGGATCAGCCCCAGTTTACATCCAGGACATGGTCAAACCATATACCCCAACCCGCCCACTTTGCTCTGCATCAGCCAAACTGCTTGCTGCTCCTCCACAGCGAAGGAGAACTAATCACTCAACGAAATCCCGACTGTTCACTGTCCTGGCTCCCAAATGGTGGAATGAGCTCCCCACCGACATCAGGATGGCCGAAAGCCTACACACATTCCGCCGAAGGCTAAAAACACATCTCTTCAGACTACACCTCGGATAGATTTAAAAAAAATATATATATATATATATATAGGTAGCTTTACTTATTTTAAGCTATCTACTTGCACTTTCATATGTCTCTTTGTAGCTTTACTTATTTTAAGCTATCTACTTGCACTTTCATATGTCTCTTTGTAGCTTTACTTATTTTAAGCTATGTACTTGCACTTTCATATGTCTCTTTGTAGCATTACTTACTTTAAGCTATCTACTTGTACTCCCATGTCTTTGTAGCTTTACTTATTTAAAGCTAATGTACTTGCACTTACTACTTGTTGTCTGGAGTTTGTACCTTCACAGTTGAAAGCACTTAATTGTAAGTCGCTTTGGATAAAAGCGTCAGCTAAATGACATGTAATGTAATGTAACAACACACTTCACTAAAAAACTGTAGCTATATCTTACGGTGGTTATTTTTTAAAAACATGAAAAGTCTAATCTTAATGAAAAACAGTGGCAGTAACTTACGTTAGGCTAACTCTAGCTATTAATTAGCTAGCTGAATAACATAGAACCGAGTACCACCCATCTATAACAAGCTAATACCCAGCTAACAATTCTAACACGTTCGTTTTTGGTTGCGGGAACGTTCCCTGAAGGTTAGTTTTTGGTTAGTTTGTGGTTCCCACGAAAAGTTTTGTTAACGTTTAGGGAACGTTAGTTTTTGGTTACATCGAACGTTCTCAGAATGTTCCCAGAACGTTCGCCTAACGCTGCAACCTTTAGATAACGTTCATCTAACGTTGTAACCTTTAGTTATTACATGGCTTGGTTGAATTCTAATGTAGAATGCGATCTATTATTTTCTTGATAACAGACCGTTGCTAAGTATAACACACCGTTGCCATGCAAAAGCAGAGCGTTGCCATGGACGCAGTTCTGTTCACTCTGGAGGACAGCTATCAGTCAATCCGCTGAAAGAAGTCCGGATAATTTATCAGCTGTGGCAAAAAAGTGGAGAAACGTGGAGCAACTTCTGTCCACAATTCAAGCAATGACAGCAGATCTGGTGGTATTTTTTACATTCTCATAACCTTTAAATAACTGACAACTGTGGTACCAATTTTATTATTACTTTGAACTGTCTGTGCATGAGCAGACATTAATTATTATATATTGGCAGGAACAGTGCCCCCCCAAGTAATAAAGGTAATGAATTATAGCGTTATGATTCTGAAACTAAGTTCGCTATAGGCTGTATCATATACATAATTATATATATCAAATAATAACAACAAACCCACTATTAATTACATTATCTTAATGCAGTGTAACTACTTCAGCATGTAAAACAGGGGTCAACTACATTTTTCCAAGGGCCAGAATTTTTCTAAGCAGACACTCCGGGGGCCAGACTTTCAAATAAAGAAAATAAAACAAATGTATACCTAATATGCCTATTCTCGTTCAAAATGTTCACTTTCTTACTGAATTAATGCTATTTTTTTTAGATACAGTACATTAGTGTGAGCAAACTCCTCACAAACATGTAAACTCCATAATGATAACTGGCTCTTTAACTAGAAAAAGATCTCAGACTAGGAGGCAGGTCACTGAGTGATTGGAGTCTGCGATTGGAAACATGGTTGTAGTATGCAGGAAAATGCTTGCAGAAAGAAAGGCTGTTGTCAGGTAAAAATGTCACAGTCAAAGAGGCTGAAGGGAAAATTGATGTGGAAAAGCAGCTTTAATGATGAATGGACTGATAAGCAGGCTACGTCATTCACGTGCATATTAAGTAGCCACATGTATCTGTTTTGGTCTTATAATACATCCATAGATTTACCGCTCCAGGAGAGAGGACGGTTCGTTCAGCCAGCAGTTAAGTTTCTAAGAATTTGTCCAAATTTCTAGATTCCCGCCAAGCTAAGTTAAAACTACAACCAACAGCTTTATTTGTTTTAGCTTCTTGGTAAAGATTTGCTATTTGCAGAGTAGAGCTGAGTTTGGTAAAACAGGGCGGTGGACGAGAGCAGACAGAGCAGATTAAAATATATCTTTCGACATGTTTATGCCGGTCTATACAGGTGAGTGCATTGATAAGTATTGACTTTTTACTCACGAAGGTTTTATTGTAGCCTACTTACAGTAACGAGACCAGCGTGAGTTCATCTGCCCCCCCAGCGGCCGTTGGTAATCCTCTGTAGCGTTCCCAGTCAGGTGCTGCGCATGTTTTAGATGTGTGTGTGTGTGTGTGTGTGTGTGTGTGTGTGTGTGTGTGTGTGTGTGTGTGTGTGTGTGTGTGTGTGTGTGTGTGTGTGTGTGTGTGTGTGTGTGTCGCGCAGGCAAGAATCCCAGCATGTGAATAGAGATGCAAATACAGGGGGCTGGGTTTGTGCTCTACCTGTGAAGCGCGTGTCCGCGCTATTCTCCGACAATCACTGGTGATAGGCCGGTGTTTTGTACATTGATACCGTGGCGTGGCGGCAGAAATTTAACTGTGGCGGTGCAGCACTTGCCAATCAACATAGGGGAAGCACTGAGTGAACAGGCAACAGGCAAACTTGATGGGATTTAAAACTTTAATGTAAAATTAACAAAATACAAAAAATATAAAAGGCCTAAAAATATAATATAACAATCAGAAACTATACAAATAAAATAACAGTGGGATGTAGAGTGCAAATGTAGTGCAAAAATATAGTGTGCAAACATGCATATTAAAAAAACAACAACACACACACACAAAATACATGCTGCTCCCCCATGACCCAACACTGGATAAGCAGACAAAGATGGATGGAAAAAAAATAAATGAAAAAAATAGAGCTCCATGGTTTGGCTTGGTCCCTCTCAGCTGGCCTAAAAAGAAAGAAACAAAAGTTTGCTATGTCATACTAAGACTCAACACGTTGACAAAAGCAAGACTACTTGCCTTACTAACAACTCTGTTTTTTCACATCACATAGAAGAATTTAAATTTACCGTCTGTGTGGGGCAAACTTCAGTGCTAGCCCGAACAAGTCCTCCACTCCTGCTGCAGTCAGCGTGGGGAAGTTCTTCTGTGAGGCCGCTAGAGTAGAAGTCAAACTGAAGCAAAGTTACAAGTCAAATTAAAACCTCTTATCAGCCAAGCTAAGCATAATACTGATGTGAACAATAAAATAGCACATGCCTGTTATAACCCTGCAGATTGCCAGGTCATGGAAGGCCTTCTTTGCCTTTCTTCCCCGCAGTCTATACTGCTTCAGCACATCATTGGTTGCCACTCGCCGTAGCATATGCCGGACTGCAGTACCTGAGGTCGGACCTCCAAGCGTTGTCAGGAAAAGTTCCTTTAAAACATATAGAAATAAAAATTATACATGTGGAACAAAGTGAAGAGCTTGTACAACCTCATTTTGTAGGAGAAGTCAGTTATGTTATGATGATATTTGAATTTATGCAATTATATAGTGTCAATCTTATTTACCATTTTTATCCTCTCTGGTTGACCGAGACTCCTGTCAAACTCCTCCAGCTCGGCGACTGTTGAGCAGGGCGACATCAACATGTCATCGCCTGGAGCAGAGGGAGGTGAATGGGAGCTCCTTAACAGCATGAGCAGCTCATCCATCTGCTTTGCCAGGCGGGCAATGGATGTCCTCACGGCTATGGAAAAATTAATGGTGTTAGTTTTAGTTGTTATACATTATAAACTTGCATATGTGAACAACTTAAGCGAGTCTTCTTACCTCTCATTTCCGTCTCCATGGTCTCTCTCAGTGTGATGACTCACCTCCCTCTGTGTGATGACGTCTGTTGTTTACAACAACAAAAAAGTTATGTTACTCTCAAGTTCCTTGTCATGAAATTGTATTTAATTGGAAATGGAAAATTCAAAGCCACTATACCTTCAACTGGGCGTCTACACTGCCTTTTGTGGACGCTCGCATCATCTTCCGTCTCAATGTTGGAAAAGTTTGGGCCCTCACATTCAGCGCAGTCCAGTAACAGTGGACTCCCTTTTGGAAAATGTACTTCATTTCAGATAAGTTCTTCCAATATGGTGAGGAGAACATTTAGAAGGTAAAATAAAGTGTTACAAAAAATAAATCTACACAACTGACTGTAGATTGGTCGACCAGCAGGTTTCCTGTGTGGTGTTGACTCATCTAAAAAGAAAGTAGATATGAATATTGGTCAGGTCATCTATGGTAGGTTTCTAGCACATGCAATTGCAAAAGATGAACCTATGCTGTTACATTCGACAATTGCTAAAAAAAACAAAAAAGCTTACATGCAGTTGGTGAAGGCAGTGACATCTGACTTGAAAAAGGGCAGGAAGAGACAAACGCATCAGAATATGCACCAGGTTGAATGTCAGTAGTTCCATGGTAGGAAACATGACTCTGGTTTCTTAAATGCATGCATAAATGTTCCAGACACACACCTGGAATGCTTTCTTGCTTGTGGAACGGATTCATCTGAAATAAAAGACCATACAGTTTGTACTGATTGCAAAAAGAATATTTAAATTGTGTAAATAATGTAGTCACGGAGGTGTAATAATTATGTCGTGATAGGTTAGCCTGCAGTTTCGTGAACAGAGCATCTCTTAAAACATCCATGGCTTTATCTCTCATCCACGTTACAGGCTTTACAGCATACAGCCCTCGGATGTATCATAAGATAAGTGTTAAACCCTAAACCCACATCGGCTCTTAGGGACACATATTAGCTATGTTAACGTTAGCTACCTAACTAGCTATCTCCATTATTTAGCTTGAGCCGATAGCCCTGGCAGTATGGGGAAGCACTAATGACGTTACATCCCTATAAAAGGCTTTACAGCATACATACATTCATCCCTCGGATGTATCATAAGATAATACCACGGATGTATTAATAGAACACATGGTGATTTACAGCCTTCAATTTGGATGTGCATTCAGTGAGTAAGTTCTGGCAACCATGTCAGAGCTAAAGTTATTTACCAAAGATCTCTCACCTTCTCTAGGTTCCTTATGCCGTCTAAAAAATCAGGGAGGGAAGGCTAATTCTCTGTAGCTATCCATATCTAGCTAGCTGTTTCCTGCGTTAGCATTCGGGCTAGCACTGCTAGCCTAGCAGTCTTGAGCGGAGGAAAGTCTTTAGCTACTGTTGACGGTCGACAATGTCTTTCTTGGGAACTTTTGTACTACTTTGCGTTATAACACCACCGGTGAGGTGTATTCAGCATATGTTTAATGTCAATGGCAGTATTTTAGTTCGAATTTGGGACCAAAACAAACGGAGCTTAAAACTCTTTGTGTGCCGCATGGATGTAAGAGAACGATATGCCAGTGGCGTGCCCTGATCGCCGGTGTACATACGGAAGTTAGGACAGAACTTCGGTCACCTGAAAGCAGACTGATCGAGCCACTTGAAGTGAAATGTGAAATGAAAGAAGTGAATGTTAAAGCTGCTGTAGGTAAGATTGTGAAGATCCAGGACTTTGCCAAAAATTTGAACATTGACAACTTCTCAGTCCCTCCCCCCTTTCTGCTGAAGCCCAAACCATCTCCTAAGCCCCTCCCACACAAGGGAGTTTGACACTCTGCATGTCAGACAACATTTTCAATAAGTAAACACTAACACAATGTTAACTTTGCTCACCAACAGTAAAACGATGCTAACTAGCAGGCTACTGTTAGCCATTTCAGCATCATATCAGACCGACCACTGTGCAAACGTTACTATTATCCTCACAAACCTAGCTTTGTGGACTTTTGACTACTAATAACCAAGTGAAAGATAAATCATTCATGGTAATTAAGTTACCTGTCGAGAAGAAATGTGGCTACATCTGCATCGTTCTTCAGATCTTTAAAATCCCGGAGCTCACGCCACCTCTGAAAAGCCACTTCACCCGAGTTTTGGGAACCCTTTCTGCAGCTCGTGCGTGGGGAAGGGGGAGGGGAGAACGCTATTATATGCGTGTGCTTGCCTGAGCAGTGATTGACAGGCAGATAGACACCCCCGTGGCCCTGATTGGAGAAAATCAACCGGGAGTGGTGGAATTTTGCCAATGGCACTACAGGCTGTAGGTGGTGCCAGAGGAGATACATTTTTTTTATATTAATATATATATATATATATATATATATATATATATATATATATATATATATATATATATATATATATATATCAGTTTCAGCAAATGTGACAGAAAGTTAGTTTTATAAGACTTACCTACTGCATCTTTAAGTTGTGAAAAACGTTCTATTGATATGATATATTATTGTTTTAAGATTTTCACCTAATACAGTTTAAAAAAAACAAAATCAAGCACAAAGTAGCCTATTGTTTTTAGCAAGACCAATCCTTTTTGAGTGAATCTAAAGTAAGTGACTGCAAACCTTGTATATGCTACTTCAAAAAATGAAATGGAGCTGGTTCAAATAAACATTTTCAAAACCGCACTCGGAACAACCAAAAACAACCAAAAACAACCAAGCGGGAACGTTGTGTGGAGGTAACAGTTCAACCACAGGAGAACGTTTCAGTTGGTTGGTCCCCCTAACGTTTAGGCCGGAGACAGACTGGATGCGTGGCGTGAGCATGGCGCTTCTGCTGCTGCTAGCCCTGCGTATTGCCAGCCGCTGTGAGAGAGCACGTGCAGCACTCCAACTGACAACTGTAGGGTCTCCACACATCCAATCTTCAGAGCAGGTAGCTATGGTTCGTCCTAAACCTACTGTTGACAAGCTTCTGCATGCAGTTGAGCAGCTGACTCTTACTGTCAATAGCTTACAAAGTGAAGTACACCTGTTACGAGAGAAACACAGTTACCTGACTCAGTGTGTAGACTCCAAACCTGAAAGGTTTTCCTCCAACAATGCTCGATACAGTGCACGCAGTGTCTCTCCACAACCCTACCATAACAACAACACCGCAGAGACAATTACTTACCTGAGCAGCATCATGGTTGTGATCCAGGGTCCTGCTATGAACGTTGTCCTCCTTCCCCTGTTACTCAGAGAGACCGTCAATGGCATGACAATGATAGACGTGACCGGCATCACTCTCCCTCGCACAAGTCCTATCAGTACTCCAGGTATGGTCGCCATGACAATGATGACACGAACAGATACAGACGCAGCCCTAGTCCTGCTCCGCAGGGAGATGCAAGTCCACACACTAGAGGTAGTGTTCGCTTCCAGTCTCCTGAAAGATATCCACACTATGGCTCCAACCATCAGGGAAACTTCCATTAGCTGCTGTTGAGGGGCAAACATCAGCTACTTTCTCACAGCCCCCAAATGATTCCCCAAAGTTAATGCCTGACAAGAATGACTCACACCCTGATGATTCTGTGTCTTCTACAATCTTGGCTATTGTTGAGGGCATTGAAGTGTGCACGTTAATTGACTCTGGTTCTACTGTCTCCATTGTGAGCGAATATTTTTGTAACTCTGACCCAGCATTGAGAAAATGCCCCATGACACCCTCCTCTCTGCCAGCTCGCTCAGTCAATGGACAGTGCCTGGACATTTTAGGCAAGTTAACGATTGGGATCAGACTTGGACATCAGGTATGGCAACATTCCCTTTGAAATTCTCAGAGGTGCTTGCCAACCAGTCATTCTTGGTTTCGATTTTCTGTGAAAAACACCATGCCCTCCTTGACATCAACAACAAAATGCTGCAACTTTGGGACATGAAAATTCCTCTCCTGCCCAAAGGACATGAAGTGGCCGCCTGCTGTAATGTGTCTGTGCTAGCGCACATTAAGATTCCAGCTGTGAGTGAAACCCTCATCACAGCCTGTGTGTCAGCAGCTACACCTGCTTCTCCCATGCCAACTGATTACTATGGTGTTCTCATGCCCAACCCATCATGTGACATCATTGTGGCACATTCTCTCAGTGAGGTTCAAAATGGCACAACTGTTGTTCGAATCTTACAACCCCAAATCAGAAAATGTTAGTATGAAAAACACAAATAAAAAAAGAAAGTAGTGATTTCTAAATGTACTTTGACTTGTATTTCATTGCAGACAATGTGAACACAAAATATTTCATGTTTTGTCTGGTCAACTTAATTTAATTTGTAAATATACATCCTTTCCTGTCATTCAGACCTGCAACACATTCCAAAAAAGGTTGGGACAGGAGCAATTTAGGGCTAGTAATCAGGTAAATTGGTTAAATAATGATGTGATTTGAAACAGGTGATGTCAACAGGTGATTGTAATTATGATTTGGTACAAAAGCAGCATCCAAGAAAGGTCTAGTCCTTTAGGAGCAAAGATGGGCCGAGGATCGCCAGTTTGCCAACAAATACGTGAGAAAATTATTGAAATGTTTAAAAACAATGTTCCTCAAAGAAAGATAGGAAGGCATTTGCTTATTTCACCTTCAACAGTGCATAACATAATTAAAAGATTCAAGGAATGAGGAGGAGTTTCAGTGCGTAAAGGACAAGGGCGCAAGCCTAAGCTGAACAACCGTGATCTCCGATCCCTCAGGCAGCACTGCATCAAGAATCGTCATTCATCTATAAGCGATATCACCACATGGGCTCAGGACTACTTTGGAAAACCTTTGTCAAGTACCACAATACGTAGTTACAGCCACAAATGCCAGTTAAAACTGTACTGTGCGAAAAGGAAGCCCTATGTTAACAGTGTCCAGAAGCGCCGTCGACTTCTCTGGGCTCGGAGGCATCTGGGATGGACCATCACACAGTGGAAACGTGTACTGTGGTCAGATGAATCAGTATTTCAGATATTTTTTGGGAGAAATGGATGCCGTGTGCTCCGGACCAAAGAAGAAAAGGATCATCCAGACTGTTACCAGCAACAAGTCCAAAAGCCAGGGTCTGTCATGGTATGGGGCTGTGTCAGTGCCCTTGGCAAAGGTAACTTGCACTTCTGTGATGGTACCATTAATGCTGAAAAGTACATAGAGATTTTGGAGCACAATATGCTGCCTTCAAGAAGATATCTTTTCCAGGGACGTCCATGCATATTTCAACAAGATAATGCAAGACCACATTCTGCACACATTACAAAGTCCTGGCTGTGGAGGAAGAGCATACGGGTACTTGACTGGCCTGCCTGCAGTCCCGACCTGTCTCCAATAGAGAATGTGTGGCGCATTTTGAAGCGCAAAATGCGACAACGAAGCCCCCGTACTGTTGCCCACCTTAAGACTTGTTTGCAGCAAGAATGGGACAAAATTACACCTGAAACACTTCATCACTTGGTGTCTTCAGTCCCTAAACGTCTTTTAAGTGTTGTGAAAAGGAATGGCAACATTAAAAAGTGGTAAATGCTTTACTGTTCCAACTTTTTTTGAAATGTGTTGCAAGAACCAAAATAGGAATTTTGTTTTTTTGAAAAAAAAAAACAATAAAAATCATGAGGAACACATTAAATTGTGTGCTGTTGTATCGTCTGTAATGAAATACAAGTCAAAGTACATTTAGAAATCACTACTTTCTTTTTTTATTTGTGTTTTCAATACTGTCCCAACTTTTTCTGATTTGGGGTTGTAAATCCCTCCAGAGATGATGTTGAGCTGCATTCAGGTCAACACCTGGGTGAGTTTCATTCGGCTTCATCTGTGGACATCATATCAGGTGAAGGGACAGGGGGTGCAACCTCCCCCATACATGATTTAGCTCCATCTGTCCAGATAAATGACAGCGACCTGTCACCTTCCCAAGGTCAGTCTCTGAAATCACTGCTTCAGAAATACTCGGCAGTATTCAGTAAACACTCAGAGGACAGACGTCGCACAAGTATCATCAAGCATCAAATCTGCACCGGTGATGCCACACTAATTAAACAGAGAGCGTACAGAGTGACACCAGAACAGACAGCTGGAATACAGACTCAAGTTGAGAACCTGTTAAAAGCAGATGTTATTGAAGAAAGCTACAGTCCCTGGGCTGCGCCAGTTGTTTTGGTGCGCAAGAAAAATGGCACATGGCATTTCTGCCTGGACTATAGAAAACTCAATGCAGTGACAATCAAAGATTCCCACCCTCTTCCGAGAGTCAACGACGCACTGGATGCTTTGTCAGGCTCTGCCTGGTTCTCCACAATGGACTTGCAACATGGCTATTGGCAAGTTGAGCTGCAGGAGGAAGTGAAAAAACAGCATTCACAACAGGTAGTGGACTTTATCACTTTAAAGTTATGCTGATAGGTCTCACTAACACTCCAGCCACATGCCAGCGCTTGATGGAAATGGTACTTTGTGGCCTCCCATGGAAAACCTGCCTAGTGTATTTGGATGATGTCCTCATCTACAGCCGCTCTTTCAGTGAACATCTCCAGCACCTGGAAGAAATTCTCTCCAGATTCCAGTCAAGTGGCCTGAAGCTGAATCCCCAAGTTCATCCGAAACTTTGCACATCACAGTGTCCCCCTACACGCCCTCACAGAGAAGAATGCACCTTTCCAATGGACTTTTCAATGTCAGGATGCATTCACCTGAAACATGCACTCACAAACCCTCCAGTGGTTGCATTCCCTGACTTTACTGTGCCATTCTCCCTCTACACAGATGCTTCAGGCTCTACTATTGGTGCTGTGCTTGCTCAGAGACAAGGGAATCAAGAAAAAGTGATTGCTTATGCTAGTCATGTCCTCACAAAAGCAGAAAGAAAATTGTCAACATATGACAGAGAACTCTGGGCCATTGTCTGGGCCGTGCGACATTTCCGCCACTACCTTTACAAACAGCCCTTATGTTATTAGGTCTCAGAAAAATACCCATTGACAATGACAGAACTGGTTGTCGTGCACGCTGGGCTCTTGAACTTGATCCTTTTGAATGGACTGTAATTCACAAGGATGGCCACAGTCACCTCAATGCAGATGCAATGTCATGTCGCCCTTCTGACATCAGACCAACAGAGCAGAGCACCTTCTCCAGTGCCCCTGGAAATCCACACTCTGACAAGAGACATTCTAGTCTGAGTCCTATAAGTCTGTCTAGTCCTGTCAGTTCTGTACATCACAGCCTCTGCGGTACTGATACAAAGCCAGTTTGCTGTAACCTGACTGGACCACAGCCTCCTCACAGTGTGTTTCACAGTCTATCTCCTCCACATTTCTGCTTCAGTTCCCTGAAGAGGATTTCAAAAAGGAACAACAGCAACACTCCATACTGTCTGGACCACAGCCTCCTCACAGTGTGTTTCACAGTCTATCTCCTCCACATTTCTGCTTCAGTTCCCTGAAGAGGATTTCAAAAAGGAACAACAGCAACACTCCATACTGTCAGAGGTCATTAGCTGGAAAGTTAAAGGACAGACACCACCATACTGGCGCATGAAAAAACGCACACTTGCTGAGAAGGCACTGGCATGAGTTCCACAGACTTACCTTTCATAATGGTGTACTCTGCCATAACGTTTTCAACCCATCCACAAAATCAGTGCTCAGTGTGTATGTGGGTATGTGCTGGTTGTCCAAGATTGTCAACCTCTATGCCATTCCAGACCAGCGCTCCATAACAGTTCCCAAAAGTCTGTTTGAAAACTTCATCTGTGGACACGGCATCCCGGAAATGCTTCACACTGATCAGGGACGTCAGTTTGAGTCTGACCTGGTGATCTGTGTGAACTGCTGGGCGTGCGGAAAACACGAACTAGCCCATATCATCCTGTGTGACGGCATGACTGAGAGGTTCAACAGAACACTTATTGATCAGTTAGCCAAGACAGTTCTTCAACAGCCTGGTGAATGGGATGACTGCCTCAACCAAGTTGCTTTGGCTTACAATACCAACCCGCACTCTACAACAGGTTTCACACCGTTCTTCCTCACACATGGTCACGAAGCCAGGAAGCCTGCCAACATGCTGTTACCTAACAACACACCATCTTCGTCTACTACGGGTTCTCCTGCTGACTATGTTGCACAATTGACACAGAAACTTCAGTCCGCTTTTAGTTCTGCTGCATGGAACAGAGATAGTGCCCACAATCAGCAGAAACGACAGTATGACAAGAGTGTTAAGCACACTCCCTATGTTCCTGGAGACCTTGTCTGGTTAAATATTCGAGTGCCTTGGATCTGATGTGGATTCTCCTGGAGTGACATACAGGATTCACTACCTCTTGGATCAGTCTGATAAGTCCCAGGTTGTCCACTACAACCGTCTCAGGCCCTACCATACACCTGTTCCAGATCGTGGACATGAGACACCTACATGTGACTCTTTGCAGTCTCAACTCCCTCGCTTGACTGCATTGTCGGGTGCTTTGCCCTTTAAAGGCCCGTTCACATAGGCTTGCACGCACAACAGCTGATCTGCCGCTGCGCTGAGCAAAGCCGTTCTCGCGCGTGCCGCGGCCAAGGTTAAACATGTTGATTTAGTTTTTTTCAGACACGTGACAGCACGTCACAGCGCACAGCGGCTGCTCTTGCGCGTGCCGCGGTCAAAGTTCAACATGGTTCAACTTTGACCGCGGCAAGCGCAAGAGCAGCCGCGGTGCGCTGTGACATATGTCACAAGCACCCTATGCTTTCAAAAAACAAAAACAACACAGAATGCACGTGGATCCACAAACGGAACAGCAAGTAGCCTATTTATACCAATGACATAATCAATCTGACAAGTCCATATATTTGCCATTGTTTATTCCAAGATAGTGAAACTGCTTTGTGTTGTTGTCCATATTTAACAGTTCACTGTAAGTATAGTCTAATGAACAATGCACGTGAGCACTATTCCATATATGTTAAGTATAAGCATTACTGATCTGAGAAATGCGCCAAAGCAATGGAGAAGAACTGTAGCCTACTGTTGTGAGCTGCAAAAACCAAATACCAAGTTGATTAGCCTATATATGGCTCCATACAGGTACTTGTAAGATATATTTGTATTTGTATGTTTACATTATGTAAAATGTTTGGACTGATTGACACGTCATGTTCGTTTTCATTGAAGTAGGTAATATGCCTTCACACAGAATAATTACCCATTAACAAGCGTACGTAAACTCCAGTTTTGGAGGAATTAATTGTACTACATATGTAGGCTATTAAACAAAGTGTTTTCCAGAGTATGAATGGATGATGATGAATGTATGAATTTAGGCTCATATCTTAGATTTATTATACCCGACTGCAGTGACTGCAGACCTCTTATGTATGTAAAATGCAATGACACGTAGTGTTAAAATGCACCATCTTATTTAGAAATTAAAATATTTCACACGTCTTCATCTTCATTTTCTTCATTTATTTATTTTTAAACAGGGACAATGTACAATATACATTAATCTTAGACAGGAGAGATGCATTTTACCAGGTTTCCAGTGTAGTCCCTGGGCAGGCTCATGTCAACAAATACATTTACTAACACTTTTACCCCAAAACCAACATTAACATGATGGGAGAGCCGGGACAGATGAAACATTCCAGTTTTCTCCGAGTGCAGTGATGACAGACAGTCTTCCTCAGGTCAACACATAGAGCATGTTAACCTCCTTCTATCAGCCAAATATCTTCATGTTGTTTCCTTTCATCACGGAGTTACAGGCGATAAACCAGTTTTGATGGTCGAAAGTAAACTTCATTAGCGGTTACATTTTTTAGATTATTAATGAGTGTTTTTCATTTAAAGGTTTGACTACATGCGGGTTATGTGGGTTATGGGCACTGCACTCCAAATAATTATTTGGAGTGAGTGCAGTGTCCATAACCCACGTAAAAAACGACATTTTCCACAATAGACATACATAATAAACATATTAATGGGAACACCTACTGTTCTAGCTATAAAAAAAATGGCAGAATCATCCACAGTGCATGATATTTCAATAACCGCTTCATACACGCTTCATGATGACGGCGATGAGTTGTTAACAGACATTCACAAAGACGTAAAGCCCAGCAACAATCTATGAAACATTACGCACGCCCCACTGTTGGTGTAATAATTCCTGAACGGTTTTGTTCAAAGCTGAAGATGCAGCTGTATTTGACAGATGACAGGTGGAGGTTGCTAGTGACAAAATATTAGCTTCAGTGTGATACGATCACTTTGTAAATTACGTTTAATTAAAAAGTGTTTCAACTGTCCCGGCTCTCCCCTACCCTTCATTCATTTACAGATATGCTCCCACATACACATCAGTTACTATACATTATGTGAACATGTTTGTTTTAAAAGAAGACGTTTATTTATTTTTTTCTATTTAGAGGAGTGTAAGAAAAGGTGGAAGAACCTAAGGGACGGGTACATAAAGGAGAGGAGGCAACAGAGAGACAAACAAGTGGTGCAGGGGCAGACCAACAAAGTACTTGGAAGTACTTTTCCATACTGTCTTTTCTGGAGCCACACGTCAGGGAGAGACAGATTGTAGAACTGGACTATCGGAATGTTGTTCGTATCCGGGAAATCGTAGAACCGACTCTCGTCAGCAGACTGTCAAATTGCTCCCTGTTGAGCCAAAAGTAGCCCTGGAACCGGTCAAAATGCGGAGCTCCTTCACCAGCCGGAATTCCCCCAACTGCTGTCTGGACCTGAGGGTCTCGTGCACCCACACCCTTGTTGCTGCGGCTGCCTTCCTCCGTCTTCTCCTCCTCTCAATCAGGGCAACTGCCAAGGCTTTCTTTTGGTTGACAGAAAGAAACCTCTTCGCCACCAAATCACAGGTGTATACACAATGTCGCATGTAACGCACATCTGATGTCAACACCGGACGCAGACGTGACGTGATTTAAATATTGTCGCATGTATGACGTAAATTTCGTAACTCTGCCTCTTCTGCGCTGAGCCCGCTGAGCCCCGCGGCAAGCACAACAAAAGTTATTTTGGGAAAAGGACAACCTAGCGGCGAGCGCAGCGCATGCCGCGTCCTATGTGAACGGGCCTTTAGCCTTCAAAGTTGGCAGCCACGAAGAGCTACAACTTATCTGGCCACCGCAGTACTCCCTCATTAGTCCCTCCTACTGGCCATTCACAACCCCGACCACAGCCCCAATCCCGCTCTATCCTGACTCAGTCTTGGTCTTCCCCTCTTCCAGTCAGAGCCGATCCGCCCTATACGCTCACTACGCAAGCTGCGTAGGGCCCCGCAAATTACTCGAGGCCCCACCTCCCCCTCGTGTCATAGCGTGTCAATTAATGTTTACAACATCCATGACAAAATTAAGTGAAACTATCCTTCTGGTCACGAAAAAAGGAAAAAAAAACACCATGAAAGTGAATTGCGGGAACAACAATCAGGTAAACTTGTGTTCTCTCCTCTCCAAGTTTGATGTCAGCAAAGTAAAGCATTTCTATTGTGTTTTTTTCGGTCTTGCTAACCTAGCTGGGCAGGCAGGCAGTGCATCTCTTGGTCTGTGTCTAGCTGCTAACGCCAGTCACTTCCAGGCTGTGTTTTGTGACTTTGTGCCTGACAAACGTGAAAGTAAAATACAATTATTTATTACGTTTGATAAACAGTGCAACGGTGTTTGTTTACTGCAGCTCGGAAAAGATAACCGCGTCGGGTGTGTTATCATGCGTTAGGTGCGTGCACGAAATGAAACGCATTTTTCAAGCAGAAATATATGTGAAGACCAGACAGACTGTAGGCTACAATATATGGGCGTGAATGATGGCACTCTTCATCAAAGTACACATTATACATACTTTTAAGACACTGATTATCTAGTCTCAGACAATGTGTAGTTAAAAACTCTAAAAAACTGCACTAATTATGCAAGATGGAAAGCAATGTATTGACAATTTGACATTGATTTATAAGCTATATTGAATTTAAAATGTTGATTAGCTGGACATACTGGTCAATATGGATGCATATCCCTCAGTAAATAATAACCATAAATCAAGAATTGCTTCAACATGCATAATAATAAATACAAAAAAACTTTAACATGCTATGGCAAGCCATTTTAGCTTTTATTCATTAACAGTTTATGCATTTTTGATATCAAGAATTAAATTTTTTACTATTTGCAATGTGAATTCTTGATTATTTTTACTAGTAGGGCCCCTTATTTAATTTTTATCTACCAATGTCTATTTTTGATATCAGGAATTACATGTTCACTTGTACAAAAATTGTACTATTTACTACTTATTCTAGACAGTCCAAATAATCTGGTGGTGCCCATACAGATGCCGAAAATGCCCAGGCTGTAGAGAGAACCAAAGTTAATCCCAAAAGCCAAAGTTCAGGGTTATAATTTATTAGTTTCTTGTTATTTATGTTTACGTTAATATTCACTTATTTAATAATATTCACTTGTTATCTTATTATAGAAAATACTCGATTCAATAAATATTGTTTGTTTGAACCTCATTCTGTTCTATATTGTTGTACTAGGATTGTATTGGGAGCACTGAAGTGTCAGGTGTGGCAATGGCAAATGGTTTACATAGCTCATGGCTTCACGGGTCAGGTAGAGGGCCCCTTAGCAGAATTTTGCTTAGGGCCCCAGAGAGGTCAGGATCGGCACTGCTTCCAGTCCTCAAGGTTCTGGTTCTTTGCTTCTTTGGTTCTGGTTCTTTTGCTACGCCCTGGGAAACTCTATCCGCTCATGGAGCTCCTTCCTCGGGTTAAATGGAAGGGTGTCTTAGTGGGATTTTTCCCGAGTATTTGACCCGAGCTGAGGAGGGAGAAACGGCAGATTTCTATCCGCTTATGGAGCCCCATTCCCCGGGTTAAATGGAAGGGTGTCTTAGGCACACAAAAATAATCCATTAAAAAAAAACATCTCAAGAAAACAAACTTTGTTATATCGAGATAAATTAATAACTCGTTATCACGAGATAACAGTGCATGAAAAAAAATCAAAAAAAGAAAAATCCAATAAAAAACATCAGCGTTTTCGGCGCGGCTCGAGCCGCACGTGAGACGTGCGTGTCACGCAGGCAGTGTGCACGCTCTAACCTGTTAACATGGGAGCCGAAATAAAAAAGGACACGCCACGCAGCTGACACGCTCACGCCACGCAGCCAGTCTGTCTCCGGCAGGGAACATTAGAACCCTGAGGGAACGTTGCCTAAACGTTAGTTTTTGGTTTGGTTCGAACTAACCTTTACTAACCTTGGCCCTGGGAAACATCCAGTTAGACCTCCCAGATTCCTTGAAGACTATGTTCTGAAGTGACACAGTTGCTTTATTGTTGTTGTTTACAGTTACTTGTTGGTTTCCTTGGTTGCTCATTTATTTACCGAGAAACGGGGACGTTTCTTTTGTGGGAGGGGGAGGAAATGTAAGGTTTAGAAGTGGAGTTAATTCATATTTGAAAGTTGTAAGGCTCAGAATTTAATATAATTTATATTTGAGTTAATTTACTAGAAATGTATTTACGTTTAGTTAGTTAATAATTTATATATTTATGTTACAGTTAGTTACATATTTACATGTTTACATATTTAACACAGTCAGTCAGTTCTGTTGAATCTGCCTCTCTGATTCTCTCATGTTTACCTCAGTCTAAGTTCTCGCTTCTGATTGGTTAGTTCAGTCATGTGGAAGGTCAGGACAAGGAAGTGTTGTTGTTGTGAGTGGTGTTCAAGGGGCCAGGCTTCTCTCCTCAGAGCGAAGCCGCGATGGCGCCATTTTGCTAGCCCTGTTCCCATCACCCCTGTTAGCATCCCATTGACTGCCATTCATTTTGGCGTCACTTTGACAGCCAATAACTTTACATCTGAAGCGTTTAAAGACTTGATTTGTCCATCGTTTATTTCTAAAGAAACACAACAATGTACACAAGGCTACATTACCTTGTACCTCACGTTATGGCTCCGTGGCAGACGTTTTTATAAAAATAGGCTAACGATTGTGTCATAACCACGTGACTTACTGTCACATAGTAGAGGAATTACCGTACAGTACAGGAGAAGCTCGCAGGCAGTTTGGACTTACATTAGCTGTTTAGTTTAATTACTAATGTTAACTAGCATTTTAGTTATCAATAATTAGCCTGTGCCTATGTTATCTCCTTACATATACCTACACTCTCCGTCTCTGATAGATTGGGAATGATTGAGATTTCTCTTGGCACAGCTACCAGAAGACTTACAACGTTCAGACACGTTGCTCACGTCACATCGGCGGCGGGAAGCTCAGTTTGCAGCTGCTCAGTAACGCTCAGTAACACTTTCCCATCACCGGAAAAGGGCTGGTAAGAGGCTTCACTTGTCTCCGTCAAAAACAGCGGGATCGCTGTGTCCATTTTATATACTGTCTATGGTGGTGTTCAGTAAAAGTACCACTTGAGAAAGTAATCTACGGAAGCCGAGAACGGCCATTGATTTTTTTTTATCTAGTGATAACGACTTATTAATTCGTTATCTCAATATAACAAAGTTTGTTTTCTCAAGATTTTTGTTTTTGTTTTCTCGAGATGTTTTGTTTTTATGGATTTTTGTTGTTGTTGCCTAAGACACCCTTCCATTTAACCTCTATCCGCTCATGGAGCTCCTTCCTCGGGTTAAATGGAAGGGTGTCTTAGTGGGATTTTTCCCGAGTATTTGACCCGAGCTGAGGAGGGAGAAACGGCAGATTTCTATCCGCTTATGGAGCCCCATTCCCCGGGTTAAATGGAAGGGTGTCTTAGGCACACAAAAATAATCCATTAAAAAAAAACATCTCAAGAAAACAAACTTTGTTATATCGAGATAACAAATTAATAACTCGTTATCACGAGATAACAGTGCATGAAAAAAAATCAAAAAAAGAAAAATCCAATAAAAAAAATCAGCGTTTTCGGCGCGGCTCGAGCCGCACGTGAGACGTGCGTGTCACGCAGGCAGTGTGCACGCTCTAACCTGTTAACATGGGAGCCGAAATAAAAAAGGACACGCCACGCAGCTGACACGCTCACGCCACGCAGCCAGTCTGTCTCCGGCAGGGAACGTTAGAACCCTGAGGGAACGTTGCCTAAACGTTAGTTTTTGGTTTGGTTCGAACTAACCTTTAGAGAACCAAAAACTAACGTCCCCTAACGTCCACTAAATGTTCTGTGTTAGTTGGGTAGCAGATCACTGCAACAGATAAAACGTTGATTCACATTACCTCCGTCTTTTTAACGTTTTTCCTCCTTGTATTGTCATGCTGGGGGCAACCAAGAAAATAGTGCCTTTTTAAATAGCTGATGTAATTCTGTTTTTTTGCTTCTCTTGTAAAATTACTGAATAGAAGCAGGAGATGGTATTATATTAAAAACAAATATCAAGTAATAGTTAAAGACATTTCCTTCTTTTTTAACTTATTGTCTTTAACCTTTCTTCACTATGGACCCATGGCATCTACCTAGGCTTACTGCCTATACCATGGGCCGGCCCTGCCATGACAGAGGTTGCAGGGGGGGAGGGGGACATTTTATCAGAATACAGCATAGAAAATCTGGTTAGAAATATAGGAAATATTGGATAAGCTAGAACAGTCTGCAAAAAACAATGCCAGTGCTGGTTCCATGGTATTAGAATTTTGCATAGTCATCATGGAAACATGAATTGGTCATGTGACAAGGGCTGGGAAGATTGGTAGAACAGGCAGCCAAGTGACAGTACTCTGATCCAATGGAAACCACATTAAAATAACTGTGCAAGAAACAAGTTTTTGGGTGTCCATGTTTTAAACATTATCAAATTATTTAATTACACAACACATTACGAGTTGCATTAATTGCACGGACAGGGAACATCATCATTAGATGGGCTAATTCAGAAAAACACCGGTGGCAACAACTTGAGAATTGCACAGTAAGCATCAAAAAGTCCTCTTCAATATATGCCACACAGACATTTATGGGTTTAATCAACGGATGAATGAATTAGCCTCTCTTTACTTACATCTTTTTGGAAACACCCACTATAATGGCTCATTTATGCTTGACACGGAGGTGGCATGCGCATTTGTGACATCAAAATGACGTAATTTCCGGCCGGCTCGTCCAATTTTCAGCGCGCGAGCAGAGGGCGCGCACCAGTATTTTTTTCAGCGGTGCCCGACAAACCGGAAGCAGAAAGCCTTAACGAGCTCCTGGGAAACCGGATGCCAGGACTCGCCGACTGACTGCACTGTATGTGTGGTTGTACTGCTGCCTGCCTTGGCCAGGACACTCTGGAAAAAGAGATTTTTAATCTCAATGAGTCTCTTCCTGGTTAAATAAAGGTTAAATAAAAAATTTAAAAAAGTCTCTCTGGTAAACTTACTGGGTTAAGATGAGTTATTTGTTTGTGAATGAAAGGCTTGATCCCACCAAGCAGCTCACTGAATCAAATCAAAGCATTGACGGCACTGTTGCTGCCTGTTCTGCCGTTGTTTATCTTTTTCTTCTTCTTCTAGTCCGTAGAAAGAAAAACATCGGTAGCCTTTGCTCCTTAGCACCACCTCTGTTCAGGAGAAGACTGCAACTAGTGTCGCGACCACCACGCTCGAGTATAAACACTCACGGCAGTCCCGTGACGTCACGATTTCCGCACGCACTTTTGGAAGCGCTAGTATAACTGAAGCTTAACCAAGGGGGTCAGCCTGCCTCCTCAGAGCGAAGCCGCGATGGCGCCATTTTATGCTACCCAAACCATCACCCCCCCATTAGCATTCCATTGATTGCCATTCATTTTGGCATCACTGAAGCGTTTAAAGACTTGATTTGACCGTTGTTTATTTCTAAAGAAACACGACAATGTATAAAAGGCTCCGTTACCTTGTACCTCACGTTATGGCTCCGTAGCAGACGTTTTTATAAAAATAGGCTAACGATTGTGTCATAACCACGAGACTTACTGTCTCATAGTAGAGGAATTACCGTACAGTACAGGAGAAGCTCGCAGGCAGTTTGGACTTACATCAGCTGTTTAGTTTAATTACTAATGTTAACTAGCATTTTAGTTATCAATAATTAATCTGTACCTATGTTATCTCCTTACATATACCTACGCTCTCCGTCTCTGATAGATTGGGAATGATTGAGATTTCTCTTGGCACAGCTACCAGAAGACTTACAACGTTCAGACACGTTGCTCACGTCACATCTACGTCATCAAGCTCAGTTTGAGGCTGCGCAGTAACGCTCAGCCATCACTTCTAATAGACTTCACTTGTCTCCGTCAAAAACAGCGGAGTCACTGGGTCCATTTTATATACTGTCTTTGAGTTTAACGTTTAATGTTGTCAAAGTAACAGGCCTATCATATGAAGTATAAATGTTTAATATAACTCATTTGTAGCCTGTTTTATTGCCATTGACCAATTACACAAACTAATGTTAGATGCCCCAAATACATGTTTTTAAAAATAACATATGATGTAATGGAACTTCCTGCAGTAATATATGAGTGAATTTATGTTTCTAATTAATAAATATGGTCTGATGATTCTTAAATACAAAAGTTCTTATCAGTCAGGAATAGGTGTAGTTAGTATTAAGAGCTATTTACTGATGGTGTGGGCTAAAACGCACGAGAAGCTTAATTCTTTTTTTTCTTTTTTTTTAATTTACAATAATTCACTATCCCACATGTTTACAAAGGCAAACTCATTAAAATATGCAAATTAAGATAAATGTATGTGATTGCATAGTGGCATTAGAATGTGGGCTTTTCTGGCCAATAATGTACTCTGGGGGAGCATTACGGCCTAAATAGCAGGAGGTTCCTGTGCATTTTTCCTTGAGACTGTTAGACAAGGGGTACTTTGAGGGAAAAGTCAAATTAAGTAATGAAAATGGAAAATGGTTTTATATGAGTCTGATAAACTTTATTTATGTATTTGATTAATTCTTATTGTTAAGAGCTTGGGTGGGAATCATTAGACTGATTTTCTTTGCTGTCACCAGATCCAGACAGTTTAATTTTAAAATGCCTGATAAGAGAATGGAATAAAAGAAGTTATTTGTGCTCATTACTGTATGCAGACACTACCTGATGAATTACTTGAATAATCCCACATTACACTGCATTGCAGTCCATCACTGATTGTTTCATCAGCAAAAGTGAAGGATACACTTTTGCTGTTGTTTAAAGTGGTGCGGCAGTTTGTGATTTGTCTGCTTTGGTGAATAAATATTAATGCCTTTGGCTTCTAACGTTCTTTTTGTAAGCTCTTTCTCTCCTTCAGAGGGGCTCTGGATCGGCCAGCCGAGAGGCATGGTTGAGACGAATGCCAGCTAGACAGGCTAGATATGCCCTGGGTTATCCCTGCGTGCAGAGCTTGAAGTCTGTTCCAAGAAGGTCTCCATGTCTTCTGCTGTCCCATAGGTGGGGGATGAGACAGACTGCATCCAGGCATGCCAAGTCAGTGGCCTGAGGGCTAAACACCCTGCCAATGCTTTAGACAACCCTCAGTTCAACACACAATAGTCACAGTAAGAAATGGAGTATATGGAGAATATCATTTTGTAAGGATGAAACAGAAATTAAGAAAGGAAAGAAAACGCCCACATAGTCAGTGCTTACAGGGCCGAACTAAAGAACATTCTACCAGTAAGATTTTTGTTGAACTGTAAAAAAAGACAAAAAGACATTCACTGTTCACATGGTTGATTGGTTTACTTTTTAGTAGCGTACGATGTAGGTCGTCCACCACTTTGAAAAATGTCTCAATAACTATTATAATACTATAGATGGATGGTCATGCAATTGTATACAGACATATATGGTCCACTGACCATGTTATCTCAACCCAGTCTCTCGGCAGTTTGTGAAATGTTCACATAATTTCATCTATTGACTCGTGTACATGGACACATTTATCTCGTTTTTTCATGATGGTCAGCACGTTTTTTAACTAATGTATTTTAATGGGAAGCACCTTTCGTGATCACAGCACGTTTCTTTCTGCCAGTCGGCTGCAGCAGAGAAGCTGGATACAGCTGCACTATTATTGGTATTTTTAGCCCAATAACCTCTGTTTTAATCAACATTTATTCACCAGATCTTATCATGGTTTATATGTATTTCTTTTACTGTTATTATTTCGGTCTTATTGTCAGGGAAGCTGGATAGCTTTGTTTATTGATAATTTTAAAACTGTAACACTACATCTATCAACATTTATTTAGATGTTATCATGGTATTCATTTCTTTATTTTAATAATATTATTATTTTGGTCTTATTACCGGTGAAATATTACAGTAAATAAGATAGAACAGTGGGCTATGATATGAGCCGAGCTGGGTGCATTCAAAGCAGATATCCCACAATGCAACGCGGGCATTCATATCAGAGAATCGGACAGCGATCAGCGGGTCTTTAACACCAGTATCACTTCAATGTACATATTTAATCAGTGGTTTTGTCACCAACAACAACACGTTGCTCAGTTTTGTTCCAGTAAGATATGCACCGTTATGTTACAAAAAAAAAAATCCGTGGAATACTCCGGAAGATTGCTGCACGTTGTACGTGAGAATTTATACAATAAAAATACAAATAATAAACGTTATTTATGTTAAGCACTTTGATTTGCCTTGTTGCAGAAAAATACTATATAAAAACCTACAGTTCAGTGTTTAGAAATAACTTGTACTGTTGTGAAAAACAAAAAATAACCTAAATTTACAAAGAGAAGTATTTGTTATTTTATTTTTCATGCATCGTTATTTAAAAAGCAATTTTCTAATTTTGCAGTTGATGAATGTTAATAGCAAAGACTAAAGGGAAAAAAACATGAGCATATTTATGTGTGGGACTTTGTTTGATTTAACATCATACTGCATTATTAGTTGTTTTAAATAAATTACTTTTTTGAAATAATTTATGGTAGGCCTAACATTATTTATTATATTCAGAAGATGATCCTCATATCAATCACCATGGTTACAGCTTGAAACCATCCTAACCTTTGTAGCCT
The DNA here is from genome assembly GCA_023631565.1 of Gymnocephalus cernua. Taxonomy (NCBI): domain Eukaryota; kingdom Metazoa; phylum Chordata; class Actinopteri; order Perciformes; family Percidae; genus Gymnocephalus; species Gymnocephalus cernua. Next base: position 33,524,049 of record CM042438.1, on the reverse strand, counting down.
TTACTGAGAGACTAGCATACATCTCTGTATGTATGTTACTGGTAATGGCAGCAGCATGGGTGTTGGCCTAAGCAAAATATTCCACTCTGCAGAACAATAAAGTATCTTACCTCTATATAGAATTAAAGAACATAACCACGGTGATTGCCCAGCAGTAGTGTCCCATTCAGTAATGAGACAAGCTAGAAGTTACATGGATTTCATAATGACATTTTTCATAAGTACGTGCACAGTGCACCCTCGCTGTATAATCTCTACAAGGTAGCTATCACACTGGGAGACAAGTTACCACATTGGTAGCTGTAAGGATCTGGTGCTGAAGATGAGTTCCGCCCGGGTCTAAATACTGCAGCAGTCCTTAGTTGAATCAACTACAGCTGTGCAGGCAGGTAGATCGGCCGGCCACGCCCCTTGACCTACTTTCAGGCCGCGCCAGCAACACACACAGGACGGAGAGAATAGCTGCCCCCATAACAGCAGCACCTGAAACCCTCCCAACTTTCGTCAACATACTGGCGTGAATAGCTGGCTATTTTTCCTACAGTAGACAGTGAATGGCGATGAACATGGCGGATTTTGTGAGAGACGAAGAGGATGACTTGTCAGACAGTCAAGACCCAGAAGCATACCTCTACGAACCAGAGTTTTCAGAAGAGGAGCTGCGTGCTTTGGGAATAGAACGAGAGGAGGAGGAGGTAGTGATCGCTGAACAGCCCGAGGACGTGAGGATGAAAGCCAACACGATCTGGTGGTGGGAGTGTGTGGGAATATGCCAACATATGCCGACTGAAATAGAGTGTCTGTGATGTGGCGAGTGGGACAACGTACCGCCGGACAAGATGAGCGTGCTACCCACAGTTGTGTCACAGCTACCGAGGATTTCTCAGCGTTGATCCATCCTGCAGTCCTCGACTTTTTTTTCCAGTGTGATAAAGTCCATCCATCCATCCATCCATCGTCGTCCGCTTATCCGTGGTCGGGTCGCGGGGGGAGCAGCTCCAGCAGGGGACCCCAAACTTCCCTTTCCCGAGCCACATTAACCAGCTCTGACTGGGGGATCCCGAGGCGTTCCCAGGCCAGATTGGAGATGTAATCCCTCCACCTAGTCCTGGGTCTTCCCCGAGGTCTCCTCCCAGCTGGACGTGCCTGGAACACCTCCCTAGGGAGGCGCCCAGGGGGCATCCTTACCAGATGCCCGAAGAACTGTGATAAAGTCAACTGGGAAAAACGCTGAATGGCCCCAATAAACAGCTGTCCACAGAGTGATTACTGTAAACATGACGCATGGTTATTTTACAGGATAGATCAACCCATATTAGACCTGTACTCACACAGAGTTTCTGCATGATATCTCTGCGCCAATAAGTAGCAGTGCTTCGGCTGTAGGCTACTTCCACCCAATATAGTCCCAAATCAATATATGCCTAGGAAATCATCTAGTCTTATTTTGTGTTGCCATTTGTACTTGTTGTCAATACGCAGGCCACAAGAAGTAATTAGGTTGTTTTGTTGGCTCACTTTTACTCGTGACATGCTAACGGCAACAAAGGATTCCACTCACTACGCTAAGCTAAGCTGAGACAAAAAATGCGTTTGCCCACCTATCTACATCTAGAGGAGACTGTGATAAGCCCTATTTCAACAAACAGTGGCGTATTCCTTTAACTGCTCCTCAGATCTCTGCAGGGTAAATCCAGGCAGCTAGCTAGACTATCTGTCCAATCTGATTTCTAAAACAACTTTTGAACGTACACACGTTCCAAACAAGTTTCTTCTCAAGGCTATTTTGCAGCGGCAGCGTTGCTCTGTCTGACATCTAGTGCCACCCAAGACGATTTTGATTGGTTTAAAAAATAGCCAATAAGCCAGAGTACGTTTCTCTCCTATCCCGGAATGCTGTGTGTACTAGCCAGACCTTCCTCCGCAGCGCTGTGGAGGAAGGTCTGGCAATGCAAGACTACATTTTAAATAAATCAATGATCATTAAAAAGAAGCTCAAAACAGTTACCACTGGAGTAGTTTGATCTCAAATACAACTTGAGCATTCAAAACTTAAACTTAAAAACATATCCTTTTAAAGTACATTCAGAAAGATTGAAAAAAAACAGTGATTAATTTGCGATTTGCAAGTTAACTAGGACACTCATGCGATTAATCACGATTATAGCCCCAGTTCCATCTCATAGACCAACCCAACCAAGAAATCTGCCTAATTGGCTCTTTCCATGATTAGAGAGCATCATGGTTACTGTTTGATGCTTATTTTGCCAAATCAATCCCCACCCAACACAGCCTTCTCTCTCTGGGCTTTGGTATTTCCCTCCATCTCTTCCGCTGACTATAATGCCACACATAAATCAAAGCTTTCTGCTGCCTTCAGGTGTATCAACAACAGAAATGTGTTTTGTTTTGTTCCTCATCTCTCGGAGCAGCAAACACACCTTAAAGGACTCCTGTTACCCACAATTACATCACTTTCAGGAGCGCAAATATGTCAGTGTTGCTGCTGACTGGTTGTACTGTAATCACCCTGTAAGCCGACACACTGCAATATTAACAGAATGGAACACATTGTGGCACAGTAGACCCTCTCTCCAGTTAACCATACAGAAGACTGAGTGGTAGAGGTGCAACGATGAATCGATTAATCGATTAGTTATCAACTATTAAATTAATTGCCAACTATTTTGATAATCGATTAATCAGTTTGAGTCATTTTTTTATTAAAAAAAAAAAGATTTCTCTGATTCCAGCTTCTTAAATGTGAATATTTTCTAGTTTCTTCTCTCCTCTGTGACAGTAAACTGAATATATTTGAGTTTTGAAGACATTTGAGGATGTCATCTTAGGCTTTGGGAAATACTGATCCACAATTTTCACCATGTTTTGACATTTTTATAGATCAAACAACTAATCAATTAATTGAGAAAATAATCGACGGATTAATCGACTATGAAAATAATCGTTAGTTGCAGCCCTACTGAGTGGCACACAGAGTGCTTCCAAGGACTCATTTTAACCAAAACCACAATCTGTGTGAAACAAGGGTGAACACAGCTTTCAAGTGGTGAAAAACATTTTTTCACCAACTTTCCAATCCTTCTCAGCATTGCATTTTTCTGTACCTCCTAACAATTCTATTTGAAGGTTTTCATGGTGAGAATGGTAAAAAGTCAGAAACAGTTGATTGGAATGGACTGATAAGGAGATAGATAAAGAGTTATGGCGTTTCTGTGCAGCGGCATATACACAGCAGGTCTGTATCCATCGCGGCCTCTCTACACCGACCACACCACCACTCACAGCTGGCTGTATTGCAGTCAACAGGTTGATAGAAAGCATTTTCTTTTGCGGGGTGCAAATGTTCCACCAACACAAGTTTCTTCCCGAAACTACTTTGCAGAGCCACCGCCGGTGCATCCAGAGCTTAGCACTGCCTAAAACGATTGTGATTGGTTTAAAAGAAATGCAAACAACCCAGAGCGTCATTACTCTTTGAAATATTGATTATAGCCACTAAAACTGGAGGTTGTGTATATTATTTAAGGAGGTTCAGATGAAAACAAAGTTGGTCTGAAGTCTCTAAGAAACAAAAGAAAGAGAAATTACTGACAAAAATCTGAAAAGTTCTCCATTTTGCACACACTGTTGAGACAGCCCCTAACTTTGAAAGTTCATCCGTTTTTCCCGTCTATTTGTCAAGGTGCCAGACTTTGCTGAATCCTGAGGTGAAAATAATTGTTTGTGTCACTTTATCCTTCCCTGCACAACAAATCTGGTGAAGACTGCTGAAAATGCATGCAAGATTAACACTGCTATATATATCCCAATATCTATCTACTAAACTATGTTCACCTTTGTGTTTCCAGCGTATAGCCTATTTTTTCACATTATGCCAAATCTGCATAATGGAATCCTGCTGCTTTGACTAGTAGCAGTTTCTGCTCACACTGTACAGACAATAACAACAACAACCACCTATATTACATCCAGCATATGAATTTATGAGTACATTTTTTCTTATGATTTGGAAAGGACAAGCAAAGGAGGCCCACTTCACCACTACTGTGACCGTTATTTAAATATCATGGCCCCTGTGGAGCTATATCTGAAGAACAACGACATGCCTAATTTAATGTTCTTCGGTTTTCCAGCGTCACTTTTAATGCCAAACAATTTTGAGAGCAGATGTGGGCTTGGCACCACAATCATCAATAGAGCAGCGACGCCAAAAAGCTGTGTGTTGATCTGACCAAAAGGGCAAATCCAGAGCAACGCTTCGACATTAGAACTGGGAACAGCAGGGCAGCTATTGTGTGAGCTGCAGCCCACTGGTAAATGTATGCTTAATAGTCTTGCAAAGAGATGGTTATGATTTCCTCTGCCACTCGTAACACCCTCATTGTTATTGTATTAGCCATCAATTATCTGATTATCCATTTACATCAAGTAAGAAATGTAACGTGTGGCACAGAAATAGCCCAGAGCAACAAAGTGATTGAAATGTGGTGGCAAAAGAGACACGAGGTGCTGCAAAAAGTACTCTGAGCCCAGAAAGAAGCCAAGCAACCACAAGAAAAATAGATATTTTTCTTTACTTATTGAAACCTAGGGAAGCAGAACATGTCCAACGCTGCAGCAGACGTGAGCTCTTCCCTCTGCAGAGACTTAGTTTCCTTGGCCTGGCAGCTTCATGTCATTTCATACTTTTTTTAAATTATAAAAATGTGCAAAAAAACGCAGATGAAACAATTGCTAAGTAGTAATATTATATAAACTGCATGAAAAGGCACAATTGCTCAACTGGAAAGTCCTGGCGTAAAATACGAGACCAGCAGCATTGACCATATGTTACGGCAGAAACCCAGTCCCACAGCAGATCCATCTCCGCTAACGTTGAGTGTGAAGCAAACAAGGCTGGAACTAATGTGTCTGGACATTTTCCTCCTCCCCCCTCCATCTGCTCCGCCGCTGATGAAGAGGCTTCCAGAAAGCTCCCAGTTGTCAGTTAGACAAAATTGGAGATGGCACAGAGCACCACATCACCCGTTTCAACACCGGCCCGAGTCCAATAGTAGGAATAGGATCAAAGTTCATGGTTTGTATCGCCGAGATTTCATAGATATAAAAGTAACACCAATGCACCCAGAGGATATATATTTAGAGACATATACACGGTATCGCAGAAAGAACCTCCTCCCTATCAAACACCCAGAATATTTTAAAAATGTACAATCCTGTGGCTGGGGGAGCTGCCCTGCACTCTAAGGGCCCTTTCACACCTCAACAGTCAGACTAACGGAGCTTCAACTGACATTACCATCCTTGTGCCAGGTGCCAAAATCTTTGTGCTTGCGTTTCTGTGCACTTTGTGTTTTACTGCCAAAGACTTAATCTGACACTCTGGCATTTAATTGCATTTTAAATAACAGGGATCAGATGCTTTCTTTCATTTTGCAGTCACTTTGTGGTTCATCTTCTTCATGGTAAGATGGCATATTCTAACACAAACATGTGCAACCTCAAACTTGAATGAACAACACGTTTAGTATACCCTTTATATTAGAAATACTGTCACACACAGTAGAATATGTATTTCCAACATGGTTTAGAAGTTGCGTGACGTATGAGCCTCAGGCTTGCGGGCACATACCTCTCAGTCTGACTAATTCATAAGCTGGGACCATTTCTCAGTCGCAAGATTTTGGCCTCAGCTAAACAAGACAAGGATTTGTGGGTGAAGAATATCTGAATGCCTCAAGGGACGTGAGCTGCCATGAATAGGGTTGCTTTAGGGCTCTGTGTAACATGTCTCTCTCCTTCAGGGCCAACAAAGAAACGGTGGTACACTGAACTTTAATGTTGTTGTGTTGGCATGCATTCATTTTCAAGTTTTTTATTCATTTATGCTTGTTTTTTAGCAACTCCATGTTGCACATATTGATGCAGAAAGTCACAAGTATACCAGTAAACCAAAGTCTTCTTATTTTAGCTTCTGAGCCGGTACTGGAGCAACGTTGAGTTATTGTTGCCATGTTTGTTAAGCTTTCCATTTGTGCATATTATATAAGCTATAGCTCGCTAGCTAATCAAGCCAATATTAACTCCATGATTTGGTTGAAAGTGCTATCTCTGGCTAATTTTTTTTATGTTTCCGACTCATAAAGCAGGAATCCTGTAAAAGTGTGTTATGCACTTCATACAGGATATTGTGCTAAAATTCTGAGGCTAAAGCTTCTGGCAACAATGTTTGGCTGCTTAGCGTACATACCTGTTGGCATTTGCGGACAGTTTAAATTTTAGGATAAGGACTACTTTATTTGGCAATTGTAACACCATTTAACGTTGCTGATGTGTAAACTTCCCCAAATCCAATAAATGCATAAATGAATTGACTTGATTGGACAGAGCTGCTAACGTTAGCCTAACGCGACCTACACAGAGGTAAAACTGCAACCACAGTCTTATACCTTGGTCTTTTTGCTGTTTTCAAAATGTTATTTTGCATCATTCATCTTGTAGCTGGTTGACTTGGTTCCAGGCTTAAAACTCTTTATATAAGCATTTAATGAAATGTCAATGGAGATATTCAACAGGGAGAAACACTTCCAGAACCAGAGCTGTTCAAAAAGTGTTGATCACTGTTGCAGGCACAGACGCAAAGCGCAGTGCAGGGATACGTCTTCATTGCTTCTAGCTTTGTTTGCGCCTTGAATTGTCAGCGGCAATGAGGTCAAAGTTGAAATCATTTGAACTTTGAGCGTAGTGCTCAGCGGCAATTTCCAGCGGTGTGCTGCACCAAGGGTAGCGCCTCCTCCGAGTTGTCTCCGCCGCTCTCCCCGTAGGAAAACAATGGCCCAGCCAGCGCAGAGCGGTTTCACCCTAGATCATGGGTAGACGGCTTAAACTCTGTTAACATCCAGGAACGGCTTCCACACATCAAATAAACACACAGTGGATGTGCTAGTCGTGAATAAATAATGTAACCTGTAATCTCACAAACTAACCTAGTAAGTTAAGGATATGCTCTTCAGCTTTGGAAGTGACACTCGGTTACTACTGTAGCTTGTCAACTATGTAGCTGGACATGTTAATTGTTGCAGCTTATGTTAGAGCAGATACAAAAAAAAAACTGTAATTCATACTTTACATTACTCTTGTGTTTCATGTTTTGGAAAGGCTAAGATGGGCACATTCATACTCTTAAAATGTTGATTTGCCCATTTGGGATCAATAAAGAGTATAAATAAGAGAATAAATTATTATTATTATAGTGGAAAAATCCAAAAGTTGATAGGTCAGCTGAGTGCTTTAGCCATTTAGCGAACAGTAAATTGAGGTTTAAGTCCATCAAAAGGTCAGTAGCACAGTGAACAGTGTTTGTCCTCTGTCCAATTTTCAATTGTTACCATCCAGCCAGGGGATTTGAGCTAATGACTGTGCAGAATCAATCCACTAACAATGATCACTAACAATGATGACTGAAAATTCTTATACTTCCTGTCCCTCAGTGTCCTCTCCATTGTTTGTCTGGGGTGGAGACCAGATGGTCTAACATAACAAGTAAGAAATGCCAGTATCTGGAGAAGTTGAAATGCACAACAACATAATTAATCAGTGTTTCTCCTAGAGGTAATTAAGAATTTGAAGGTGGTATCTCCAGGAAGGGGCTGCACTCTGGGAACTGCACTGAGCATAAAGCAAAAGTGTACTACAGGGACAAAAGGCAATGCTAATTAAATGCCAAAGAGGCTTGCTGGAGAAACAGCTAGTTAAGTTACACTGTGATGGCAGGAAAGGAGTCAGGAGAGGAGTAAAGGCTGTTTTATGCTTGACGCGTTGGAGGTGGCGCGCGCATTCGTGACATCAAAATGACGTAATTTCCGGCCGGCGTGTCTGATTTTCACCACGCACCAGTCTATTTTTTTCAGCGGCGCCCGACAAACGGGAAACAGAAAGCCTGAACGAGCTCCTGGGAAACCGGATGCCAGGACTCGCTGACTGACTGCAAGTCTCTCTGGTAAACTTACTGGGTTAAGACGAGTTCTTTTTTTGTGAATAAAAGGCTTGATCCCACCAAGCAGCTCACTGAATCAAATCGGAGCATTGACGGCACTGTTGCTGCCTGTTCTGCCGTTGTTTATCTTTTTCTTCTTCTTCTAGTCCTTAGAAAGAAAAACATCGGTAGCCTTTGCTCCTTAGCACCACCTCTGTTCAGGAGAAGACTGCAACTAGTGTCGCGACCACCACACGCAAGTATAAATACTCACGGCAGGCCCGTGACGTCACGATTTCCGCACGCACTTTAGGAAACGCTAGTATAACTGAAGCTTTAGATGCATATTACACTCAGACACATTCTGCTTTGGAAAGGCAATGAAGGTGAGCTGATGTGTTGTGGTCAATGGAGAGGTTGAATGGGAGGATGACAACAGGCTCAAGAACTCTTATACATTAGTCCAGGGGTCTTCAACGTTTTTAAAGCCAAGGACCCCCTAACTGAAAGAGAGATGGATCAGGGACCCCCTACTACATATATTGTATATAATGTTGCATATTAAACTGAGCCTACAATAACATGTGGGCAGGCTGAAGCCTTTATACTGTACGTACCTTTTTTGCATGGAATACTAAGCGTTTAAAATTAAAAAAAAAAGTAGCCTTATGAATGTTTTCATTTTAAAACATTAAATACATGTGGCACAGTAAATCCTCAGGATTAACTGTATCTGTGGATGGTTACCTTAGTGACTACCTTACATAGGCCAGTAAGCCTATCATGTTGGGATTAATATTTGCTAATAATAATATGTTGGATTCATTGAAAAAAACTAAAATTAACAATAATTTGGAGGCCCCCTTGCATTGACTCTGAGGACCCCCTAGGGGTCCCAGACCCCCTTTTGAAGATCCCTGCATTAGTCTATCCTGTTGCTAAACCATAATCAGTGTGCTTCCAAAAAAAGCTCTGGATCGGAGGATATCATATCATGAAACGTTTCTTTTTCATGGCTGTTGTGTTTTCATCTTTTGTACTATATGTGTAATTGTTCTCTAACTTTGTGTGTACTTTTGTTTTTTTTAAGCAGAGCTGCTCAGGAACGCAAAATGAATTTCTGTGTAAACTAATAATAATGTTATATTGAATTAGAATGCAAAGGCTGTGTGTGTGTTGGGCGGAGGGGGGGGGGCACAGGATGGGTCAACGTGAGTGATGATCTAAAGTGCCTAATGACCAATGTGAATTCCAGCAGAGGTAGTGTATCTGCTAAGCATTTCCCAGGAGGCACATCAGAGCCATCAGCGTTGGGAGCAAGTGGAAGACGCCCAGGATGGATCGGCCTATAACCGCCCATGGGACAATCCTGCAATTGCCATTTGCCCGAACTTCTGGCTGACCTTGATCAATTCTATAGACGGACAGTGCAGAGGAGGAGAGGTGTTGTGTTGAGACACTCTCGCTGTCATGATGTAAAGTAAATAACAGACTGGCTCACAAAGGATGTGGCACTGAAGAGAATAAATTGTGCAGGCTGTTCTCATGAACCATTCGTACATATAGTTCAAGTTTCATATAGTACGAAAAGTGATGCACTGTAATACATATGCATTCCACGATGTTTTTGCTGTATGCACCACATTGTTTGCTGCTGTATAAGAACCCTGTGGACCGCATAGAGAGAGGTAGGGTTGGATAGGTGGGTCATAAAACACAGCGCTTTCAAACTGGGAAGCAGAGTTCATCTCTTTTACCTGTTGGTGCTGCATGTTGCTTACTTTAGTCCGCTAAACTCAACTGCTAAGGCCCCTGAAAGGACCGCCATCCGGCGGTGACCTGTAGCTGGCTCAGAGTCAGCTTTTGTCGGCTTAACTCCACTAGCAACTGCCGCTTATACGACCAATAGTTCATGGAGCTCTGTAGCCAGCTACCAGTAACCTACTGGAGGCCGCCAGTGGCTGCTGATACAAGCGAAAGCTCACGCAGATATGCAGCTTCACGTACATTTTCGTGCTATATTGTTCGAAACCCATTCACAAGAATGTGTTGAAATGTGTAGAAATAAGTAACGGGGTGTCTTCATGGTGTATAACATTTTCTATTTTTATTGTTCATTATTTATTTTTATTTACATTGTGTATTGATTGGAAACATGTTGTATAGGACTTACCCAATAATGAGTTTAAAATAAAAAACACTTGGTACACTTGGTGTTACTGTAATGTTCCAAGTATTCAAAAATAAATCTGCACACATTTTTCAGATTAAATTGAATTTACATTTAATAGAAAAAAGAAAATCGGATAGTCTATAATTCTATTCTATAAGTCCATCCTCTGATGAAGATCACATATATGATTTGCTGTGACATTAAAAGTGACATTATTGATAGGCTACATTTTCTGATATTGGTTTTTATTTTTGAATTTTGTGTGTAAGGAGGAACTGATTTTGGCTTTCATCCTGAAACATTTTCTTTCACTATCAGACACATCCCTAAACTACTTCAATGGGAATGTTATTGATTTTGGACTTGTTAATTTGTTTGATGGCCATGTTGGCCATATTTTCACAGCTTGTGAACAGACAGCAATTTAACGTCTACGTGCACAATCCTTGGATCTGGTATCAGCTGCCTTAAAATGTACACTATACCTGGTTTCATCAACCTGAGAGCGAATAATTAAAAATATTTTATTTTAATTTTATTTTAATTAAAAAAATGTATTTATAAATATATGTGTAATCCTGATGTGGACCGAAATAAATTATTACTACCACTACTAAATAGCTGACAAAAAATTAAATGTGATGCATTGCTTTTTTCACCCTTAATAATGCTCAGGAGTTGGTATGATTGGGTTCCAAAAGTGGGATTATTTAATTATTTCAGCGCTCAGTTGAGAAAGTGTTGGCTTCAATCCAAGAGTGGGCTTGTGAGATGGCTAGGGTGGCGGCGTTTGAAAAGATGTCATAACAATGGTTTGCAAGACTGAATGTCTACACTGGAAAATGGGGAAAGTACTTAAAGCTATAGTGCGTAGTTTCTGTCTCCCCCATGAAAAATTATAAGTAATGACGACAACACTGTTGGTGCATCCACATGATACAAGCCTTCCGTGACCGTGCACGCGCCCCCATCCCTCCTCCACACAGTTGCTAGTGACCAAGGAGGACACGGAGGATTAAAAAAATATGGACTCTTCAGAAGAGGTCATTATCTACACTCGAGCTTCTGTGTGTTTCAGTCACCAGATGGCACCATGTTCTACACAGCCATACTGAGAAATACAGAGAGTTGTGTGGAGCTGAAAGTCATAATTAGCTTTGTAGCAACTCATTTGGCAACGGCTTGAATGTACCGGACGTTCAGTAATACCAAAAAGTTACACGCTGAAGCTTTAAGCTTTTTGGAGGGTTCCTAATACGTGCTGGGGAGAAGTGTATAGCCTACTGTGTGCTAATGGTGTAATCACATATAGCCTATATGTGTTTATGTGGTTAACAGTTTGTCTGTTTTGTTAAAATGTTATTGTCTTTAATGGTATGGTTATTATGTCATATTTTCTTAACTTTTGTCTAAGTAACTGGTGATTAGAATGGGGGGGGGGGGGGGGGTTCAGGCAGTTGATTGTGTAAATGGTATATTTTGCGGTTTTAAAAAATAAATTAAAATTGTTCATCCTAAATGCATTTTAGCAAGAATTGGCAATTCACCATTCACAGCTTTAAATCTCCATGCAAAGGCTAATGTAACTGCAGACATACACTATTTCCCTTTACAGTAGGCTATTTCAGAGACTCAATAATCAAATAATAGTACTTTAAAGCATGGTTTGGATTTTTTAAAATTTGGATTCATGCATATGATATTTACCTAATTATAACATAAGGTTTATAGACTACATGTAATGAATCCTTTTTGACGCTTATGACCATATAAATGCGCAGCCTTGACGTCGACGCACGGGTAGCGTATAAAAGAGCGCCGGGCTGCCAGCGTGGATCTTGGGAGAGTATATGAGGAGTACACAGTCGCAGCTGACCGCTGCTTAGGGGCCACTTTCTCCTCTTCTATCTGGGTAGAAAACAGAGGGACAGCCTCAGTTATTTTACACAGAGCCCGTCTGCTTCAACAATTTCTTTTTTTTCCCTTCGGACCCCGCTTTCCCCTTCCAGACGATTGAATTCCTTCAGGGTTCAGCCTAATTGTTTGAGCAAGTACCCAGCAGCGCGGGTAGAGCAGGCACCGGCCGCAGCATGGAGCCCTACACGGTCCCGGGAGCTCCGCGCTCCCTGTCCGAAGTGGAGCCGTACACGGACCCGGGTGCTCCGCTCTCCCTGTCCGAAATTTACTCCGTCATCCCCTTCAACGTCACGTTCCTGGACGAGGAGAACGGCTTGATGGGTGAGCGGCTGCAGAACTACACCGGGCAGCGGGCTCCGGTGCGGAGCGCCGGGGGTCTGATCATAGCCATATCCATCACGGCTCTCTACTCCATCATTTGCGTGGTGGGACTTCTGGGCAACGTCCTCGTCATGTACGGGGTGGTCAGGTAAACACCTGCTTTTAGTTTTTTACTTTAAACGCCTCGATAGGATCAACAGCCTACATTTTAGGCTATGTAAAATCCTCCCACAAGCACTCAGTCAGTGAGTTAATGAACCTCAGGCTGTAATGCCCCAGGAGCGACACATGAGATCGAATGTTGGGTGATGATCTCACTCATTTAACACATTTGGGGAACAAAGTCTTAATCTTAATTGTGTTTTGCTTTTAGCTTGCTTTTGGCTTTTACTAATCCCCCCCCTTTCATGAAACTAAATACACTCTCTAAACAATGAATTCAATTGAATAGAAAGGTTAGATGCCATGAAAAAGGGAGATATATCCTGCAACCCTTGGCTAACTACAAAAATGTCTGTTTACACAGGAGGTTTATGGTTTTGTGCAGAAACCTATAAGAATAAAAAATGATCCAAAATATAAATGTTTAGTCTTTATAAGATGAATCAATTAGATGTCAACTATTAAACTAATCATGAACTATCTTGATAATTGATTAATTGGTTAGAGTAATTTTGTTTAAAAAAAAGAAAGACAAAACTTTCTCATTCCAGCTTCTTAAATGTAAAAAAAAAATTCTAGTGTCTTCTCTCCTCTGTGACAGTAAACTGAATATCTTTGAGTTGTGGACAAACAAGACATTTGAGGACGTCATCTTGCGCTTTTTGGGAAACACTGATCCACTTTTTTTTTAAACCATTTTATAGACCAAACAACTAATTGATTAAGTTTAATATGCAACTTCATTTTATACATTACATGTAGTAGGGGGTCCCTGCTCCGTCTCTCTTTCAGTTAAGAGGTCCTTGGCCCAGAAAACATTGAAGCCCCCTGGTCTAATGTATTGTAGTGGCTATACTGTACATACATATATACATAAATGTATACAAATATATATATACATATATGTATAAATACATATATATATACACATATATACGTATATATACATATGTATACACATATGTACGTATATATACATATATATCCATATATATATGAAGAAAAACACATGACATTTAAAAATATATCAAAATTATAATGGAAAGTATGTTGTTACCCGCCATTGTGCGTTTTTAAGTGGGTATATGGAAATCCTGGATCTTTCTTAGTGGGTACTGCGTATACCTGCGTATCACGTAGACTGACTGTGAACACCTGCAACTAAACAATTCTGTGTGGCAGAATGGGTGGCAGTCAAACTGCTCATCTCAGATGCAGTCTCTCAATTCAGTCTGACTCAACTGTGCCTCAGACAGAGAGGGATGGACTGTCCTGTACTCTGGAAGAGAGAGCCGATCCTGCAGTTACAGACAAGTTGCTTGGTCTTTATTTGGTCTCTGAGTGTGTGTTCTATGTTTGCTTGAAAATATTCTCATTAAAGAAGCTGGAATGAGAGAAGTTTGACTTTTTTCCTCAAAGAAATGACTCAAACTGATTAATCGATCAAAAATATTTGGATTCCTTTATTGGTCGAAAACTCGATTAATCGATTCATTTTTGCTGCTGTAGTTTGAGGTCACAGTTTCCCCCTCAGCTCTAAAAGCATTAGAATACAGGCTGCACCCACTTTGTCAGACAATACAAGCACCCTGTCATTTCCCAGAAGCCACCCATCCCCAACCAGTATGCTTAATAATAAAATAATAAAACAGCTTTTGCAGCAGCTCGTCTCGTTCTCGCTTATCATTTTAATTACACTTTACCTCCAACATTCTCTGTACGTGTTCCCCCAATATCACCCAAAGCATTAATTACTGCCGCTGGGCCGGGGAATTAAACGAGCAGGTTCATTTAAGACGTTCCCACCTTATCAAAGAAAGATAACACAGCAGGGTGGAGGCCAAGCAGACAAGGCTAAGGGTCCTTTTTCAGCCCACAAGCATGACATGACTAAAATGTTACAACAAGATATAAACGTGGTCTAAATGGTTGTTGGTATTACTTTAATGTATACAGTGAAAGAGAGAAGCTGGAAAAAAGATGGGAGTTGAATATAGGAAACGCCTCAAGCAAGGCATTTTCTGCAAGTGGCAATTGTGGATATTGAACCAAGAAAACAAATCATGAATGATCATGAATCCACCCATTATTTCCATTCAGGAGTTGGAGTGCAAATAAAGGGCAAAACAAAGCACAAGACAAGTTTAAAAAACATGATGTAGGAGAGGTAAAAAGGAGATGAATGAGCGCTCAGAAAAGGCAGTGAATCAAATTGTGCGCAGCGATTCGTCTGGCATTTGTGTTTGCTTGTGTGAGGGAGAGGACTCATCACAGATGCAAGAGTCAAAGGCAGAAGGAAGTGCAGCACATTAAACATTCTGGAGAGAATATATTATCTCCTGTGGAAAATCTGTAAAATTCGAAAGGAGCGAACTTAACAGAGGACACCCAAACTTAGACACAGATATAGGGATGTAATAAGAAAAGAAAAGCTGGGTAAACACTACACTCCATGTAGTCATTCATCTTCCTGTCATTTTTAAAAAAAAGTTTCTGTGATGCATACTATAGATTTATATAGAACCCTAAATAAAACAAGGCTTAGGTGGGTTTATTCTGCACTACCTTCATGGTAGCAGTAAATGATGATGGCCTGAGATAAAGAAAGACAACCACACACAAGGCTTCAAATGTCAGTCCTTGTTGCTTTGGTGACTCCTGTGGTTAAACTTTTAACTCATGGTCCACTATCTAGCTTTTTTCTCCAGAATTTCAATCGGATTGCATGGCCTTCCTCTGCGGATCAGTCTATATCGACCATGTTTTATTTCCAAGATTGTTCAGGTGCCGCAGGAAATTCCACCAGATGTACCCAATTTTCGGTTGGATGTTCGTCACCTTCCACTGTCTTTGTGTTGGCGTTTTAAGCTCCGGTGGATTTATGAGGACTACAGTATGGTTAACTGCTCCTCAGATCTCTGCAGGGTAAATCCAGACAGCTAGCTAGACTATCTGTGTAATCTGAGTTTTCTCTCGTACGACAAACAACTTTTAAACGTACACGTTCCACCAAAACAAGTTCCTTCCAGAGGCTATTTTGCAGACGCACCGTTGCGCTGTCCGGCGCATAGCATCGCCCAAGGCAATTGTGATTGGTTTAAAGGTCCCATGACATGCTGCTCTTTGGATGCTTTTATATAGACCTCAGTGGTCCCCTAATACTGTATCTGAAGTCTCCTTTATATAGGCCTTAGTGGTCCCCTAATACTGTATCTGAAGTCTCTTTTATATAGACATTAGTGGTCCCCTAATACTGTATCTGAAGTCTCTTTAGACCTCAGTGGTCCCCTAATACTGTATCTGAAGTCTCTTTTATATAGGCCTTAGTGGTCCCCTAATACTGTATCTGAAGTCTCTTTTATATAGACATTAGTGGTCCCCTAATACTGTATCTGAAGTCTCTTTTATATAGACCTTAGTGGTCCCCTAATACTGTATCTGAAGTCTCTTTTATATAGGCCTTAGTGGTCCCCTAATACTGTATCTGAAGTCTCTTTTATATAGACATTAGTGGTCCCCTAATACTGTATCTGAAGTCTCTTTTATATAGACCTTAGTGGTCCCCTAATACTGTATCTGAAGTCTCTTTTATATAGGCCTTAGTGGTCCCCTAATACTGTATCTGAAGTCTCTTTTATATAGACCTCAGTGGTCCCCTAATACTGTATCTGAAGTCTCTTTTATATAGACCTTAGTGGTCCCCTAATACTGTATCTGAAGTCTCTTTTATATAGACCTCAGTGGTCCCCTAATACTGTATCTGAAGTCTCTTTTATATAGACCTTAGTGGTCCCCTAATACTGTATCTGAAGTCTCTTTTATATAGACCTCAGTGGTCCCCTAATACTGTATCTGAAGTCTCTTTTATATAGACCTTAGTGGTCCCCTAATACTGTATCTGAAGTCTCTTTTATATAGACCTTAGTGGTCCCTTAATACTGTAACTGAAGTCTCTTTCCCGAAATTCAGCCTTGGTGCAGAATTCCAGCCACTAGAGCCAGTCCCACAATGAGCTTTCCTCAGAACGTCCCATTTCTGTGTCTGTAGCTATTGTGGAGGAGAGAGGGGGGAAGTCTTACCAGTCTTCCCTGGATTCGTTTCAAGAAAATGTGCGTCCATACGAATCAATTTGTAAATGACTCAACGCGCTACTTCATGTTCCAGGCCGATAGGTGGAGCTGTTATTGCTACAGAAATTAACCAACAACATAGAAGAAGAGCAGTCTTCAGTCACTTCTACTTCCAGTCATAACATGACCCGCAAGAAAACGTGTCTTTGTTTACATTGTATAATGTGCTGTTGGATTGCTTTTTATTTTGCAATTCTGTCTGCTGTCGGACATGATTGCAGCACGCTAGCTAGCTAGTAGAGCTAACGTTAGCGCACTAGCTAGCTAGTAGAGCTAACGTTAGCTCTGCTAGCTAACATCGGCAGTCAAACAAACATCAAAAATCACGTTTTTCTTGCGGTAGCCTTTCTACAATAAGCCATGCTCAAAGTTACTATAATCCGTTCAAGGAGTTGATAAACAGACAGATTAGCTAGCAAGTTGATAAGTTGTCTACTTCCACTTTATAAACAGCTAACATTACGTCCCCTGCTAGCGGTCAGCTACTTTAAATACTAACGGGGTTGAAGGCAGCAGGACGAGGGGTGTGGCGATACGCATGTCTATGGTTTCGCCGGCCATACGAAGCCAAACGTGAGCCGTTTTGTTTTTTATTCACCCTGGGACTAGGTTTCAAAAAAGTGCGTTTACAGGCAGTGCGTTTACAGGATTCGTATGGACGATCGGCCCAAACGATGCAAAAAAAGTGCATTCGCATCAAAACGTGTCTTCGTCTGGATGGCCTCTGAGCTTACTTTTTCTCAAAGGCAGAGCAGGATACCCAGGGCTTGGTTTACACCTATCACCATCTCAAGCCAATTGGGGACCATAGGCAGGCTGGGGGAACTCATATTAATGTTAAAAAACCTCATAAAGTGAAATTTCCATGCCATGGGACCTTTAAAGAAATGCCAATAAACCAGAGGATGTTTTTCTCCCATCCCAGAATGCTGTGTGGACTAGCCAGACCCTCCTTCGCAGCGCTGTGGAGGAAGGTCTGACAATAGACCTGTAATCACAAGTTATTAGATATTATGTTAACAAAGTTCCAAGCTTAGATCACTGAGCTATCTGCATGACAACCGAGTTTGCTAAGGAAGACTGAGATGTGGTTGAAAGTGCTGGAAAACCATGAGTTAAGATATTTCTTTCAAGTTAAGGTTTTAAAGTACTATCTGGGTTGTATTGTTGAACAATACATAATAACACACATAACCATGTATACATTTATTTAACATTAAAGGGTAATTTCAAGGTTTTTCAACCCGGACCCTATTTTCCCATGCATTGGTGTAAACCAAACCACAGTGGTGATTGTTGGGAAAGTGGAGAGATGAACCAAGATGGCTTTTGAGTGTTTTTCTGTTGACTTTGAATGAAGTGTGCTTTATGATAATAAAATTATTGTTTTTTTTTATAAATGGAGTCTGGTGGGTTTGGCGATAGCCATTTCGGGGCGGTTTCATGTTAAACAAAAAGGATCTTACTCTTTTAACAAAAAAGGTCGACCTCTCAGGTTCCTTTCCATAATGCTGTCAGACATTTAGAATAATAATCTAATCTGAGCCTGTCAGTGGCAAAAAAAAGCACTTTAAGTGGACGTCAATTGAAGGTGCACAATTGCCCAATGACTGCCAACTGCAGCAATCCTGCTTAAAACTGGACCAATTTCAAAAATTGTTGTTCCCATCAGTCACTTAGTCACAAAACAAGAAGATGGGTTCCAGGTTGAAAAAAACAATAGTTTACCCTTTAAGCAGAGTGGAAATTCTGATATTGAGTGCATTATCAGAGGCAATATTGTTTAAACTCTTTGTTGTTTCATGTTGTACTTTGGTACACATAATACACATGAATGACTTTTGGTCCAATTGACACATCAGGGAGCAAATTTGATCACTAAAACGATCAAGATTAAATGAGAAATATAATGCTGTAGGACGATATGTTACACTAAAATCGGCAGAATTTTCTACCAAACTTCCAAAAACAACATCAATGCATTCTGGCCCCATAGGTTTGCACAACTACACAACTATGCTCAAAATGACACACGTATCAACCACTGGGGGCAACAAACAGGCTACTCTGTTGGGACAACACAAGAGCAACTTGCCTATCAGTTTACAGCATTTACAGACAAATTGTGGGCTGAGAGAATTCTCTGCATCACATTATTGAAAAAAAGACTTAAAAAGGTATAATGGAGGATTTTCCCGAATTTTAGAAAAGAACCACCCTCTCCACTTTTTGACAAAATGCTCCCGAGAGGGAACGCCTATTAAACGTGTGCACGAGAGAGCGTGCACGAGCCTAGTTCTCCTCGTGCACGCTCTGTTTACAAGTTGCTGTCGGCATGGCTCTACAAGCCTACTTTCCAAAAGAAGATTTGCACTTTTTTCCACCATGTCAGACTCGCCACCGGTAAGTGGAAATCTATTTAGGACAAGCATCTCTATAGCTAACGTTAGCATGCTACAGGCCAACAAACAAGCTATCAGCGAGAGCGGGGAGGCAGCGGTCGGAGGCTTTTATATATTGTCTATGGTCGGAGGCTGTGGCCGTCTACTCGTGGCCGTCTGCTCGCTGACCTGTCACGGCACGTACGACGGCCTTACGTAAACATATCCCAGAATGATTGACAACTAGGAGGACCAATACTCTTGATGATCCACCTGGGAAAAGAAAATCCGCCACTATACCTTTAATGAAGGCAGTCAACAATAAATGATCCAATATCTTCTTTACATACAAATAGTTTTTCCTCCTCAGTAGCTACACAGAAATGGCACGTCCTGAGGAAAGCTCATTGTGAGACTGGCTCTAGTGGCTGTAATTCTGCACCAAGGCTGAATTTCAGGAAAGAGACTTCAGATATAGTATTAGGGTACCACTAAGGCCTATATAAAAGCATCCAAAGAGCACCATGTCATGGGACCTTTAAATTAAGAGCGATGTTAAACGGAGAAAAGTTGCACATCTTCACCATTTGAGAAGCTGGAACCAGCAAAGGTTTGATATTACTTACTTAGTTTGTTTTGCCTGCCACATCAGGCAGCTTATAAATAAATTAAAAGTCATACATTTGAGATATTTCCCTCCACTTAAGATTCCTGGATAGAGACACTCAAATGCACACACACTCCATTTAGAGTCTGCATGGATGCACACGTCCAAGTGAATTGGGCGTTGGGCTGCTGTGGCGTTGAAGGCCATTGGTCTGATTGCTAATGGAGAGGCAGACACCTCTAAAGATGGTCCATGCAGGATAGGTCAGCAGCACTAGATTACGCTTATCTTCCAGTTAACCTCTCCTCTACCTTGGCTTCTAGTCCTGCTTCCATGCCTCTTAGATAAGACCTGGCTCAGTGCTAATGCAATTTATTATCAACTGGCCTCCATGAAATCAGTTTGATGTGCAGCTATCGCAGGACTGGATCAGTTTGTGTAAAAGTGAAGTCTTAACTAAGCTGCTTCTTGAGGATTATTGTTCCATTTCTACTAAGGAAGCGGAACTTGGACATCCTTCTCAAACTGTATATTGGTATGGTAATATTTTGGTAATGACAAAAGATAAAGATACAGAGTCAACACAGCTTCAGGAAGAGTTGTGTGTGTGTGTGTGTGTGTGTGTGTGTGTGTGTGTGTGTGTGTGTGTGTGTGTGTGTGTGTGTACACATGCGTGCGTGCGTGCGTGGCCTTCAGCCATGGAAACACAGGAGCGTTGAGTCTGACAAAGAAAGGATTAATGTAGTCACACCAGGCAGTGCTACTCCAACTAGGTAGAGATAAAGGATCAAGACTGATGTTAATGCGAATGCTAATTCTCTAGAGCTGAATGTGGATGTGTGTGGAGCTCCCAAACCGACAAAAGGCAGTAGCTTAAAAGAAGAGTCAGAAAATATAATTGAATACCTAATTCAAATGTAGTGTAGAAATAGGTACACAGCTTTACAATGATCATTTAAACTCCAATCAGTTGATGAAATAAAACTTTTTTTGTCCTGGCACACATTTAAAGCTATAGTGCGTAGTTTCTGTCTCCCCCATGAAGTATTCTAAGTAATGACAACAACACTGTCAGCGCATCCACATGATACAAGCCTTCCGTGATCATGCACAGCCCCCACCCCTCCTCAATGCAGTTGACCAAGGAGGACATGGAGGATTAAAAAAACATGGACTCTTCAGAAGAGGTCATTATCTTCACTCGAGTTTCTGTGCGCAAAAGTCACCAGACAACACAATTTCTGAACATAGCCATACTGAGACATACAGATTGAGTTGTGTGGCTTTGTAGAAACTCATTTGGCAATGGTTTGAATGTAACAGACTTTCATTAATATCAAAAAGTTACACACTAAAGCTTTAATAATCTCTATTTTCCCGACTGAACATTTTCCTAATGCTATATGAAAATGACAGAGGCGTGTTCATGTACAGTGATTCAGGGCTTGTGTGTAACATCAGTGGAGCAAATAAGAGAACGATAGTTACATATTGTAACTCCAGATTCTATGATTATAGGCACAGCCCTCTAAGAGCTGTTGCTATTGGGTATATCCCTTCGCGCATGCACAGTCGTGAAGATTTCTTTCACGCCCTGTGCCCGCACGGGCCTCTTACGTCCAAAGAGATCTGCTCCCAACATCAGCATTTTTCTTCAGCCAATGTTGGTGAAGCAGGTGGCCTGAATCTTAGAGGGCTATGTCTATTGAGAATGAGCCCCGCCCCCTTCCGCCATTTTTAGGTGCTCATGTTCATTGTTTGTGTTGGTAGCAGAGGAGGTTCTTTTGTTTTTCTATAGTCTAGATTCAAGATAATTAACTATTTTAGAATGTCTGGAAAACACTGCTGTAAAAAACTGATTCAGTTCCTCACACGATTTTCGTGGAAACCGTAGGAACCACGTGTCACAGTTTTTTTGTATAGTGCAAATTTTGACATGTCAAATTAGTTTACGTGACTAACATGTCCTTCATCTAACACATTTACATGACAGGGGGTTACACAGTTTAAAATATATAAAATGCCATACATCTTTAAGGTGCTTTAGAATGAACAGTGCATTAATGTAACTATCAGCACAAATATCTTCTGTGTTTTGGAGCTTGTAGATGACCAAGTCTTGCACCCAGCCGCAGCAGAAAGTCTTGTAGCTTTCCAAGGATTTCATGCTTTTGAATTCTTCCATCCATCCATCCATCGTCGTCCGCTTATCCGTGGTCGGGTCGCGGGGGGAGCAGCTCCAGCAGAGGACCCCAAACCTCCCTTTCGCGAGCCACATTAACCAGCTCTGACTGGGGGATCCCGAGGCGTTCCCAGGCCAGGTTGGAGATGTAATCCCTCCACCTAGTCCTGGGTCTTCCCCGAGGCCTCCTCCTAGCTGGACGTACCTGGAACACCTCCCTAGGGAGGCGCCCAGGGGGCATCCTTACCAGATGCCCGAACCACCTCAACTGGCTCCTTTCGACGTGAAGGAGCAGCGGCTCTACTCCGAGCTCCTCACGGATGACTGAGCTTCTCACCCTATCTCTAAGGGAGACGCCAGCCACCCTCCTGAGGAAACCCATTTCGGCCGCTTGTACCCTGGATCTCGTTCTTTCGGTCATGACCCAACCTTCATGACCATAGGTGAGGGTAGGAACGAAAACTGACCGGTAGATCGAGAGCTTTGCCTTCTGGCTCAGCTCTCTTTTCATCACAACGGTGCGATAAACTGAATGTAATACCGCCCATGCTGCGCCGATTCTCCGACCAATCTCCAGCTCCATTGTCCCCTCACTCGCGAACAAGACCCCAAGGTACTTAAACTCCTTCACTTGGGGTAAGGACTCATTCCCTACCTGGAGAAGGCACTCCATCGGTTTCCTGCTGAGAACCATGGCCTCAGATTTAGAGGTGCTGATCCTCATCCCAGCCGCTTCACACTCGGCTGCAAACCGATCCAGTGAGTGCTGAAGGTCACAGGCCGATGATGCCATCAGGACCACATCATCTGCAAAGAGCAGCGATGAGATCCCGAGCCCACCGAACTGCAACCCCTCCCTACCACGACTACGCCTCGATATCCTAT
The DNA here is from genome assembly GCA_023631565.1 of Gymnocephalus cernua. NCBI lineage: Eukaryota > Metazoa > Chordata > Actinopteri > Perciformes > Percidae > Gymnocephalus > Gymnocephalus cernua. The sequence continues at coordinate 33,501,295 of CM042438.1, read as the reverse complement.
CCATAAATACTACGAACAGGATTGGTGACAAAGCGCAACCCTGGCGGAGGCCAACCCTCACCTGGAACGTGTCTGACTTACTGCCGAGAACCCGGACACAGCTTTTGAATTCTTGCACAGTGTAATAACTGATGCCAAAAACCAAGTAATTAACAATCTCCACGTAGGTTAGAGCATGGATCGGGCCAAACTTTTCTGTCCGAACCCAGACACCATTAAAATCTCATTTCTTTCTCGTACTAATGACACATGTAGGCTACGTTTGTTTGTGTGGAAAGCTTTTATTAAACAACTGTAGGAAGGCATTCGGAAATGTCAACCGCTCATCAGCACACACGAGGCAACAAGCTCACGTAAATCAGCTGTTCAAATGTTCAACGTGTTAACAACAAGCTCACGTTAATAAGCTGTTCAAATGTTCAACGTGTTAACCTTTCCTGCTTGCTTCGTTTGTGGTAAAGGTGGTAAAGAGTCCAGTCTCTGTTCCGTTGTGCTGCCGGCAGCTCATATGGGTCGACGTGGTTGATATCAGCCAGCTTCTTTAAATACCTCTGCTTGGCGCTGGTAGTAAGTTTCTCCCTGTAAGGTCCCTTTTCTTTTGCTGCCTTTTTCTCCATTTCCTCTTAATTTTCTTCAGTTTAAACACCATAATAATTTTCAGGTCCGTCTGTGTGTCGCTCGCACAGTGTTGCCCCTGGCAACCGATAGTGTAGGCACCCAAAAATGGCCGACGGGGTCAGACCCCTCCCAAATCGTGACGCATGTCCTCATTCTCAATACTCATAGAATCTGGAGTTACAATACGTAACTATTGTTCTATTTCGTATAGGCTTCGCCTTCTAAGAGCTGTTGCTATTGGGTTAAGGGCGAAGCTGATGTAGTCAATGCCACCTGCGACACAAGGTCCACAAGCAGAACATAGACTAATTTGTCTTCCTATTCACACTGAACAAGGTTTAATGACTCAAAACACGCATTATTTTGATGAGAAAACCCTGTCATCATCATGAGTAGGCCTATTACTGATCGTGAGGCCCATGTCATGTGGATTGTGAAAATGTTTTATAATGACAAAAAATTAACATCACAATTAATAACTGCAAAACCCCCGCATTCCTCAAAGCCACTCAAGTGCAGGAGGATGTAGACATCAGCAAAACCAAACCTGACAGTGCATCATCTGCCATCAAGTGCGGGTAAAATTGTGTGAGTCATGGGGAACTCCGACGCACCACGCAGATAAAAACGGATGAACGGGCACGGGGATGCCCCCGTGCCACTATGAAGCCACTATGCAAACGTCAGCCACCGTCATACCTCTGAGGAGGCCACGGATGCTGACAGCACTCTTGTGGAGTGTGCCCGAATGTCCTGAGGGGGCTTCCATTCCCTCCGCGCTATAGACCTGGGTGATAGCTTCACATACTCAATGAAACAGACGCTGCTCCGAAAGAGCTGCACCCTGTGAGCGTCCTCTGTAGTGAACGAACAGCTGCTGTGTTCGTCTGATGTCTGCCGTGCGTAAAACATACTGGAATAACGTGCGCACCGGGCAAGTCGGTGAGACGCCTCCTCAGCGTCATTATTATGAGGCGGAGGGAAACTCCCTTGCCCAAAAGGGTTGTTAAAACTTTCGGTGTAATGATGGATTTGGCTGTAAAGTGGCCGCACTCCCGTCCCCTCTAATGGAGAAACCAACAGCGCGCATAAATCACTCACCCTCTTAGCCGACGTCAAGGCGAGGAGGAGCGCTGTTTTCAGTGACAGCATCCTGAGAGTGGCTTGTGCCAGAGGCTCGAAAGGAGGATTCCCCCGAGCTCGGAGCAACAGGGCTAAATCCCATTGAGTTATGAGAGAGCGCACAGCAGGTTTCTGTCGTCTGACCCCCTTCAAATATCAAATATCCTGGCGGCAGGATATAGCCGGTCTGTGACTCGGTGTGCTGGTGGGCACTGCTGTTCTGCGCAGCTGTAATGTACAGTATCTGCAGACGTAAGAAAGGCCCGTGCAGGACACAGGGCGTGAAATAAATCTTCACGACTGTGCATGCACAAAGGGATATACCCAAACGCCACAGCTCTTAGAGGCCTATACGAAATGGAACTTTCTATCCTGATGTTTTAATCCATGGACTTTTTATATTTGAAAAACTTTCTTTGAGCCCAGAAAAAGGATTTAAAAACCTGTGATGTCACCACAATGTAAAGTTTATGGAGCTATAGGTAGCTAGCTCTACTGACTTATATTGTGATGTTGATAGACATCGGTGGATGGATCAAACAAAACAACTTTCACCCAGGAAACTGCTGTTCGTATCTCCTGTGAAACTAAAAGTCAATGTAGACTTATTTACGTTGTCTATGTAACATAATTTACATAACAAACTAAGGCCACTTATTTGAATCCAAACCATGACCTTTTCATGAACCTAACCAAGTAGTTTGGCTGCCCAAACATAACCAACGTTAACCACGTGTTTGTTGTTTATGAAAGATTATTTTTTGGGCATTTTAGGCCTTTATTTGACAGGACAGCTTAAGAGAGGAAAGGGGAGAGAGAGAGGGGGAATGACATGCAGCAAAACCTGCAGAATCAAACCTGTGGCCGCTGCAGCAACGACCATGGTGAGCTACCCAGGCGCCCCCGACCATGTGTTTTAAACGAGTTGGGAATGACGACAGGGAATTAAATGACACGCAAACTTTCCCTTAAAATTGGCGGAGATTCATACACCTTCTAATGAAATCACATTACACCTTGTCATTATGATACAGTACAGCCTAAATATGAGGAAAATGGTCTATGCTGTGTTAAAAAGAGAAAAGACAAATGACTAGGTTAAAAGGTGCAGTAGGTAAGACTTATAAAACTAACTTTCTGTTATATTTGCTACAAATGACCCTATGTTCGAGTAGAACTACATGAAGTAGGTAATAAAAAATATAATATCTCTGGCACTACTTACAGCCTGTAGTGCGATTTGCAAAAATCCACAGGTCCCTGTTCAGATGCACCAATCAGGGCCAGGGGGGGGGGGGGGGGGGGGTCTAACAATGTCAATCACTGCTCATGTACACACATCCATTCTCCCTTGTGGGGGGAGGGGCTTAGGAGACCGTTTTGGGCTTTAGCAGAAATGGGGGAGGGACTGAGAAGTTGTTGATGTTGACATTTTTTGGCTAAGTCCTGGATCTTCACAATCCTACCTACAGCAACTTTTAAGTAGAAGAGTCATCCTAAAATAAATTTAATTTAGACGTATTTAATCAACCGACTAGAGGTTAGGAAATGTATGAATATTTATGTATTTACACACTACATTGCAATTGTTTTTAATTAATTTACGATCTGTTGTATTTATTGATGTATTTAGTGATATATTTGGCTCATCTGATAACCTTTTACTGCCTTTTGTCAGCTTCAGAGCACCATAGATCTGTCTATCATGCAGTAAAGAGTGAATGGCATTTGCATTGTGCTGAACTGGCAGCATTTGATTAATGTGTTAATGTGTGTTAAACCAGTGATCAATAGCACTCCGTCTAGCTTAACAGGTAGAAATCGTTCACATGGCCTACAGGCCTACATCAATTGTGTGCTGCTTTCCTTCTGATGTGGCACCAAAAGATGTGTGTGAGGAGGAATGGATTGGACAGCCATGACAGCTTGGTAGCGGGGAGTCTATACTACGGAAACCAACAAAAAAAAGTGGGAGATTAAACCATCACAGAGTGACTGTAACAAAGAAAAATGTGCTTCACTGTAGAGTTTAGATTCTCTGCCCAATATTTTCCACCGCTATCCTTGGGCCATGCCGGGCCCTTGATCAAGCATTTGTGTTTTTTTAATCATTACTTTATTACGGTAGCCTAATTCGGTGGGGAGAAAGCTATGTCCCTCCAGTTTCTCCCGTAGCTCTGGGTGCATGTCCTGTACTGATGTGAGTGAGAGGTAAACTGGGCTACATCGTGTCTCCCCCATCTGCAGCGGTGTTGTTGGCCAGTGCGTCGGCATGCAGACCGTGGCGAAGGACAGTATTAATTAGGTGATCGAGACAAGAAAGTCTCATGTATGGTTCCAGGGCTTTGGTTATGTTGCTGCCTTGATCTGTTACCCACACTGTTCAGCTGAGGAAGCCAGGGCTGAGTTTTTTTATTCCGATCCATTTGCGATGCGTTCCATTATGAATACAACAACAACGCAGTTTACGTGCTTCGTCCTTGTTGCATTATTCATTAAGAAAATTCTAAACAGATTTCTGTAGTTCCAACAACTCTGAATTGTAGTTGAGAACATCAGTTATAACGGCCCACGTATTAAAAAATTGTCAGGTTTAAATCGGGCTCGGGCTCATAATTACAGTTAATGTGTCGGGCTGGGCCAGGCTGAGACACAACGTGCACGGGCTCGGGTAGGGTCGGGCTTGACGTTTTGGACCTAATCTAAGCTCTTCTTCACTGTAATACGAAAAGGGGTGTCACAATGACATTTCTTAACACGTAGTTGCTTCTCCAAGCCTACAAAAAGGAAGAAGGGTATTTAAAAGCTTTACCCTGAATTATAAGATAAGCAATTAACCATAACATAACCTCAGGAAAAGATGAGATTGCAATGACAAAACATGGAAATGGCAAAGGTTTCTTGGCATACACATAACTACCTGTCACTGCTGGTGTGGAATTAAAGTATTGTCCTGCTGAGAGGAGAGACATCCTGTGCAGCCTATGCCTGTATTAAGACTATAAAAGAGCATCCGCCTGTAGCAACATCTGCCTACTTTATGCCAAACCAGTTCGTTGGTATCCTAATAATCCAACCAAGCTCCTGTGTGCTCAGATCCACCTCAGCCGATCCTCCTCTGCATCCACAAGTCCAAACTCCGCAGTTTTGGGGACAGAGCCTTCTCCAGGGCAGCTCCCAGGCTCTGGAACTCCCTCCCCCAAGAGATCCGCACCTCTGAGTCCCTCACCATCTTCCAGTAACGCCTCAAGACCCATCTCTTCACCTCTGCCTATCCGTAGCACCACGCCCCCCCCCCCCCCCCCCTTTCTTCTGTGACTGAATCTTGTTTTGCTTTGTCTTGCTTTCTTTTGTTTTGTCTTGTATTGTCCTGTTTTGTTTTACTTTCTAATCTAGCTCCCCTGTAAAGTGACTTTGAGTCTATGAAAAGCGCTATATAATTATTATATATATTATTATTATTATTATTATTAGAGTGGATGTGACATAATATCCCAGGGCCAAGAAATCTACCTTTTCCTTTTCCAATTATCTTCCGTTATCTATCCGTTTCAGGTAGGAGGTTCAACAAACTCTGAGTCTGAGCCTGACCTCTGAGTTGATTTATCCTGAGATGGAAACTCTGAGTTTTCGGTTTCACAACGGCTGATTCGAGTTGGTTCAATCAACTCGGAGTAGGTTGACTCAGGGTTACGCGCGTGCACCAAAGACAGCATGAATGGAGCCATGATACTACGATTCACCATGGTAACAACCACAAACAAATGGGTCGGCAGACATACTCATGCGCACATACAGCAAGTTTGAACATGTATTTCGTTAAAAAGGCAACACAGCGACTGCTGCAAAGAGAGAGAAATTGCGCTGGAGAAAATTGCTGCTAGAGTAAATGCTTATGATGTATATCATATTTAATCATAAGCTAATATTACTTCAAATCTATTTCATTTAGGTGCAATACTGCGGGCGAAAAAGTCCTAGGCTACTAATCCCATTCTGAGGCTGCAGCACCATCATTAACAGAATTATAATTCATAATCTTTCATTTCAAAGGGTTTACATCATTCACCTGCAATCCTGTGGAACTCCTTTTAATGTCTCTGACTGCTCTGTGTCCAGGGAACACTACACATGTTTAAACTCTTTACTTTCACTGACCCGTAGACACTCGCGCTCAAAGTGGACGCTGCTTAAACTTTGTTATAAATTTGACGCATTAAATCTTCAAAATATATGGTGCACAGATGCAGCACATCTATTGAAATCTTAGACTGTCAGGATTTAATTAAGCCCAAACACAAAGCATAACATGATTTATAGCAGTTATACAACGTTTCAGAGCGATCTCTTCTGACGGCGCTTTATTAAAATTATTATCACCACCAAGGTTGTAGAGACAACTGTAATGCAACACAAAGAATGTGCTGGGATGTAGAGCATGTCCACGATGGGTGACGTTAGTGATATGAGGACGGATAAGGTTATGTAGCTTACATAACTGATAGACTGGGAAGAAAAACCATACCGCTCTAATAGGAAGTTATCTGGAAATTAATATGCGTCAATATCATCTTCCGACATATGTTTAACTCCCTGCCATACAGCGTCTTCATCAACGGATCGTCGATAAAAGGAAATGCCATGTTTTGAGAAAAAACAATGTTTTAAAGTCTGCCTAACAGTCAGTGCCGATCCTGACCTCCCTGGGGCCCTAAGCAAAATTCTGCTAAGGGGCCCTCTACCTGACCCGTGATGCCGTGAGCTATGTAAACCATTTGCCACACAGTCACACCTGACACTTCAGTGCTCCCAATACAATCCTCCCTCTTTTAAACAAAACAGTCAAAGAATAAGTACAACAATATAGAACAGAATGAGGTTCAAACCAACTATATTTATTGAATCGAGTATTTTCTATAATATTAAGATAACAAGTGAATATTATTAAATAAGTGAAGAGTAACGTAAACATAAATAAGAAAATAATAAAGTATAACCCTGAACTTTGGCTTTTGGGATTAACTTAGGTTCTCTCTACAGCCTGGGCATTTTGGGCATCAGTATGGGCACCACTATTTGGACTGTCTAGAATAAACTGAGAAGAATATCACATAGTTAGTTAAGCAGTCATTTACACTACTCGTTACATGTTACAAATGTGTAAACATTTGAATGTTTGAATTAAAATCTTACCATCAAAATATTCCTTTTCTGCTTCTTTCTCTAGTGAACTAGTGATGCAGATATCAATAATCCCTGTGAGTGATATCAAGAATTAACTTTTGTACAAGTGAACATGTAATTCCTGATATCAAAAATAGACATTGATAGGTAAAAATTAACTAAGGGGCCCTACTAGTAAAAATAATCAAGAATTCACTTTGCAAGTCGAATTCTTGATGTCAAAAATGCATAAACTGTGAATGAATACAAGCTAAAATGGCTTGCCATAGCATGTTAAAGTTTGTATTTATTTATTATTATGCATGTTGAAGCAATTCTTGATTTATGGTTATTATTTACTGAGGGATGTGCATCCATATTGACCAGTATGTCCAGCTAATCAACATTTTAAATTCAATATAGCTTATAAATCAATGTCAAATTGTCAATACATTGCTTTCCATCTTGTATAATTAGTGCAGTTGTTTAGAGTTTTTAACTACACATTGTCTGAGACTAGATAATCAGTGTCTTAAAAGTATGTATAATGTGTACTTTGATGAGGAGTGCCATCATTCACGC